>OV884015.1:16060293-16660293 GCA_930367205.1 Acanthosoma haemorrhoidale | reverse complement strand
ACCTAGAAAGACTGGATATAACAGAGTCGCAGAAGATGGATAGGGAGAGGTCAGGTCGAAGGAAGGAAAAAACCTGAAAGGGTACGAGTGCAATCGACCAGGGCACGTGGCGGCTCAATGCAGCCTAACCAAATGTTTCGAGTGCGGCAGGCAAGGACACATGGCGAGAGACTGCCCTCGGTGGAACGCTAAGAACTACAGACGGGGATTCCGGCCGTAACCCATGGAGGTTAACCAGCAGGATTGGCCTACGTGGAGGCTGAGAGGACGACATGAGGCGCCCTACTCCAGCGGAGAGTCGTCAGGAGAGGAAAGCAGTCGGTTGGAGCACGGCGTCCCGGCGGCGAGACATGAGTTAAGTGGGGGGAAACCCGTGGAAGGGAGGACCCTCGGGGGCCGAGGTAGTAGGAGAACGGGGGCGGAACGAATGAGGGTGCGGTACAGAGGGAGCAACCCAACGCGCGCGCTAAAAATCAACAATAGCGTAAGGGGGAAAAAGGGGTCCAGGTTGCCCATGGCGAGGGGGGGTGTCGGGAATTAAATTCCTGATAGACACAGGGAGTACACATTCACTAATAAGCGAGAAGGGAGCAAAAGAGCTGGGAATTTGGGAGAACAGGGAACCATGCGAATGCACGATAACCACCGTTAGCGGAAAGTGTAGGACGGAGGGGAAGGTACTATTGAGCCTAGAGTATGAATGCGACTAAAGTTCCGACGACGAGAGTAGAATTGTTAGATGGGAGGGCGCAAATACAAGATCTCGGTGGAACAGCGGGTAGGTGACGTGAGGATCGGAGCCACCGGGTGCACACGCGACGCGGTGAGTCAATTATTGGAAGATAACGAGGATCTGTCCCATCGAGAATCGGAGATATTACCGACTACGGGGAGGACTGAGCATCGTATTTGCGTAAAATCAGAAATCCCCGTATACGTGAAGGAGAGGCGGAATCCGCAAGCGATGAGGGAGAATATCCGTGGACACCTCGACGACCTTCTGAAGCAGGGTATCATACGACCTAGCAATTCTCCCCACAATAGTCAGTCCCTTATGGGTGGTGGAGAAGAGGAACGGTGAGAGTGGGAATAGTGGGAAGCACTACCGGGTAGTAGTGGACTACCGGAAACTGAACGAAATCACTGAGGACGAGAGGTACAGGCTCCCGAGGATCGAGGACACGATCGCCTGTCGGGAGCAACGGTGTTCAGTACGCTGGACCTCAAGAGCGGGTACCACCAAGTTAGGATGGCAGACGAAGACGTTGGGAAAACGGCATTCTCTTGGGAGCGAGGGCATTGCGAGTTCGTTAGAATGCCCTTCGGTCTGAAGGGGGCCCCGTTGACATTCCAGCGTCTTATGCACGAACTCCAGAGGGGGCTGGGCGAGGACTTTTCGCAGGTGTATATGGACGACCTAATAGTGTTCAGCAGGACTGAACGGGAGCACGTGCAGCACCTGCGCCAAGTCCTCACTAGGATACGGGAATTCGGACTCAAACTGTCACGTGAGAAGTCCAAGTTCGGGTTGGGCGAAATTCGGTTCCTAGGATATACCGTTTCACGAGATGGGGTACAGCCGGACCAGGAGAGAGTAAGAGCGATCCGAGAAGCACCCCTTCCCAAGAATGTCCGGGGGATCCGCAGGTTTCTGGGAATGATTAACTACTATAGGAAGTTCATTCCCGGGATAGCGGAACTCACCAGCCCACTAACCAAGCTATTGAAGAAGGGGAGGAGTTCCCGGTTGGGGCCGGAACAAATCGCGAGCATCGAAAAATATCGCGACGTCCTCACTACGTGGCCGCTAATAATATTCCCCGATTTTGGGAGGGTATTCCGCATCACAACGGACGCGGGCGAGGGCGCCATAGGAGCGGTACTGTCACAAGACACCGGGGGGGGGGAGAAACCCATCGCCTATGCCGGCCGCCAGCTGAACGACGCTGAAAAACGTTATAGCGCTATCGAACGTGAGCTGTTGGCGGTGGTAAGGGTGGTGGAGCATTTCCGACCCTACGTTTACGGCAGAGGATTCGAGCTGTTCATGGATCACAAACCGCTAAACTACTTAGGAAACTTGAAGGAATCATCGGCACGCGTAGCGAGATGGAAAGAACGTCTCGCTGCGTAAAACTTCAGGATAGTGCATTAGAAAGGGGTCAAGAATGCAGTCGCAGACTGACTTTCGTGAGAATTAGTAGTAAATGTAGTAGAGGAAAACGGAGCTCAGGGAGAACCTTTCACGGTGCGGTACCTTCCTGAGTGGGCCAAGAGCGGGCCAGGGATTCCTTTAATCCAAAGAGACCAGTGGCAATTAGAGACCCCACCCGAACGACCTACAGATCTACCTACGACTGTATCGGATTCGGGCCGGGAATTCGACAACGAATGGATTCAGAACCAGAGTAGAGAATTAGGTATCAACTGGCGGCGGAACACCCCCACCACATCAAGGGTAGGAGCCCGGTGGAGCGTCTCAGCAGTACATTGGGGGAACACCTCCGTCTATTCAAACTTGACCGACAACTTGACTCCTATGCGGCGATGCCACGCGCCGTAGTGGCATATAACCACACAATACACGCGGCGACGGGATTGTCACCGATTGAGATAGTGTTCGGACAAAGACGGCGCACAACCTAGAGTTACGGATACAGTTAGGGGAGACTCGCAGGGAACGCCGGGCGATGTGGGAGAGAGTCCGCGAGCGAGTAATACTGAAAAGCAGACTCGTGTAGATAAAGCCAACAACAGACCCGGGATAGTTACAGCGGGCTCGATCGCGCTGGGAACCACGATATATCGCCGGTTGAGGACGGCCCGGAAGAAGGGAGACGCGCGGTATGAGGGGCCGTATGTGGTTGTGGCGATCAGGGAGTTCTACACTATCCGAGACGCGAACCACCCCTTCCGATCGCGCACCGTTCATGTGGAAGAACTACGAATACCACCACCGGTGGCTCGACGGACGGCGGGGGCGGCGCTCCGTCCGATACACCACGGTGCTCGAAAGATTACAATTATGTATAACCATGAATAAATGTAAATAATAAAAATGAATTCCCTTATATCTGAAATTACAAAACGGCCGAAGGCCTTGTGGCCCTGAAAGCCTATGTTATTATAGTATTATATCATTGCTGTATAGACAAAAGATGTAATTGTATTTTGTTGACCTGTAGCAAGGTAATCTGGTCAGTTACCAGGGTAGGAACCGCCCAACAATATATTTAGCTTTCAATATTTTTGTTAAATGTCAGACCTGTAAGGAAGTAACCTGGTCAGTTACAGTTGGAAGGAAGTTCTTATGTATACGGAACTGGAGGGGGGGAGTTAGCTGGAGAGGTGGCTATGAGAAGATAAACATAGGAAGTCTCTCCAGTTAATCAACTGGTTAGCGAGCCTATATGTAGATCGCAGAGTGTAAATAAAGTTCTTATAAAAGGTGAGCCTCATCACCCAGTGTTGTATATGAGACTATGAACTTTTTACCACAAACAAAATGTATTATATTTATGCACTCCTTCGAATGCATCAGTGTATCGCAGTACGAGGATAAATCTGTATTTTCAATTATTTTATTATATTATTTGTTCATTGTATTACTTTTTGAGGTTTTGAAATAAAAATAAAGCATTCTTATTGTAACCATCAGTCTTATCACTTCTCTTATCACTTCAACCTCTTCCCTCTTTTACGAGTCTAGCCGAGTTTATCGTAACTTATACATATATATATATATATATATATATATATATATATATATATATGAAACTAGCCCATAATCACATTTCAGTTTGAACTAATAGATATAATATAATTAGCAAATAAACCACATGTAATAATCCATTTGGTTTGGATTTTCAGGAACTCATTTTGGTTGTGAACTGAATAAGGAAGATAAATATGAACTTCTCAAAGCAGCTCAATGGTAATTCACTTTAATTTATTAATTCCATTAAGAACGGCTCTATCTACTTAGTGGTATGATTTTTCAGGGTTTAAATCCATGGACAGACATATTATTACATGTAACTAACTTCCTGAAATAGATGAAGGTGGTACACAACTATACTTTCCGGCCCATCATGTTCTACAATATTAGCCCATTTTGTTACAAACTATGCCATGACGATTCCCTAAATATACCATTCCTTGATTTACAATAAAATTTACCGGAAGCAAATTGTTCACGACTACATGCTGTGTAGCTTCTTCCATGTATTTTGGACCATCAGGCAATTTATAACAAGAACATTTCCGTTTCCAATAATTTCTATATTTATTATCATTTATATAAAGGATATTGTCAAATGATTTATTCATAAAGTAAAAAACTGCTAAATTGTCAAATCGTTTACTTAGAAAGTCACTGCCTAGTAAATTTCAGTTAACAAAGAGAGTACAGAGCATTATTAGTTGTAACGCCCCTGTGCCTACCGGGAAATAGGAAATTTACCTTTGGATGTTGAGAAATCAGGGGACGGAAAGTTCGGAACCAGGAAAGAATTATGGAATACTTATCAGCTAGCATGCACAAATTTATAATCGGGAGAATTTTTGGGAAAGATACAAATAAGAACGACATATAAACCCCTTTTCTACTTAAAACTACTGGTTTATTAAATTTAATAACTCCTTTGAACAATTTCTATAACAAAATAATACTAATTGAATAATAGAATAATAATTGAATAACTGAATAATAATTGAATAATTGGATAATAATTGAATTCACCACAATGACCTAAGCTCCATGGTGATAAATGTCCCACCCACCAATTGAATTTGTAAGAGTTACCAGTAATAAAGTCCGGTATCCGTCTATCGTTCATCTTTTTAGATCACTAACAATTTTCTAACACCACTCACTCCTACAGACTCTCTAGCTCACACAACCTTATCTTCCACTCTACTCAACACACTCTGACTCCTCCTTTTCCCAATTCTTCTCAAGAGGGGGATTTCCTTCTGCCACTTCTCTCTTGTTATTGGTCAAGGGGCGTGATCGAGTGATCGATCTCAGAGCGGGGTTGACCCCGGTAATCTAATACCTCCTGAGCGTTGCGGGACGGTCTATACTCAACGCTGTTCCCGTTTTGTTACATTAGTCAGTCATACAACTTCAAAACTGACATTGTTGCACATGCACACACTGTTGTTATCGATAATTATTTTTTTCTAAACAGGAAACCCTCATGTTTTCACTCTAGAATCTGATGAAAGCCATGGTGATTATAGTCTCATGTTTGACATGTCATGAAAAATACAGCAAATAATTAATTAGAACTACATGTTTTTACAGGGGTGAAGCTCTGATATTTAAAGCATTCTACAACCCATTGATTGGCTTTTTCATAAATATGGCAGCACTGATGTCTTATCCAACCAAACATTTTCGACCTGTTAACAAACTTGCAGATATGGTAAAAAAAATTAAATAATTAGGAGTAATTTTATAGAGTAAACGATTAAAATGAATTTTTAAACATGGTGATTTAATAAAAATATTGAAGTTAACAATTATGAAATTAAAATTTGATTGTTATTTTCAATGAGAGGATGAATTTGTTGTGATTTTGGCTTAAGCTGATGATAGTGAGATGTTAGATGTTCAACAAATTTATTCATTGAGAATGTTTTAACATGATCTGAATATCTGCAGTGTCTCTTGATAAAAAAAACTTAAAAAAGTAGATGTTTAAAAAGTGTGATAATAATTATTTACTAACAATAAGACCATGGTATAGATACAACAAGAAGTAATATAAGTGCACCATAAATAGCTCCATTGATTGAAATTGATATAAGAGCCACACCAGGTCACAAATATGTTGAGAAGAGCATGCAAGTATTCAACAAAATGATTGATAATGACACAATAATCGAGAAATAACAGAAATATAAATTTAAAATACAACATGTCACAAGTAAGATGGGAGTGTAATAGAGTTAATTGTTTATGATTATAGAAAACATATATAATATAAACAATATGACAGTTGGTTATTAAATGTAGAAGTATTTAAATTTAACATACTTAATATGAGAGGGTTCGATTTAGAGGATTTTTCGAATGAGGGTTTTTCAGGCAATAGTTTAACTCAGGCCAAAAAAGAGGAAAAGTGCAGTATGATTTGAAATTCAAAATTTAAATTCTCTAAGAAAAATGCCATTTTAGCGATTGTATTATTTGTGCAGATGTGTTTAAACTTGTTTGTTATATTTAACAATAAAATAAATTGTGTTGTTTGATAGTAAATACAAAGTTCACACTGTTTAGCCTAAGCCAACAAATTCATCCACTCATTTATAAATTCATAGCTAATAATGAGCTCCCAGTAAGATTATTGTTTTTGTTTGCAGTGTATTGATAAGGCGATGTCCAACATTAAAGAAAACCAAATTATTGAAGGTATGTTCATTATTGGACTTACCATAATTTTATAAAAATTCATAAGATAAAATAGTGACAATTATTGAAGGACACTTTTAAATAGCAAACCAATTGAATAAAAGCTGTAAAACGTCTTTAGTATCTTCATATTGACCTATTGCATATTAAGGAAGGACGATTTCATTATTTTTAGAGCTCATATAGTTAGTTGATAACAGACAAGAAAAAAATGGCAACTAAATATAGACTCATACTTTCACTCACATAAATAATAAGACTTGATTAATTTAGTATTCCTTCAGAATCTTGATTTTACAGAAAAGAAACTACTCAAGTTTCTATTTCGAAGTTAAAGTGCAATATTTTAGAAACACTGTCATGCGGGAAAGCAAACATCTCTATTGTTAAATTAATGGCTTCAAAGGTATAACCATAGTTTGAGGCAAATAAAGAAATATAAGACTGATTACACCAGGATTCAGTCAAATATTTGTTCTTTAGACAAGCAAAACAAGTCGACTCTAGCAGAGAGTGCTGTTCATTTTGTTAGTTTAAATGACCAGATATTCATGTTCCATTTGTTCAAACATATTTATTTATTATTTGTTCCGGCATTTGTGCACCGCGGCCTCAGTGAGACCTATTGTGCGCCGTCCATGTCCCTGTCCTATATATGTGACAGGCCCACGGCCTTTGCAAATCTGAGGATACTGAATGGATCGATCAGTTCACATAGTTTGGGGTCTACAATGCAATCACTACCAAAGTGAAGGTATCGCCTTCTAGCTAGGTTATCACAGTCACATATTATATGACGTGCCGTTTCTCCCTCTTTCTTGCAGAATCTGCAGATTGGTGATCCCACTATCCCCAAATTAAAGAGGTGTTTATTTAACCGACAGTGACCTGTATAGAGTCCTGTCACACTTTTGAGTGTCCACCTGTCCATTGATAGAAGTGCTGAGCTTCTTCTCTTACAGGGTCCATCAAGAAACAGTTTTGAGTGTTCCTGTTTCTTAGTTTCTCTCCAAGAGAGTCTTGCCCTGTCCTCTAAAGCTAATTTTATACGCCTTTTAGCGTAGCTGAGGCTGATACCACATATGGGTTCAGGTGCAAGAGGTGTCTGTTCTGAGCCCACCCTTGCAAGGCCATCTGCCTTCTCATTGCCTGTGTGTCCTGGCACCCAGTCGATTCTAACCTTATTGGCTAGCGAGAGTGTGTTTCGGTTGTTTTTACACTCCTCAACCAAATAAGATCTGGTTGTATAGCTTCTCAGGGCGCCAATTGCTGCCTGGCTATCCGTGAAAATTGTGATCAGTCTGTTTCTTACACCCTCCCCAATTAAGGTTTGGGTGCAGACATTGATCGCCATCACTTCAGCCTGAAAGACCGAGGTGTGTCTACCTAAAGGAATAGAAATCCCAGATTCTGGTTTATCTTTCCTCCATATGCCGGTCCCTGATCCGTTTTCTGTTAGTGAGCCGTCTGTATAGCAATTAATCCCATTACACAGTTTATGTGGTTTGGTCTTTGTGTTTACCGCACAGTATAAGACGTCTGTAACGTCTCTGAACTTGTAGGTCAGAGTGCATTGACAGCACCTCTTCCTCATCAATTCTTCTGAACAAGTTCCCATGCCCCATGTGAGTCATGACTTTGGATCTTGTTCCTGATTTCGCAAGTCTGTAAGCCACGTTCAGGCTTGCGCTTCTACTTCTATGTGCAGTGGATTCAAGTTCAATAAGACTTCCATTGCAGCAGTAGGAGTTGTACTCATGGCACCAGTAATCATGAGACATGAGAGCCTCTGTAATTTGCCAAGCAAAGTTCTATTTTTACTAATGCTACCTCTGTGCCTTGTTCAAACATAACAATAATGACAATTAATTATTGAAGAGAAAAGATAGTGAGAGGGCTAGGATTCGACCCAGGGATCTCCTCATCATATAACTAGGTTACCCATGTCAAAGGACAGCCTGTGTCAATATCTACTCTCTTTGGTAGCTATAGATTAATCTCTTAAAACATGGCAGGTTGGTATAATTATCACAAAATAGGCCAGTAAAATTTTTAAAAATGACTATCTAGTATTCCTCTACCAAGAACCAATATCTTAAAATGCCATGTTTTTAGAGAATACACAAAAGGTCCAGTAAATTTCCAGGAGAAGGGCACATGACCGAAGATCAGGAGCTAACATGTTCGAATCAGAGCTGGCTTTATCTTTTCTCTTTGGCTAATAATCATTACAATAATCGGTTAATGATACCAGCAGATGATAATAGTGTTATGAGATTTGGATTATGTAGCAATGATTGCTTTGCTCTGAGAAAACTTGTAAGACATAGACACACCTAATCATTTTTTCTTTGTCTTTGACCGTTTTCAATATGCTCTTCTTGGTCCCCTTCTGTCATTGAACAGAAGATTCTCCAAAGATCCAAGCAAGTCGGTCATAAGATAAGGACTGTGCAAATGTCTGGGGATTACTGTGTGTAGCATATCATTCTTCATTTGTATTTCTTTAAGTGAAGTATAATTATAAAGGACTTATGAAACTTCCTTCTTCTGTATATTGTTACTTTACATAGTTTATATTGCTCATAGAGTTCATAAATGAGTAGACATATTTTTGTGTGGAAAATAACAAATATTTTCTTTAATATCTTTTAACTTACAGTTCTGCTCTCCTATAGCCTTATATGTTTATAATAATATTTATCAAAATAGGCTTGGATTAAGTGACTAAAGAGTTTCTACTAGTGAAGTATATTCAAAGTACTTTTCATTAATTGAATAAATAATATGTATTTTAATTTATTTCTTAGATGACAAAGATTTACTGTATGGCGAGGTCATCATGAAGCGAAATCTTTCAATGAATAAGAGCAGGAAAGAAATGCGGGCAGAAGTAATGCACTTAGTATTAGTGGTAAATGCAATAAATTATTGATTGTTTTATTAACATATTTATTACTAGCAGAATTACAGGGTGTTGCTGGGGATAATTTATTAGATTTTCTGTGTTTTTAAGTTTTTTATTGTAAATATTCAACAGGTAATGCTGCGGATGTTTTTCGTTAGGATATCATTTTTAAAACAGCTTAAATTCTTAGTATTTCATTTGCATTTACTAGATTTCTGATTCGAGGTACAAAGTTTTGAGGAAATGACTTCCGACTTCAGATTAAATGTCTCATAAACAATAGTAGTGTAAGCATTAGAAATATCAGGGAACTATCATTTATAAAACAGCATGCAAGCCAAAAATATTAGGAGGCAAACATATCAGTGGTCGAGGAATAAAACAATTCAAAGATTAATTACTAGTCTCAGAACCACTGGACTGTCTTACACTCTGGTATGGTTAGATGTTTCTCACTGAAGGCACAATGGAAAGTGAAAAAAAGTTATGCAAATAAAAATTTTGTGGATAGATAAGTTAGAAGTGTTTATTATTTAATATATATGGCCATTAGTTCATTTTCCAAAGACAAATTATCCATATCATGCTTAATATTTTAGGGATCGCACACAACATCAAATTGTGCAGTTAGTGTTTTGTATTTCTTGGCAGCACTTCCGGAAATTCAAGAAAAAGCCTGGCTTGAGCAGCAAGAGATCTTCGGAGATACTGACCGCGATACAACAGTTGATGATATCAGGAGAATGGAGTATTTAGAGAGGTTATGTTTTGTTTTTGAAGTATATCTGAAGAAACAAGAAAAAAATATTTCTATTACATTAATTCCTGATTGAAATCATTTTCAGAGTTATAAAGGAAACTTTAAGGATTGTGAGTTCTGCCATCTTAGTAAGGAAAACGGAAAATGAAATAAATATAGGTAATTTTTTTCTTCTTAAAAATAGAAAATAATTTTAATTTTTGGTGTCTAAAAGTGTTTGATGCTTATATTAAAAAAAAAAAAAAACACATAAAATAACTAGCTACTGCTGCACAAGTCATAAACCACTATGCTTTAATTTTCAGATGGTATCATTTTTCCCAGAAATACTGGGATTCTTCTGTGCTCCAGGATGATGCGCATGGATGAAAAGTTTTGGGAAAACCCAACAAAGTTTGATCCAGACAGGTACCTAAAGAAAGGATCACATCAAAACTTTAACCAAGCTTTTTCGGCATTTGGAGTTGGAACTAGGAATTGTCCAGGTTAAGCTTTTATATATTTCATTCTTATTTACGGTCACCAGCTTTTTACTGGACCTCATATTTTGTTTATGATGGTGATAGGCTAGCTACCTCTCAAGCTTAATTTTGGTCTTCTTAATTGGATTCACTACTTCTTTGGACATGTACCTACTCTCATTTATCCTTGAGGCTGAGTGTATTCTGTCCAGACCCATCTCCCTAAGCAAGGAAGCTGGGACTCGCAGTTAGAAATCACCATACTAACCACTCGGACAGAATTCTTTGAGTTAGTGCAAGTTAAATTGGACCATACTGAGCAAAAACTACTAATTGTCAATCAATCTAGTAGTAGTGTCATGACAGTTTTGGGTTGAGGATAAACAAACAAAGGAATGTGATGTAGACAAATAATTAATAAATGGGTAATTTCATAAAATCTTCATATTTTGACTTATTTTTTTACAAGAATTTGTTTTTTATTTTTAGCAATTTATTAATTATGACCATGAATTACAATTTAATAAATAATAGTAGTTTCAGTTAAATCGATAAAATATTTTTTAAATATGCAATTATTTTTAACATTCTTTTTACCTATCCAAAAACAAAAGGTAAATGTTTTCACTTGTTTTATAAACCCACTAGAAAATAACTGATGCATCATATTAAAAGCAACTAAAGAATTAAGGAGAAAAACATAATTGAACATAAATTAAGCCACAATACGCACAGCAATAATGTGAAACATATATTTGTATTTTTCGTTTTCTGGAGGCCCACTAACTAGTTTTTAGAATATAATGTGAATGAGCAATGCCATCTTGATGATGGTAGGTAAAGATTTTCTGCTATACAAGCGGTGATCGCAACTGTGGTTACCTCAACACTGAATGGGTTAATGCTTAATCATGAATTTCACTCCAATGGAAGTAGATACAGCGATGAAATGAGGATTTGAGCATGAACAGTTAGTAACTAACTAGATTTCTTTGTGTTAGGATTTGTTAAAAGAGTGCTAAAATTACATTCTATCTATATATAATCTAGATGAAGCCATCACTCTTCAAAAATGATACATCCAGCAAGTACTTTACAGCATAAGTAAAAAAACAAATTAATAGCACCTGGCCCACATAAAATGCCTACTTTCTGTGAAATGAGCCATTTTTATATGTAAAATATGGTTAGTATTTAGTTTCTATTTGCTTTTAAATTTGGGTACTTATTTCTTTTTTAGGTGGGCAATATGCTATTAACCAAGTCAAGGTAATTGTCTCAATGGTGTTGAGACATTTCCAAATGATTACTAACAAAAAATTTGAAGATATTAAACTGACTTCAGAGATTATGATGATCGCAGAAGATTATAATATATCTGTAATTAGAAGGCCAATATACCAATCATGAAGAAATGAAAATTCCAAATAGCTGAATTAGTTATTTTTGATGTGTCAAATTAGAATACAATATCATAGTTTATATGTCATGTTTAAATACAATTTCACATCTTCTATATAAAATTAGAATATTGTAACAATTTTTGTGATGAAAGGTTTTATTATATGTTCTGTTTTTTATAATTTAATATTCATTCTTATTTGCCAGACATAAATCTCTTTTCTGAACACTATTGATGTTTATAAGGGAATTTATCCCGGAAAAAAACTTTGTTTTCTATTTTATTTTTATTCCAACATACTTTATTCTCTATAACGCCTAAGTATATATTAGAACTACATGAAGAAGTACTGCAAACAGTATATAAAAGGGACATTAAACTCAATATCCACAACGGAATACGTAACGGATTCAAAGGTAAATGACTCAACACTAAACAGATTGAAAGAATGCTGCTGTTTGGATATTGTATGTTGTACATACAATTGTTTGAGAATAAGGTGACAACACCGCCGTCACCTTTTTGTATGGAGAAAAGGAGAAATTCTAGGTTTATTAGGAAATTTAAGAAGCCACTAATGTCTGAGGCAGATTTAAATATATATAATAAAGATTGTATAAACCCCCTTTAGCTGAAACAAATTATAATGATGATGATTTAGAATGTAATGAAAATTGTGATGAAAAACTAAATGAAGCTCATGAAGATAACATGTTTGGCCAGGAAGCTGGTAATAACGATAGTGGTAATATTTTTGTTAACAACCCTGAAGGTTACCAAACTAGAGCAGGAAGAGTGGTAAGGCGACCGAAAAGATTTCAAGAGTAAAGATTAGGCCTAATTAGTATCATCCTAAGATTGTAATTGTTTTATATGTAACTGTTTTTGTATTTTACCTACAGGTGTAGCTTATATTATTTTCTTGATAATGTTTCCTACAGCTATGGTGCTTAGTGATTGAAATGGGTTTTTTTTGTTTTTGTTTTTTTTAAGTATAAATTGAGAGACTTGAAGGGTAGGATGTTTGGATATTTTATGTTGTATATTTGAGAATATGGTGACAACACTGTCGTTACCTTTTTGTATGGTTATATGTTGTTGTCATGGAGCCTGTGTTTAGAGTCATAGTTGCCATGATCTGTTGTGATGTAATTATGATTAATAAATGTGAATACAAATGTAACAGTTTTGTTTATTCAATAATAGCCACACAAAACAGTTGCTAAATAGATTAAAAAATGGTCGGCAATTTAAATAATTAAGGGGTAAGAACTAAACTTATCCTGTGTAGCGACTTGCGTGTGAGCAAAAAATAACATCCATTTCTTGCAAAACAGAAAACTGCTGATTAACAAATATTTTGGAATATTCTACCCTTAGCAAATGCACATGTTAATTCAGCCAGTGTAAGTCTGTTTTATGCAAGTGAGTAAGTATCTTTTGCAGTATATCTATTGATAGTAAGAAGTGTGATTAGTAAGGAAAAACACTCTTAATTCCATCATCTTCCATGTTGTCTTTGGTTTTAACTATTAAGAATAATAACGAAGCCTTATTAACTACGCCATCCACACCGAGTCATCAACAGTCATTTATTGCTTGTTAATACTTCATTCATTAATGCTACTTATTAAAATTCACTTCAGACCCTAGGACTAGAATTGAATACTAAAATAGAGATTGAAAATACTCTATGTTGTATGTGATTAGTGCTGCGAGAATCATAAGTAGCCACTTTTGGCCAGATGATTTTTCTAACTGGGACATCCTTGTTCCTCTCCTTGTATGGTATCCACCTTCCTCATTTTTTTTTAAATTGTTTACTCATTCTGTATTAAATTCAAAGTTTTCTTGTTATTTAATATTGTATTTTACCTATTTTTATAACGTTACCTCTATAAATTGATTTTCTTAATTTAGGTTTAAACTTTATTGTTCATTATTATTTTTCATCGTGTATATATTTTGTTTTGTTGACTAGAATTCATATTTTATTATTATTATTCATAGTGTTTGATCGGAGGATAAAGTTATTTTCCATCCATCTATCCATCTTAATTTCAAATCTCTTTAGCTTATACTCATAAACAATCATAGGTCAGAGCGCAATTTCTGGTATTAATATAGTACAACCAGATCTCCAGGGTGGGGGTAATTTTTTTCTCAAATATCTCGCAAGCTATATCTTTCACAAAATCTCCTTTAAAAATGTTTCATTTATTTTTCTGCTGATTTGATGGTTTTGGGGATAAAGAGGGTTAAAAAATACGAATTTTCGCAATCAGCGGTTTATTCATGAAAATTCCTGTTTTTTAACCATCTCCTAAACCGTTGACTCAGTGGAATAAATGAATTAAAACATTTTTATCAGCAACTTTGTACATGTAAAGTACTTTTTGCTAAAATTACTAGTTTGCAAGATATTTGAGAAAAAAAATTAATAAATTACCTTTAAACCCCCCCTTTTGCATTCAACACCCACCACAGGAACTTGAACTTGAGGAAGTTGTACCGGGGACTCCCCGTAATTTTTTTTCCCATAATTTTGCCCTTCGTTGACTTGAGTAATAATATTCATGGCTGACTAGTAGGTCAGTCGCATCGCTATTTTTTCCCCAGTGACAAAAATAATATGACAAATATTTGATAGATATAATACTGTTAATAGCAAACTCTCGGAAAATCTAAATAGATTGCTTTATAGTGTTGTAAAAATGTTATAGAGCTGATGTTTTCTGACGGTAGATCGACTATGGACAGCTCAGTAGGAGGTTCGAGTCCCGGCACTAACACTTTACTTTTTTCTTTTACTAATGACACAAGTCAACAACGGAATCTTGGTTTTTTGTTTTTCTTTTGCAACGTAATCGCCGAAGAATGGGTCTTGCAGCATTTCTCATGATGCATCTAGTTCCGAAACAGTCTATTTTTGTTTTTTGCCTAACATGGCTTGATTTTTCACAAATATTATTTTTATTACCAAATGTTTGAGATTTCAAGTGGTTACTCTTACCTTAGGAGATGAAATATTGAACCGAGCAATTCAAAATTAGTTATATTAACACTCATTTACGTTGATATAGCTTATACAATATGAAAAATCTACAACTACTCAATTTTGTATCCATTTGTACTTGTAATGGTCACTGGTTTCTCCAAGAAGAAATATTTAGTCCTCCCTTGATAATAAATATTTGTAAATCATTATAGGAGTCTGTGTGATTGTAAATAATTCCTAACAAAACTAACTTTCATTCAATCGTTTAAAACATTTGACCCTAATGTCCCAAGGAACCAATAACCACTTAATAAATTAAATATCTAGTAATAAACATGTGATTTGTGAAAAGCCTAGATGCCTTATAAGAGAAAAGTATTCAGGTCTGAATTCTATGTTGAAAATACTGTAAGACTACCCATCATATCCCAGTTAGAGTCAAGTCCTCTAATATCTGTGACTTATTCCAATATATTTCCTGAGTTGGTTTATGCTGGGCTCCTTAAGGTAATTTAAAAGATAAAATGCAATGGAATGAATTCACAAGTGATAAAAAATTAGTTATTAAGGTTACAAAGTGTCCCAGCACGAAGTGCTTTGAGTGCGGCGAGGAAGGGCACATAGCAAGACATTGCCTGTATATTTTGCGAAGGAGGAATACCCGTGGCCGGAACCCATGGAAGTAAATGCTCAAGGGGTAAGGGAGAGACGACGTAGGACGCCCAGAGAAAGCGGACCCGAAGGTCAGGACACGAATCCTCTGGGACATCGGGTACCGAAGGAGATGAGACCAAGCACAGCAGAACCAGAAGACAGGTTGGGCAGAAGGACGAGTCACGCAGATGGGATCAACGTACTGAAAGCCTGAGGAAAGTGTTAACTGAGAGGCGACCGCATCCTAAGGTGCAACGCCATTCGGGAGAGGATGTGTGAGTTGCCAATCATCAAATTCGGAAAGGAAGTGAGGTGTCTAATGGACACGGGAAGTACGAGCACCATTGTATCTCGTAGTGCACTAGAGTGGTTGAGCGGAGGAGAGAAAGCACGCCAGATTAAGGCATGTGAGTGTAGATTGCTTACTCTAGGGGGGGCCTGCGAGATAATGGGGGAAGCGGTCGTGGGTTACGAAGATGGACAAAAGTAGGTGAGGTAACGGATCATGTGGTAAAGACCGAGGGAGTACCAAATGATTGCAGGATGTGATTTGTTGAGAAAGGTGGGAGCGCGTATTAAGAATGACGGGAGGAAGTGGAGAATTAGACTGGGGAAGTTAGTTTATCGGAGTCTGGCTGGAGGGAGAAAATATGGGAGCAGTTCCGGGATATCGTCTTTGTAGAAGGTGATACGTTGGGGGCAACCGGAAGAACGGTGCAAGAAATTCCGCTGAAGACCGAGTGCATAACATATGTAAAGGAGAGAAGATATCCACAGCCACTACGACAGCATATCCAAAAGGAAATAGATGAGCTGTCATGACAGGGGGTAGTCAGAGATAGCACCTCACCATACAACAGTCCCTCGTGGGCAGTGAAGAAGAAGAGTAAACCAGGGGAGAAGGAGGAGTGGTACAGAGTTGTGATCGACTATAGACAGCTGAACGAGAATACTGTCGATGAAAAGTATCCCATACCAAGGTTTGGGGTTATCGTTGATAGTGTAAATGGGACTGAAGTCTTTATCATCTTGGACCACCAAATCCGATTAAGTGCTCAGGACAGGCTGAATACAGCATTTTCGTTCTAGAGACGGCACTACGAGTTCACGAGGATGCCGTTCGGGTTACAAAATGCCACAATTACGTTCCAGTGGTTTATGGATGAACTCCTAAGAGAGATGGATGCCGACATGTGTCAAATTTATATGGACGATGTAGCGACCGCTAACTACATAAGATAAATCACCCTATACTCTATTGTATAAATATTGTAAATTGGTTATAATATGTTGTAAATTAATTTAAATAACATTACCAAACCATAAGTCATTGTAAATGTTGTAAACTATAAAAGATGCAGCTGCAAATTAACTAGTTAGAGGCTGGAAACCTTAACCCTCTACCCAGAGCAGGTATCAAGCGACTCGGACAAGGCCTGAGTCACTACAAGAACAAAGAGCCACCGCAAACTGGGATATCATTGGCCACAATAACGAGTCACATGATTGGGTACTAACGGTGCAAGCCGGGTATAAATAGACCCGGGTTTTTGCCTGTAAATCATTCTCACGACGGCTCTCTACTGGTGAACTTGCAGCTGCACTGATGTTTCAAGACTGGGCCTTCTCATTTATGAAAACCTCTGGACCTCTCTTCCTAACCTCGCTATTTTTTAGTCCGACCTTGTCAGACCCCACACTCTCCTAGTGGGATTCTCTGCTTTCGTCTCGCTAAAACTAGCAGCTCCTTGGGAGAGACCTCTCCCTCGCGGTCAACGGTTGCCGTGGCCCTACAAACTTTACCTAGTAGTGTCTCCCACGGCAATCTAGTCTGCCTCTCTTCGGTTCACACTCACCTTTGGGATCCGGACGGATTTCGCCTACCCTCAGATACTGAATGTGAATTCGTGGTCATTCCAAGAACACATAAACTACCTACCCTATACCTCTTCTCCTAGATATAGTGCATTGTCGGGGCACATACCTATCAAATATGCAGTCAGATAGTAAGACCCGTCATGAAGCAATTTTCTAGGTCATAGCTTAATCAACCCTCACTTCGTCACCAGGGCTAGGGTAACTAGGCACCTCCCTCGTGACGACACGGCAGACAATTGCCTACTGTGGATGAATTTATTCAACGTAGACATATCAAATTTTTCGATTCCCTGCAGTACTTGACAAACCCGGTGTTGAACACGATAACCCCCGCTCCGTTCCCCTATCGATGGCAGGACGCTGTCGCGGCATGAACGCTTTAGTCTTAGGTTCTAGACATAGGTTTAGTATTTAGTTTTTTTCCGGTTGTAAGCTGAAGGTGAGCCTCATCACCTAGTGTTGAATATTTAACATCAATATGAATTGTATTATATTTATGCCCTCCTTCCAATGCATCAGCGCATCGCAGAAAGAGGAGAAAATTGTAAATCAAAATTATTTGTTCATTGTAATGCTATCAATAAAGACGTTTTAAAATAAGAAAAAAAAAAAAAAAAAAGGAGAATAAGAGAGTTTGGACTGAAATCGTCAGCAGAATAGTCGTTACTGGGTCGGAATAAGATTGACTTTTTGGGCCACACTATTTCACAAGAGGGGATTCAGCTAAGATAGAGGCAATTCGGAGGATGAACATACCACGGGATGTTAAGGGTAGTAGAAGATTGCTAGGTACACTCAATCACCGATTCGTGCCGGACATGGCTGAGTGCCTGGTACCCTTAAATAACTTATTGCGAAGGGGGTGCGGATCAACATCACACCAAGCATGGAACAAAATATCCGTCGCTGCATGGATTGTCTGCTGGAGGCTTCCATTTTCATAACAGCTCATTGTTCTCTATTGTTGGTAAAGAGAGCCTTAAGAGCTTTGTCACTATGCTTTTCTGTTAGGACTTTAGTAAGGAGTTATTTCGGCCAGGAAGTTACTGTTGACAGTTGGAACTTGGCTTCATACCCTCCAAACATTAATGCCCATCCGGTTTCAGTTTTTGTCACAAATTAACAAACATTAGAAATATCCAAAGTATTTGTCCGTCGGCAAACGGAGCATAGTTAAAGGAATATTTTCTTTTTTGGAGTATTGGAGTAGGCAATTAGAAACCGGCCTATATCCAGTCATATACCAACGAAATAAGTGTCTAAGGTTTTTTGTTATAAATTATGGACTAGTTAGTGATTCTGGCTTTCCCTAACTTCCAGGTTAAGTTTACTGCCCCCACAGACGCTACTATATATGCGTTGGGTGCAGTGCTGTCTCAGGATGGAGTTGGTGGCATGAGGCCAGTAGCATACGGCAGCAGACGCCTAACGGATACGGAGGTGAGGCACAGTGTGCTGGAGAGAGAATTGCTCGGTATGGTGTGGGCTATATGGCATTTCCGTCCGTACGTGATGCGAAGGAAATTTAGGGTGCTTACGGACGACATACCGCTGCAATGGGTTGGAAAAATGAAAGAGTCGTCCGCTAGGGTGACTAGGTGGAAGGAGTTCCTAGCGCAGTACAACATCGACATTGTGTAAAAGCCTGGGACAGAGAACATAGTGGCAGATTGGCTATCACGAGCCATTATGGTAAATGCTGTGGAAGAGGGAGAACCATCGGGTGGGATTAGTCAGTTCATAGAATAATGGACGCCGGGAGAAGTCGACGGGGATAAGGAACAGGAAGATATAACCGGAAGAGATAACCCTACATCAGAGGGGGAACGACCCAGGGAAATGGAGACAATAGAGGGCATGGTGAATGGCAAACATCGCCAGATTATTTGGAAAACAAATACGCCAGGATTGATGATGGCAAGGTATGTCAAATATGGAAAGAGTAATGCTACTAAAATCTGGTCAACACCGGGAATACGAGAGGGTCAGATTTATAGGGCGCTATAGGACGCAACGATGCCAGGAATGACATACCATTGGTTCGTCGGTAATACAACAATCTGGGACCGAATTAAAAAACTCTGGCAGAAGGAGCAGTTGGGGCTGGATCGTAGGTTTATTAGGTGTATGGTGGCAGTCCAAACGTTGCGGGACGTTGAGCGACAGCGGGAAGTGACGTCAGCATACCACCAAGGAAAGACGAACCACCGCGGTATACAGGAAACACTGCAGGCATTACAGCGGTAATGTAAATACAGGTATTTCTGGTGGGGGATGCGCAAGTCAATTCAGGATCTCATAGGTTCCTGCGAGATATGCCTACGGACGAAATCACCGTCTGCGGCAGCACCCTTGAAATATTTACAGGTTGATACCTTCACGTTCCACGGCCTCAAGTGACACCTGACATAGACACCTTCAGGAAGGTAGCAGGGGCACACGAAGTACAGGACAAGTCGTCGGATACGATACTACGCGCGTTAAATCTCTGGTTCCAATTTGATGGCATGCCATAGCGGATCTCCTTGGATGGGGGGGGGGAATTCGACAACGACAAGGTGAGGTCGGAGATGGCAAAGAGAGACATCACGTGGCAAGTAAATACCCCCGATAATCCCAAGAGTAGAGGAGCCATTGAACGCTTCCACAGCACCATCAGTGATCAGGTGGATACGGGTCTGCAGGCTAAGGACGCAATGCCGTTGGCAGTGACGGCTTATAACCACTCAATACAGGCGACAACAGGCTTCGCGTCGTTTGAGGTGCTTTTCGGGTTACGCGCGCGAACGCGCAACTGGTCGGAGACAGTGGCAGACGAAGGGATTGTATGGCCTAAAAAATGTACTTGCTCATGTCCTAAGACATTTCAGCCCGAATTGCCGAATGCAGTTGAACACGGTGAGTAAGTGTTCTACATGTTCTGCATGATTACGGCTGAAAACCAGTAAGTTGTCCATATAGACCTGGCAGAAGGACTCTTCTAAACCCCGCAAAAACTCTTCCATTAGGCGCTGGAACGTAATCGGCGCGTTCTAACGGCATTCTTGTGAACTCATAATGCCCCCGTTCAAATGTTAATGTGGTCTTATGTTGGTCCCGTCGATGCATTCGGATCTGGTGGTAACCCGCCTTTACGTCCAAAGTGCTGAATATCTTCGCCCCACCTAATCTATCTAGGATATCCTCAAAGCAGGGGATGGGGTATTTCTCGTCTACCGTATTATCGTTCAACTTTCTGTAGTCTACGACCACTCGGTATTTCCCCTCGCCCCGTGTCCCTTTCTTCTATACTGCCCACAGGGGACTATTATACGGTGACGTGCTATTCACCACGATACCCTGTCTTTTTAATGGTTCGATCTCCTCCCTGATGTGTTGCCTCAGCGCCTGCGGATACCTCCTCTCTTTCACGTATATCACGCGCTCCTGTATCAGCGGAATTTCATGCACCGTCTCCCCCGTTACTCCTAGTTTGTCCCCTTCCTTGAAGAATATACCCTCATAGTCTCGCCAAATCGACTCTTTCCGTCAATTCGGAGGGGGCCCTAGTTCTCCTCCACACTCTCTGGACGTTAACTTCCATTGGTTCCGGTCTGTATCTTTCAGCTCATTGGAACATATATGGACACTGTCGAGCGATGTGCCCCTTCATTCACCGAGTTCTCCTGAAAATTTCTCTAAGTCCGAGATAGCCTCTCTCAGGTCTTTCGACGTCACCACCCGCACTTTCATCCAAGCCAGGGAGTTTGCGTGAGCTTCCGCCAATGTTTCCTTTGGCAACAGTGGAACTTCGAAGGCTGCCGGCCGTAAATCCACCATTTTACTCGGTTATAAAAAAAAACCGCAACTAAAAAAAACAGACCCCGCACGTCGTTTAACTGAACGTTCGTAGTCCCGACTTCCGGCACCAGTTATCGTCTATCGGCTTTAGACGATTAAAACAAAGAGAACGAAAAAAAAAGGAGCTGATATCTGAACAACGGCTAGGTTTAAACTGTCTTTATTCCGCTTCTAATCCTCTGTATCTATTTACAGCCTTTGTTTACATGGGGCTACGTGTTAGTAGGCCTAACATTGCCATACCACGAGCTATAGCTAAATACACATGTTAATTAAATGAAAGTTTGGATCAAAATAAATAATATTAAAATTATTGATTTTTATGAGTGAATATCTCCCCCATACCTACACCACCATTATGACAGTGACAGAGAGTGTAGTGATGCAACGATTGAGGTTAGGGACCGATAAAAAACAAAACCAGAGCTTGGCTAACACCGAATGGAATTATGCTAGGCACAAATTGCCTAGGTGACACTAGCACTCATTTACATTGATATAGCTTCACGCACAATATAAAAAATCTACAACTACTCAATTTTATTTAAGCACGATTTCCATTTGTAATTTGTGTATCTCTGGTTTCTCCAAGAAGAAATCTGTAGCCCTCCCTTGAAAAGAAATATTTGTACGTCGATAAATCAAGCTAGTTGATTGTAAATAATTCCTAGCAAAACTAATTTTCATTCAATTGTTTAAAACATTTTATCCTATTATCCTAAGGAACCAATAACTACTTAAAAAATTAAATATCTGATAGTAAAAATGGGATTTGTGAAAAACTTAGATGTCATAGAAGAGAAAAGGATTGAGATCTGAATTCTGCACAAGACTACCCATCATATCCTAGTTACAGTCAAGTCTTCTATACCAATTTTGTTCTCTATTCCCTAGTAAAAAATGCCAAAGTCGTTAAAAATAGTGATTTTTGGAGTACAACAGAAAAATCCCTGAGTGAAAGAATTAAGAAAAAATTGTGTTTCAAATCTGATTTTAGCGTTAAGTATTCTGTAAGATGCGCCCATTGGCTTGCCGAAATCGTCATGGCTAGTAAAATTAATGAGTGATACCTCTTTCAATTCTTCCTAAATGAAAGAGAGAATTCTATTTTGATTTTCACCCCTCACGTCGGAACATTAAGACGGAGTGATTCTTAACATGGAAATTAATTTTAACTGTTCTTGAGATTCAAGGCCAGCCACATTTTGATTTTCCCACCCTGTTAGACACACCACTTTGCTTTATCCCCTGTTAGTCTTCGCCTCAAGTCTGTTGGGTTAACATCGCTTTCAGAACAAGGTTTGTTTTTTTCGAAAGTTTTTTGTTACACTTTAGTCAGTATATATATTAGTTAGATAAGTAGCCATACTGTCACATTAATTATAGTTTTTTTGCTATATAAACTTTTAAAAGAATACCAACTGCCTTAATGGATAAGTAATTGTAATAAATATTCTCATTCATAACATATTTACAATTTCTATTCTTTCGCTCATTCATACAGTATTTACAAACAGCCCAGAGACCTCCCAATTCCACATGGTTGTAACCTCCCTCGCATGTGATAGTGGAAGTGGAGATTAATTATAGGTAAATTGTTTGTTGATATTAATTTGTCATGTGCAGTCCTACATTTTTATTAATTCCCAAGGTTACAAGGTCATGGTAGTGTTTTGAAAAATTACTGAATGAAAAAAACACTATATTTTGGGAAATTGTCGCCTAAGAATGACAACAAGGAACATAACATTCCTGATCACAACGGGGGAAAGGTCATAGAAGATTGTTGGGATAATTAGAATTATGAATTGTTAGATTTGAGGGAGATCAGAAACTGATAAAGTATAGATTTAAAGATTGGTAAAGATTTGATAGTCGAGGAATATTGATGGTGTATTGGTTAATTTACCACTGTGGGAGCTTGTTTGGTCAGAACATAAATTTAAGAGGGGTCTAAAGGGTGTTTAGTAAATAATAATTACTAATACAAATGGAGAGAAACAGTTTATTTTATTATATTTAGACAATTACTAAAAGCACTTCAATAGTAACATGCGAAAAAAAAGAGCTTAAGGTTTTATATTTCCATTTGTTAGTATCCATTATTTTTAACTCTCAAAACTAAACCAATAACACTGACATGAATTAAAGATAATAGCATGAATACAAATACTGTTGTGGAGACTAAGTAATAAATTATGATAATTAACTGTTACCCTAACAGTGTAAACAATGAAAGGGAAGGGAGTGTCAACACCGACAAAGGAAGTAGAGAGCTCTAACCTCTCTACGTCAAAACTAAACTTAAACTCATTTTTCGTGCGAACAGAAAAAAATATGTACAACTGAATAATACAAAAAGCAGAAGAGTGCTCCCTACTTGTTATAAGTTAAGTAACTTCGAAGAACAGCTCACAACAAACCATTGTAGGAGCACCGCTCCTGTTCCACAACAGCTCTGGGAATATAGTTCTAAAGGTTTTGTGGCACGGATCAGAAAAGAACGGTCAAAGAAAGCAAATTTGTGAGAAGGGAAATACAAGTCCGAAGGGTAGTATCTGGTAATGCGGGATTTGATCCCTTATTTGAATTGGAGGAAGTCATGAAGGTAAGGAGGCTTATAGTCATGGTAGCACTGAAGAGAAGGGATCCAAGGAAGTCTTGGCAACAGGTGGAAGGGTGCACCTTTTCTAACACAGAGTAGTGCAGATGATTGTCTCTGGGGATCCCCTAGAATAAATCTTAGAAAACAGTTCATCCGCTGCTTTATTCGAGCCTCGAAATCTCCAGAGAGACCACCATACACCACGCAAACGTAGTCAAAGTGGGAAAATCGAAGAAGGGAAACTAGAAGTTGGCTCGTATGTGATGGGAGGAGATGTCGAGATCGATTGAGCAGTTGAAGGATGGAAATGGATCGACAGGTGATTTGGGAAATGTGGTTCATGTCAGGATAGAGTTTGATCAAAGGTCAAGCATAGACTGAAGTCTATATATCAACGGAGGGAAGTGTCTCCAGGTCCCTCTTTCCTCCTCACCTCACCCTTTTCCTTCCACCCCACATATAGTGGGATACTGATGCGATGTGGAGCCCATTGAATCCTAGGCCTCTCGTACATCGGGTCTGAATCAGACTACTAGGGGAGCAAGACTCTTGCAATTGAGGTTGGATTCGTAGTGGTAGTAGATTCTCAAATAGCTCCATGTAGGCGTCTTTCTAACTAACGAGCTGAGCAGATGTCAACCGCGGAACAAACTAACCTAGGCTGATAAATATCAGAAGTGACTTGGTTGTGGGCGCGACTGACCAGAGCTAAAGTAGAGAAGCCTTCTCTACGATCTAGTAGAAGATTTGGGTTAGCTCAGCCTGTCCTACCCAGGTGTTAAGATGCGCGAAGACAACACGCGCTTAAGCGGACCAAGCAAGGCGTGCTCCTAGGGCTCCTCTGCATGGAGTTTTAACCACCGTCATGTAGGGTAACCTACCTTGTAAAACTACACGAGCTACACCCGAAGATAATGAAAGATGTTGGGATGGATGTTGATCAGAGATGATTACTACCGTTGAGTGATTAGAAATGAATGATTTAAACCAGCTGACGTTAATGTAAGTGAAAGACATCAATACTAGTTTCGATAGAAGGTGGTAGTTAACTGGAATGCTTGCGAATATTTTTGAAATCAAGATATACACTCTATTTAATTTTGTTTTCTCCTTTATGCAGGTTTTTTTGTTGTTGTTTTTTTGATTAGCCAGAATTGAATATGTTTTTTGTAACTTATTATTATCTATCGTGGACATAATACCAGATAAAGATTTTTAAAATATGTATGGACACTAAGAGTTTTTGCTTGATTTAGTTTGTCCACAACTGTCATGGAAACCATTTATTATCATTTGTTTATTCCTCTAGTGGATACCTGTAATCAATTCCACATTAAAGCATATGGATAACATCTTTTTGTTTCTTTTTTAAGGGTATTTTTTTTTCAAAACGGAGGAAGGTTTCGACTGGTTATACTGTTCAATTAATTATTATAAAAAATTATTACGGTAAATCGCCCACGAAATTTATTTTTTATTTATTAACCGAAATTTACGGTTTTTTGAATAAGCTTTATTGTGGAGAGAAGGAAGATTTGTATTTCGATGAAATCCTTCTGCAACTAGCATTAACCATATAATACGACATTATAGTTCTATAAAACCCCAGCAGATATATTATAGTATCTAAATAACTTGCTTTCCTGCGGCCTACTTTCTCTTTAAGATAGTAACAGAACATTTCTTTTAAATAGTTAGTAATGAACTTGCCAGATATTTATTAATTCAACTGACGACTTTTATCAAAATTATTCGTAAACTACTTTTCTCGTTTCCCCGTCTGGCTCCAGAATCACAAGCTGTCCGAAAACCACCATGTTAATTTCAGCCTTCTATGTCTTGTTACCATGAAAATAAATTGATACACATACATAAGTCTGATCATACGTCCCACATGGTGCAATATGGAGTAGAGACACAGACGTATTTGAAAACCCACCAACTACCATGTCACTTAACTCTTACGCTATTCAACTCAGCAAAATAATGCGCACGGTCACTTTTTGCCTTTCTGGTATTCTCAGGGTGCTGTACCCTCTTATATTGGGAAGAGAGGTAAAGATAGATAGAAAGAACGAAATTCATTCAACAAGATTGTCACACTGTAATTAACAAACGGGTACGCTCTGGATATTTACAGATACACATACTACATAATGGAGAGACATAGTATGGACACCCATGCCCACAATAGTCCCCAACCCACTTGTTCAAGGCAGTCACCAGCAGAGCACGGGTCCATGCTCCGGAGGTCCACTGCCTTTACAATAGTATTTCTATTTAGAATGTATATTTATACAAGATACCCTATTCATCAATATTGTGCATATATGCAGTTTTAGTTCCACAAATATTCAGCAAATTATTTTGCTTTCAATAATATAAATTCGAAGCATATTTAATAAGCAGATATCTTAAATATGTAAATGATAAATAAATAAATTTTATTTATATATATACTAATCATGCCTGATATTAAAATATTGTCATTTATTAATTATAAAACAACTGCACTACCATTATGTCATTTGTTTTATTTTAATAAAGTGTGTTGTGATTTGGGATAAATTCATCGTTTGCTGTTTATTTATTTGTTTGTTTTACATCATTTTATACTTTTTTGGTCAGTTTTTGTACCATAGAACCCAACTATGTAAAGTTATCACTTAAAGGATTTTAATACTTTGCAGATAGATAGAGATTAGTGTAAACACTCAGTAACTTTGAATTGTAGTCAAAGAGAATTCATATTGGCAGGGCCTTTTCTTGCATGGTTGGCACAGTTGATGGGACGCCCAACCGGATATTGAGGAGGTCCTAGGTACAAGTCTCAATCTGGCTAGCATATTATTTCTTTGGTTAATAATTACATACAAATCAATAAAGAAAACTGAAACAATTCCATAGAAAAATTGTTTACAGGCCTTTGTTATCAATCAAAACATCAAGACCTTTTATCTGATACTCAATATAACAAGAAATATTGCATTTCCAAGTAATTAATTTATGACAATTATAGTGACCCTAACTACATAAGTGTTAAATCACCCTATACTCTGGTGCATATATAATGTATTGTAATTATATATAAAACATAGTAAAAGCTTTTTCTGGTAATAAATCATGGAGGGGCTGGCAGTCGTAAAACAAGTTACAGAGGGTCGAAGGTCGTCAGCAAGAAACCTGAGAGGGTAAGCCACCTGCCCCCTCATAAAACAGACCCGGTAGACCTAGGGTCACCTTCCGGTGGTCATAAAATCTAAAAGCCATGCCATAAAACAGTCCTTTAGGGGACGAGGGATCACGTACCTCGGTGCAGGTGTGACATCATAAACATAACCCTTTCAAGCCAGGCTCCACCTTCCGGTAGAAAGGGGAAATAATATTTAAACCAGGGGGTTTCGCCCTGTAAGACTACTCTTTCCCAGTCTCCTCATCGCCTCAGCCGCTTTACTCGGTCGCATTACGCCAGGGCCGGTTGGCCCTGGAAGGCAGACACTTAGACTCATCGTCAGCCCACTCTCTCTCTCTGCCACACCTCTGCGTCGTCACCCTGTCTCACAGCCCTTGCATACCCTCTGACGCCTCGCTCCTGTTACACTGCCGTGCTCCGCTCGAACTCTGAAAACATGCCTTATTCTTTATGAAACCTCTGTACCTCTTCTCTTGAACATAATGTATTGTCGGGACACATACCTATCATAAATGGAGTCAGATATTGAACGCCGACATGGAACAATGGTCCATGTTATAAACTACAACAACCCGCACTTGTCACCAGGGCTAGAGTGATTAGGCACTCCACCTAGTGACAAACCCGACAACAATTAATCATATTTTATGGAGCTGCATATATGTTTCATGTTCCTGGGTCATTATTTGAAAACCTCACGTAAAATTTCATTTCTTAACTGCGTACACAATCTCCCTCCACAATGAAATCGTTATCTTTTAAAGAATCTCATGGCAATGCTATTTTTTTTGGTCATCGCAAGCTAATTCAAGCAAAAATACACACATTCGTACCTAATTTACGATACTATTAAATGCCAGTTAACTAAATATAAGTTAAGTTATTGATAACATTTTATTTTTTATCTGCTAAACCACCAAGGTCACTGAAAATCGCCTTTAAGGGTTCAGCTGATTTTTTATTTTAAATCGGAAACTCTTATGTTTTCAACTGTCTCTACAGACTGCTCTTTCCTATTTAAATTTTTCAAGGAGTTCAAACAGTTTTTTTTTAATATGTCGCTTTCATATAGAAAGATAATATTAACAAAACCTGTAAATGTGTTTATTTATTTAGCTCTCTCTCTCTCTTTGCTATTAATTAAATAATTATTCAGTATTAAAAAAATTAAGAGGTCATCATCCTGATTAATATGTATTGAGGCTAAAATGAATTACAATTATGTAAAGCCATTAAACATCTTGAAAAATGTATTTACAGTTGTTTTTTAATATATCGCTTTCATATAGAAAGATAATATTAACAAAACCTGTAAATGTGTTTATTTATTTAGCTCTCTCTCTCTTTGCTATTAATTAAATAATTATTCAGTATTAAAAAAATTAAGAGGTCATCATCCTGATTAATATGTTTTGAGGCTAAAATGAATTACAATTATGTAAAGCCATTAAACATCATGAAAAATGTATTTACAGTTGTTTTTTAATATGTCGCTTTCATATAGAAAGATAATATTAACAAAACCCATAAATATGTTTATTTATTTAGCTCTCTCTCTCTTTGTCATTAATTAAATAATTATTCAGAATTAAAAAAATTAAGATGTCATTATCCTGATTAATAATATGTATTGAGGCTAAAATGAATTACAATTATGTAAAGCCATTAAATATCATGAAAAGTGTATTTATAGTTGTTTTTTTTCCAACCTCACTTTCATTTAAAAAGACAATATCCTATGAGATCACACTTGTTTTTTTAAATCCCCCCTTTTCTCCCTAAAGATGTTTTCTGAGTAGATGAGATTGAATCGGTTTTTGTTTAGAGTTGTAAGGAAAAATGAGTATTTATGTAAAATGTTCAATTTTTATGAGATCTTAGGCTGTTACTTAATCAACCTAAAAAGTTATATAAACATGCCTGGCATTATTTTATGTACATTGACTCAGTGAAGTGAAACTTTGGTTATATGTTTAGATAAAAGTATGCTGTTGTTGCTGTTGATACCATTGGTAGTACTGCTGTACGGCTGCTACCTGTGGATTGTTGCCAGGGACTATCGGCATCTGCCTGGGAACATCGGAAGAGGTTTTCCTTTCTTTGGAAATATTTATCAAACTATGCGAAACTCCTTCTTATCACAGGATGGTACTAACTTCCTTAAATCCTAATGTTTTTGCTAGTTAATGCCCGAAATAAATGTATTGTGACAATTAAACCAAAACAAACAATTGTAACAAGGATTCCAAAGCAGGTTAAACAACTGAGTAATGACCTCATCTTTCCAGGTTGCACGGAAATTATAACATTGAATGTTTCCTGCAAGCTTACAATAAGTTGAATTCTGGCAGATCAGGAAACTAATTAAATTCAAATTTATATAATGCACTTATATTTAATTTAGTAGGTATTCATACTTTTATTTCAGAAATATTGTCAATTATGGAAAAACCCTTACCCAAAGAGGGGGGTCTGTACTGCACATGGTTTTATTATCTACCTGCTGTAATTGTTTCTAACCCAAAAATTGCCGAGGTAAGTTTTTTTACGATGATTTATTGAATTAATTTTCTTCTGTCATCAATGTTACATCAGGGCAATTTTTTAATGTCTTTTAAATCTTAGGCCAGTCCTCCCCTATCATTTGCTTATTGAAATTGTTGACCTCATTGAAATTCCTCTTGATATGTTGGCCATTTAATATTTATTATTGGCCCTGAAATCATGAAGTTAAAATTTGTACAAGAGGGTCTGAAACATGAGTGTAGATCATCAAAACAGACAAGAAAAGCTGCTTATAAAAGTATAGAACAATTCACAAACTCTCATGGGTTTTCAAAAAAAGAAAGAAATAGACATTATAATTAAAAATATAAGCTCTACTAAATGTTCGCAGGAAGTGAAGGTAATAAGTTAAAACTTGATCGAAAATGGGCCAAAACAACCAGAACCATCAAGGAAATCTGGGGAGATCGCAGTGAAAGTGGGGCAAACAGAGGGTCAAACAAGGTTTTAGGGATATTTCAGCTTTGAAAACAAAGACATTTGTGAAGAACATCAGTACACCATGACCATTGCTTGAAGTCAGTCCAAGAAAAAATATAAATAAGAATTTTATGACACAGCATATCCTTCTGATTTATATATTCTAATCCATATACTCTTTCATCAACATAATCTCCCAAATAATTTAGCTTTATTTAAAGCCAGACATTTTCTGCCCACCTTAAGTAATGTACAATGTACTGTACTAATTAACACTTAATGATTTTTTCTCACATGCAGAAATTTATATATCAATTTATAATAAATTATTCTCATAAAATTACTAAAATAATAATTATTATTTCAGAAACTAGTAATTCATCCAGCAATTAGTAACAAACATCCATTTGTTTATGAAAATATTCCGAACCTGTCAAAAGGCCCATTCACTATGGCACGTGAGTAAATATTTAATTTGTTTTTATTTAGGTGTTCAGATTTTCAATATAAAATGGGCCAAAGGAAAGAATGGTATGGCCAAATAATCTCAATCTTATATTTTATAATGTCATACAGGCCAACTGTTTTGCTATCGTATATGCCATTATCACAGTCATAATTCCAGCAACTCAAAGTCAAAGTAACATGGTTGAGTAAAACATAAGAAATTTGATGTAGCAATAACTGGGTGAACTAATCGATAATAAATTAGTTTATTAGCAAATATGTTATAGGTGGTGTGTGGCAAGGAGTAAATAAGGTCAGCGAGTGGAAGTGGGGGGAGGCAGCATAACATTATAATAGATTTGACTGTCATGTAAGCGGATCAAGAATTTTTGAGTCCCATCTATCTGCTCACATGACAATCACCAATCTATTATAATAATGCTAGCAGCTCAATATAATTTCTTTATGCTATGTTGAATTTGAGGTGCTAGACTTAAGACCTTGATAATACCATATGTGATGGGGAAACGGCAATCTGTCTGACGTAAGAGTTCAAATAAGGGATTATTTAACGGAGACTATTTGGCTATAACATTTTTTTCCTTCTACCCATTTAATTTGTTTTTATTTATTGTGTTGTTGACTTTTACAGACAACAGTCAGGAATGCTGTAGATTTCCTCTTCTTTGATACAAATTGCACATTTATTTTAGGGGCAGACAAGGAATGGAAGTTGAGAAGAAAGGAATTGACTGGTACTGTAGCCAGCCAAAATTAGACAAATATCACAGAAAATTTGTGGAAGCTTCTCAAATAATGGTGAATATGATGAAAAAGGAGAAAGGAGTTTTTGACATTAACAAACATGTGCAGTTGGCGACAATCAACGTTATAGTTGGTAAAGTATCTTTAGATAATATGTTCTTTGAATTGACAAAAAAAAAAAAAATTCCTTAACTTCATCCAGAGTATTAGCGAAATCACTAATCAATAAGCCCAGGACTTCAGATGTGTTTCCTGCTTCCAGTCCACATAATTTCAATATTTCTCGAGTAGATTTAATTCACTTTTTTTGTATATTCCATACAATATGTGTATAATGTTACATTTAATTTTGTACACACAAAATAAAAATCCATATGCTGTTAATTGTGAAGACCAATTACAAAGCTACATACATGTACAATGTGCGTAAAGTAAAACAAATAAATAAAATCAGTAAAAATATTTATAAAATACAAACCTATTCAAGTTATTATTTTTCTTCATTGTTAAAAAGGAAACAACGACTCACTAAAAAATTTTGTTTTTAGAAGTAACAATAGCAAGGGCCGGTTTTGTTTTTCTGTTGTTGTTTTTGCAGGTGGTATTTTAGCTGTTTACAAGTGGTTTTATTAGTTAAAAGTATTTCCAGGTTATCGAGATGATTTGTCGTCATTATTTTTGTTTAAAATAATGAGTAGTTTTTTCACGAACAAAGGTTATATATTATTACGTTTTTTATCCTTATTGTTTATATTTTTTATTAATCTGAGGTTTTATAGAGGTTTTGTTAATATAAAAAAGGATTCTGGCAAAAGGAAAATTGTTTAATTACAAACTGATTCATGGATTTAATATACATCTAAGCACGTACGTGATAAAATTACAATGTTAAAAAACTAAACTTAAAATGTACCTTAGTATAATCGCGACTGGCGAGATTTACTAAATTGTGTTCTACGGTGGTTCTTCTTTGTGCTTCGTTGTCGTCTTTGTCTCGAGCATAGTCCTAGTGCTTGCCTCGTGTCCCCACGACGATCGTAACGGACAAGCCCACCTTGTCTCGTCTCCGGGTCAAATTGAAAAAGGAGCTGGCTTCTCCCTGCCTCGCCTTCGTATACCGTTTTGCTACCTTTTTGAGCTTTTAACTTTATTATTTTCCAATGCCAGTGGTCTCGGATATTATTAACTTTTCTTGTTTTAAAGTTAAAAAATCCAATATTAAAATATTTATATTGATATTATTTATTTGATAACTATTAATATTAGACATAACCCAATCAATAAGGTTCATCCATTCACGAACCGTGATCCACGGGTCGTTTTACTGCTCTTTTACGCACGCTAGTTTCGAGTTTATATCAAAGGCAACATCAAAACTTACAACATCTAAATATCACAACAATATATAATTAAATAACTTCAGATGCTGTTGAAATTTTTAAAAAGCACTTTATTGAATAAACAATACACAAGATAGAAAGCAAATTATAACTGACTAGATTACTGTGACAGAAAGGCTGGATGAATGGGAGATGAATGAGTGCTTATCTCTAAGCGAGGAACGTATATATAAGGTAGTCAGCATTATGATAGTGAGCTATGTCAGCCCTTAACTCCTCCCTGGGGATAATTGGACATTACTCCTGGAATGGGATACCTAGGAGTAGAGATTTCGTAGGGATTAATGGTATAAAAGGTACCATAGGTAATAATGGTATAAAAGGGGGTGTTGTAGGAGTAGGTTCATGGGATTTCTTAGTTTTACATTTATAAATATTAATTCCTACAGTACAAATTATTATGGCTAAATTAAATATAATTCCTCCATGTAAAAAAAAGAAGATCAGAAGTGTCTTCGATTTCAATAAATAGAGGTATAGTTTGATTAATGGTTTCAATATTTTTTAATTGGGTTACATTTATAAATTTATAGGTTGGTAAAAATACTAAATTATAATTATGGGTGTATGTCTTATTTAAAATACAATCTTTTTTTGTAGTATTAACTAATGCTATGTTAGCTAGAAATATAGTTTCATTGTTACAATTTATGAGTTTAGTCTGATTGAAAATTATATAAACTTTTAAATAATCATTAAATCTAATGTTAGTTGAAATATCTTTATAGGTACATTCCTTTATAATTGAATTCATAATAATGTTATTAATACAAGTGTTGTTAATAATTTCTAAGTTTTTACAATAATAATAATGATCAAGGATACAATTTCCTATATAAAATTGGTTATCTTTCGTAATAATTAACTTGTTAATAATATTTATTTCTTTATAAGTTTGATTAATAATAATAGGTGTGGGTACAATAAGGTATCCTGTATGGGATTGTTCGTGGATAGGTAATTTTACAATTACATGGAACGAAGTGCTTTGATATGAACAATAAATTTTAGTATTTTCCCAAATAATAGTGTTGTCATTAGAAATTAGTGTTACATTGTTTGATATTTCTTTAAGGATATCATTTAATAATTTAGAGTGTATAATTCCTATTTTACAAAATTCCATGGTTAAAATGAGTTCAGAAATCTTTTTCTCTAATAGCTGCATATGAGTAAGAAATGAATAGGCTTTTTCTTCTATGTTTACTGTTCTCATGTTGGATTGAGTTTCTTTAAAATTTTTATTGATTCGTCCTATGTCATAATTAAATTTATCAATTATTGGTTTGTTTGTGTTAAAGATATTTAGTTCGTTAATATTGGCTTGTCTGTTTGCTAGTGCTATTTTTTCGATTACCGAGTCATAATGTCCCTTGTCTTTGGTATCCATGTTTCCCATGATCCATGAAATGACTAAACCGTTCATTATTCCGCGTTTCTGTCTTTTGGAATGAAATTGTATTAAATTTTCTTTATTAAGTAATAGATTGTTATATTCTTTAATTATTTCATAAATACTGGACTTACTGTATTTATAGATTACTTCGATAATTTTTTTAATTTCTTCAGTAAGTATTGTAGTGTTATAGTAGTGATATGTTTCGTAATATTTGTCTATGATTCGAATGTTATTTATTTTGTATTGTAATATTCCTATGTTATTCATTAGGTCTTGAATATTAATTACCTTTGCTGCTACTAGGACCTGGATCAAGATGAGTGTCCGTATTATTGTCATTTTCTGTAACAAAATGTTTTTTTGTATGTTTATTAGGTCTTTTTATGTTGTTTATGTGTGTGTTGCCTATTCTTATTTTATTAAACGATAAATTCTTTTTTGGTTTAATACTGGATGTTTTAACAAATTCTTCTTAGTTAAGCTCAGGGGGTTCCTCACGATTTTTATTAAGTTTTTCATTTCGAGTGAATTTGATGTATTCTACTTTTTGTTTTACTTCTGTATGTAAATCTTTTAATTGTTGAAAATACTTGTTAACATGTAATTCTTGTATGTATTGTGTGTCATATGAGTCTTTTGTTTTTCCGAATGTTATTTCGTTGGGAGTTAATATAAGATTTTGGTTTAAAGTATTATTGTATACAATAGTACTAGTTTGTACAATTCTTTCAAATTCATTATTTTTATTTTTATTAATATTTATTCTCATTATTTTATTAAAATTGGCCTGACATTTGTTTAGTATGCCTAAGGAATTTGAATAATTTTTACTAGTGTAATGTATTTTGATATCAGTTGCTTTACAAAATTTTTGTATTAATATGTTATTAAATTCTTTTCCATGATCAGATATAATTCTTTCTGGAATTGGATATAAACTTATGTATTCTTCTAGAACTTGGCAAATAGTTAGTTAGTTTTTCCCGAAATATGTTTGATTTAAAATTCGAATTCTTGAAGCTTCCATATCCATTTCATTATTCTACTATTTTCATTTTTCATTGTAAAGACCCATGTTAGTGGTTTGTGATCTGTTAATAATAAAAACTTTGTTCCGTAAAGGTAAGGTTTAAAGTGTTGTGTAAAGTAAACAATTGATAATAATTCTTTCTCGATGCTACTATAATTTTCTTCAGTTTTAGATAATACCCTTGATGCAAATGCGATAGGATGTTCTACATTATTTATTATCTGACTAGTACTGCACCTATGGCTTGATTACTTGCGTCTGTAGTTAAAATAAATTGTTTGTTCCAATCTGGGTATGCCAATATTGGTGTATTAGTCATTTGTTGGAGTAGTTGATTAAAACTTTCTTTGAATTCTGTTGTGTCATATTTTTTGGTTTTGATTGCCAAACTGAGCGGTCTAGTTATTTTTGCGTAATTTTTAATAAATTTTCGATAATATCCCGTCATTCCTAGAAATCGTCTAAGGGATTTTTCATCATTAGGTTGTTTAAATTCTGAAATAGTTTTTATTTTATTAGGATCTGTCATAAGTCTATTTTGGGTTACTATGTATCCCAAAAATATCAATTCTGTTTTAAAGAATTCGGTTTTGTCTAATTGTATACTTAATGTTTGTAATACTTTTTCAATGTCTTTCAAATGTTCTTCCTCACTTTTTGAATAAATTATTATATCATCAATATATGCCATAGTTCTGGGTAGATTTTCTATAGCCATATTAATCATGCGTTGGAAAGTTGGTGGTGCATTGCATAAACCAAACGGCATTCTTACAAACTCATAATGTCCGTCGTCTGTGCTAAAGGCTGTTTTTTGGAATTGATTCTTCGTCCATAAGATGAAAACCCGAAGTTAAATCGATAGTTGTAAAATATTTAGCTCCTTTTAATTTATTAAGTACATCTTCTATATTTGGTAAGGGGAATTTATCATTCGTGGTTTCTAAATTAAGTTTGCGGTATTCCATGACCATTCTCACTTTCTTAATTCCACTTGCATCCATCTTTTTTTGGCACTATCTATAGTGGTGAATTATAAGGTGATTTGCTTTTTCTGATTATTCCATCCCTTAACAATTTCTGTACTTCTTCTTTTATTTGACTTTTAAATTGCTAGGGGTACCGATAATTCCTTGTATAGATTGTGTCATTATTCTTGGTACTTATCCGATGCTTTATTAAATTAGTCGCTTGGAGTTTTTCATTTTCTTTTTTTATTATTTCTCCGTTATTAGAAATTATTTTTATTAGTTTATTTGATATTTCGTTCGGTAAGTGTTCCGTTCTTAATGCATTTCTTATTTCATTTTCATTATTTATTATATTTATTTCATCTATTGAATCTTTAAATTTGAATTTATTGTTTCCGATCACTTTGTGATTTTCTTTACAATTAACATTCATTCTTAAATCTTTCATTGTTTCAAAACCTAACCTTGCTCCCATACCGATGAGCCATTTATTATTTTTAAAGTCTATAATGTAAGGCAAGTCATTCGTGTAATGCAGTTCTTCGCATTGTTTACTCATCATATTTTGTTTAGTATTATTATCATTTAAAATTTTATTATTATTATTTAAACTATTATTAGTATTATTTAAACTTGTATTATTATTATTTAAAATTTTACTATTATTATTTAAACTATTATTATTATTATTTAAAATTTTATTATTATTATGTAAACTTTTATTATTATTGTTTAAAATTTTATTATTATTATGTAAACTTTTATTATCATTGTTTAAAATTGGTCCTGCTCCTCTAAGGGAGGTGGATCGGTTTGTATCTGTCCTGAGTCTAAAAAATGATTTTCAACGCGGTCTAGTCACTCTTGGAGTTCTCTAATTATTTTGTCTTTGTCGTCTTCTATATGATGTGCTCTGTCTCTAACATTTTGCATTGAAACGGTTTCAGGATATTTTTGTTACGGTTGATTTGTACTGGATTATTTTGCTGCGGTTGGTTAAAGTAATTATGTTGTGCATGCGGATTCCATTGTTGTTGGTAGTTGTAACGTTGTTGTTGGGGTTGTTGCACATAATTATTATTATAGCGTGGTTGATATTGTTGCGGCGCGTATTGTTGCCTTTGAAAATTAGGATTAAAGTTATTTCCTTTATAATTTCCTTGGTAATTATTAGGTGGTCTTTGTTGGTATTGTTGTTGCGGTCTTTTAAATTGTTTATTATTATTAAATTGTTGTCTAGTTTTTTCTTCCATAGAGTCTTTATTAAATACTTGGTTGCCATATACTTGTTCTACTACGAATGAAGCTTCTTTTCTTGAGATGTTATAAACGTCGTTTAATGTTTTCTATCGAATATGTTGTAAAAATATTGCTACAGTTGGATGTAGGATTTTAACAGCTTCTCGGCTAATGTCATTATCATAATGAGCGATTTCTTATTTTTTTGTCACGTATTTCGTTGTCAGTATAGATTCTGGAGTTATTAAAAAATAAAAATTTAATTTAATACAAAGTTGTTTTCATATCCTGATGTAGAGTTCTTCAACTAAGAGGTGTCTTCTTAAGGCTTCTAACGGCTCTGGGTAGTTAAAATGTTTTCCTGACTTGAGCGTTGATGGTTTGAAAACAATGGCAACTCCTCCTCTGAAGTATGTTTGTCAAGACTTGCTCCACAGTGACGATCTTCTCATAAGAGTAAAGACAGTAGAGTTTTATCGGATTGTTGATAATCGTAATAAAATCTTCTTTCGTCTCGAAAAGCCCTTATGTCCCTGTTCAGGCGCCAATTAAATAACTTCAGATGCTGTTGAACTTTTTAAAAAGCACTTTATTGATTTAGAACAATACACAAGATAGAAAGCAAATTATAACTGACTAGATTACTGTGACAGAATGACTGGATGAATGGAAGATGAATGAGAGCTTATCTCTAAGGGAGGAGCGTATATATGTAATGAAAGTGTTCTCTCTTTAATTTGAATATGCCGCACTGCTTCCACTGGCTGCCACCAGATGGAGCAGCCAGCATATAGAGAAGGTTATGTTAGGTAACAGAACATGTAAATAGAGAGGTGATAGTTATAAGCTGTAATTGTCGTTTCTTTGTTTACAGGTAAGATTGTGTAAATCAATATTAATAATTGTTATAATGTAATATATAGTGAATAAAATTGCTAACTTTGTTTATAGGGAAACAAATTTCAGTTTATTCACCCTACCTTCAATAATTGTCTTACATATATAAGGTAGGAAAAGGATGGTAGTCAGCATTATGATAGTGAGCTGTGTCAGCCCTTAACTATATATATATATATTGTTGTGATATTAGATATTGTGGAGTTTGTATATAAGAAATTTAAATATAAAGATTTAATCCAACTTATCAAGAAGGCGAAAATAAAAACAATTGAGAGTGGAGGAAAAAACATAAGGGCAAGAGTACTGGTTGTTGTGATGATGAAAACACACGCAGCATTACTCACTCTAGTTTTGGGATCAGCCCGTGATACACTTTAGCTGTAAATTGTGTGTCAGAAAAACTTTAAAATTTCTTTTGGTTAGTGGTATTGGACTTGGAATTGAAGAATTGATTTGGTTTGAAAATAATTGATGAGGATAAAAGAAGAAGAAGAAGAAGAAGCAAAATTGTAAACACGTATTTATATATAATTAATATAAGTTTTGTTTTTTTTGTAATTAAATATAGCCTTTTTGCCAGAATTATTTTTGTTAATAGAACCTAATAATAAATAGGAAATAAAATAAATTTAAAGTAAAAGAATAAAAAATAAAATTACGATATCTTTCAAAGAACGTAATAATATATATATATATCTTTTTATATTTTTATCTATATTATATATAACATCAATTTGTTTAAAATAATGAGTTGTTATTTCACGAACAAAGGTTATAAGAAACTAGTCTATCTATTCCAGCCTGAGCTTGAAGGTTGGTTGGTATTGGCCCTGTTTGGACAAAGTTTGTTCGCTATAAAAAAAAACAAAAATAAAATAAAATTATTATAAATACCACTCACCAACCTTCATTCATCTACTCCTTGCCACACAGCACCTATAGAAATATTTACTAATAAACTAAGTCACTTAAATCTTTAAACTAATTTATTGTCAATTAGTTCACCCAGTCATTACCACATCCTCAAATAGCTCATAATCACATTTCAGTTTGAACTAATAGATATAATATAATTATCAAATAAACCACATGTAATCAGCCATTTGGTTTGGATTTTCAGGAACTCATTTTGGTTGTGAACTGAATAAGGAAGATAAATATGAACTTCTCAAAGCATTTCATAGGTAATTCACTTTAATTTATGTATTCCATTAAGAACCGCTCTATCCACTTAGTGGTATGATTTTTCAGGGTTTAAATCCATGGACAGACATATTATTTAGTTATTAGTTAGATATTTTAGAGAGAACGATTTGTGACTAACAGAAAAATTGGAATCATAACAGCACTTTTCCTGGTTTATCTTATCTCTGTCTTAAAATAACTCGTCAATTATGTAAACATTCGTTAAGTAATTAATTATATGAAAACGATCAATTGAGAATAATCCAGTGATTTAATGCCAATATTCTGTGAATTTCAGTAATGACGTTGTTAGGGGGCTGTAAGAATAGCAAATTGCACTCCTGGACAGCCTTACCTCGTTAGCACCAACTCTGGAATCTCCCCGTCTTCAATCCAACTCCATTATTTTTCTTAAAGAAAAACACCTGTTGAGCTGTATTATTAAAATTGAACCATTAGTTGAATAAACTATTTTAATTACAACGGGGAATCTGAAAAATAACTCCGAATGCCCTTTTGACATTAATTTATTGGTAACACCATTCCAGCCAACCCATTCAATCTGGCAATTCTATATATTATATCAGTTTAAGCTGATCACATAAACAAAAAAAAAACAACCTATAAATCTATGTAACATGCAAATATCCATATAATAATAAATAATAAATATAAATTAAAATTAAATCTTTCGATTATAACAAATACTTTAATTGCGCAATTAAACCAATACTAAGATACCCTGGGTAAAATGTAGTGAGACACATTGGCGAACATGAAGAAGCACGCCGAGCTGTGGGGGCATCTTGTCGGCTAGCAGCACGTAGACGATGTTCCGCCTCGAGCTGCAATGGAGGAAAGGCATTCGTCCATATCCACTTCCATGGAGATACAGCGAAGTTCTTCCGTCTCGGTCGATTCCGTAATAATAAAACCAGTGAAGCCCCCAGATTCCAATGAAAGGGAGAAAACGGCCTCCCAAACTGCCGATAACCGAACTTCTTCGGAAAATCAATCGTAATTATTGCGATTGATGATAAAGATGGAAAAATAATTTTCGCATGGGTTGCACTGGGGAACTAGACACCATACGGAGTGAACGGGTACGTGAATATCTGTGCTCACGACGACAGCCAATTGTCCACTGCTCTGTTAATACCCTTTGCACTCGTAAGTAGGCAAAGGTAAGCCCCGGTGTACCGGCTAAGCGTAAACAATACGAGATACGCTCGCCTGACGCTAATTATTTATAATTATACAAAAAATAAATAATTAATAAATAAATGAACAATAAATAATTACACAATAAACAATTATAATGATATCACTCTTCGTGATAAAAATAATTGAGCGGCCGAAACATACCGCCCACCAAATTTTAAGTAATAAAATTTCATTCAATTCATACCTCTGAAGGAGGTAGCAAGGGTGCCAATTGAGTAACTGGACGCACACATTCCCCCGCTGAGGTTTTTAACTTTACTATTCTGACCACACCGTCTTTACCGGGATAAGTTTCAATAATTCTTGCTGCTGGCCAACTACGAGGAGGTAATCTGGGTTCTTTTATTAGTACCAAAATTCCCGCAGTGACATTTTTAGTCTGCGATCTCCATTTAACACGCTGCTGCAAACTATTTAAGTATTCTAATCGCCATCGTTGCCATATGTCCTGAATTGATCTTTTTACTAACTGCCAACGAGTTAATCTATTAATTGGAACGTCGGTTAAGTTTAATTCCGGCGATGCAACTAGGGGGCCTCCAATTAGGAAATGACCTGGAGTTAAAGTATCGATGTCATCCACCGAAGAGGAAAGTGGACAAAGTGGCCGAGAGTTTAATATGGCTTCTATGTTGGTTATGATAGTAGTTAGTTCCTCGAACGTTAGGCAGCGCTCATGTAATACTCTGACCAAATGCGTTTTCATTGCCTTGACGCCGGCCTCCCAAAGCCCTCCGAAGTGAGGGGTGGCTGGAGGAATAAATTTCCATTCTATTTGCCTAAGGTTGCAATGTTGTGTTATATGCTCTTGAGTCTCTAAATTTCGGAAATGCTTCCATAACTCCTTCAGTCTTCTATCAGCTCCCACGAAGTTTGTTGCGTTATCCGAGAAAATACAAGCAGGTACTCCTCTTCGGGCCACAAATCGGTCCAGACAGGCTATGAAGGCATCGGTGGTAAGTTGAGATACCAGTTCAAGGTGGAGTGCTTTAGTACTCATGCAAACGTACACGCATACATAGGCCTTAGTTGTATGAGCCTTCTTTCTCATGGATTCCTTAATTAGGAAAGGTCCGGCAAAATCTACTCCTACATTGAAGAATGCGCGGCCTTGCTCAAAACGGGAAGCTGGTAATGTACCCATAAAGGGCGTAAAATTTGTTACGCGAAATCGGTGGCAAGTAACGCACTGATGTATTCTTGACCGTATAACTTTTCTGGCAGTTGGGATCCAGTACTGTCTATTTATCGGGGAATGAAGCAGTTGGGGTCCAGCATGTAAATAGCATTTATGCAAATGATCGATGAGCCTCATAGTAAAATGAGATTTGGGCGATAAGATAATTGGGTACTTAGCATTGTAAGATAAGGGACTGTTCTGTAAACGCCCGCCCACCCTCAGAATACCAAGGGAGTCTAAAAAGGGTGCGACGGATGATAACTTGGTTTTGTCGCCTTCTCCAATAGTGATCAGATGTAGCTCTTTTGTGTAGAAGTGATGTTGATTCATTTTTATACAGACTTCGTTTGCCTTGTGAATCTCCTTCAAGCTCAAGGAGCCTGTAATTCGTATTGAATTCTTCTTTGAGTTGTTGATAAATCTTAGCACATAGGCAGTTATTCGTTGAATTTTTGGAAAAGAAGAAACATTGTTTAGCCATTCGTCGTCTATGGTTTGGGGAGGGTGTGCGTGGCACAAAAGTGTGGAATCTGATTTAATTTCAGGAAGATTGTCAGAACTTGTCTTGAATGATTGAGTTATTGGCCAATTTGAGGGCTCATGTTCCAACCAAGCCGGTCCTTGCCACCATAAGGTATAATCTTTAAGAGAAGCTGGAAAGATTCCTCTTGAGGCGATATCGGCCGGGTTGTCATTTGAGGAAACGTGATACCAGTTTTCCAAACATGATAATTGTAAAATTTGAACGACTCTGTTCGCAACAAATACTTTCAGCTTATGTGGAGGGGTTGATAACCATCCCAACACTACAGTCGAATCGGAGAACAGAAACACTGAAGATGGTGAAAACCGCGGAAGCACATCCTTGCAGGACTCCAAGAGATTCACTAATAGAAGTGCTGCACTTAACTCCAATCTGGATATGGATAAGGGTTTTAAAGGGGCGATGCGAGTCTTTGCTGTTAACAGATAAGCACTAATCTTCCCTTCAATTGATTTCGATCGTAAGTAGATTGCTGCGGCATATCCCAGGTTTGATGCGTCAGCAAACCCCAAAACAACGGATGAGTTTGTACGAAACGGCATAATGCAACGTGGAATAAAAATAGCTTCTAAAGTTTTAAGTTCCCTTATAAATCTTTCCCACTGTGAGTTGATGCTAGTAGGTAAACAAACATTCAACCCAGTTTAATTTAAGCTCCCAAAGCGTCTGCAGTAATCGCTTGGCTTTAAAAAGTACTGGTGCCAAATAGCCCAGAGGGTCATACAGTCTAGCAATTGTTGACAAAACTGCTCGTTTTGTTCTAATTACTGAAGGTGAACGAACATTATAATAAAATCTGTCCGATTTTGGGTCCCACAACATCCCTAAAATTTTCACACACGATTCATCAGGAGTAGTAAATTCAATTGGTGTTTCTCTCAGGTCTTCTGGAATAAATTGGACTACCCTAGGGGAATTACTAGCCCATTTCTTCAATTCAAACCCACCTCGAGCTAAAAGTTCCTGCAGTTGTTGATACATTTTTAAGGCTTCTTCCGTTGTATCAGCTCCAGTTAAGATATCATCCATGTATAGATTATGCTGCAGAGCACTGACAGCTAGAGGAAAAGCTGATCCTTCATCTTCAATCAATTGCTTTATAACCCGCAAGACTAAATAGGGAGAGCAAGACATACCAAAGGTTAACCGAGTTAACTCGTATTCTTGAACCTTTTCTGCCGGAGTAAAACGATAAAATATGTGCTGATAAATGCGATCATCTGGATGTATTAAAATTTGTAAGTACATTTTGCAAATATCTGAGGTTAAGGCAATTGGAAATTTTCGAAAGTTCAAAATAATATTTTTAATGTCCGCTTGTAATTTTGGACCAGTTATTAATTTGTCATTGATTGAGCCTTTAGAGGTGGGCATAGAAGCATCGAACACTATGCGCAGTTTTGTAGTAGAGCTTGCCTTAAAGACACCATGATGAGGTAAAAAATAGGCATTTTTTGAAGATGTGGGGACCATGAAGTTGTTTTCCAAATATTCTTGAAATACAGACGAATATTCCAGTTTTTGAGCCGGGGCTTTAAGGAGACGAGCTTCTAGTTTGTAAAAACGATGCAGGGCGGTAGTCCGAGAATCTCCCAAAACGAACTTGGAAGCAGTTCTAAAGGGCAGACGTACCATATAACGTCCTGATTCAGTTCGAGAATGAGTGTTGGTAAATAATTGTTCACAACAGTTGTCTTCTGCGCTAGTTGGTATTGGTACCTCCACTTCTTCTATCTCCCAAAATTTCTCAAATAAATGGTTTAATGACGGTGTGACGGCAAGCATCGCATTAATTTGTTTTTGCTGGGATGGCACGTCGGTTTTCCCTGTGATAATCCATCCGAAAATTGACTCTATCGCGTTAGGATACCCTTTTGCTGTGATGACTGAGTTGCCTTTAAGAATTTCTCCAAACAGGTCTGCTCCCAATAAAAAGTCTATGTGTCCTGGGTGCCAAAACCCTGGGTCTGCCAAATTGTATTCTTTAAAATAATCGATTACAATACGCGGTACTTGCACATTGGGCTTAAGAGCCGTTATTTCTTTAACAACCACCGCTTCTGTTTGGAATTGTGGGTAAATGTTATTTTTCGGAGCTAATACGCACGACACTTTATATTTCCCCTCTTCAATTGGCATATTACCAAACCCACTAAGAGCCTGAGAATTTCTTCGTTGTCGCAACGCTAACCTTTTTACACATCCTTCCGTAATAAACGAGCGTTGAGCTCCACTATCTATCAGCAAACGGATTGCATGAAACACTCCAGTAAGGTCTTTGATTCTAGCTATCGCTGTGCCTAGAAGTACTAAGGATTCTCCCTGGATAAGGCCCGAAAGGACTGCACCATGGACAGGATCTTCAACAGGCTGGACCAATGTTTCTGTTGATGGTTCATGATTTTTAAGAGAGCCTTTTTTAGCTTGGTTCACTGTGGCGTTATGAGGGGCTGAATTAGAAGGTAGTTTAAAGTGAAGCAGGCTATGATGCTTGTGATTACAGTGCCTACACGTATTTGCGGATTTGCATGCCTTTGTTGCATGATTGGGAGCTAAACAATTCACGCATAGTAGCAGGCCTGTAGACGTTTATTGTCATACTTCTTGCATAAAACGTTCCACGCTTGTAGATATGATTCAGTTGTGACTGGTATTGCTGCCAATGACTGAAGTGCTAAGCCCTTCAAAGAACTCTTTAGGTAATGAAATTTTTGTATCGATGACAAGTTGTTGTTTCCGTGAATTAATGAGACAAAAATGTCCTTATAAGATACCCAGTGAGTAATGTCACCATTAAAGTTCGGTAGTGAGATTGGGGGTAATTTAAAAGCGGTATTATTAAAAGTTTCAGATACTGAATTATTCATTAGAGACGTGTTTACTCCTTCCTCAGAGGAAATTTCGGAGGCTAATGAATCATAAAACGCATCGCGTGTCTTAGAAATCAGGTCTGCTATGTGAACCGATTCTGTCTCTTTTTCCAATTGAGCTGCAACACGTTTTGCTTTTATTGCAGTCGAAAGAAATTTATTCCAGGTTGAATCAATTCTGGAGAGCTTAGCTTTAAAAATTTTAATTTTAGAAGGATCGGAAACGAGTGATTTGCCTAATTCTTGGGTAGCGTTAATGTCTGACGCTAATTCCTGTATTTCTTCCATTTGTTCTTCGAGAAGTTCCGCCTTGGTATCTACCTTGGGGGCCATAGTGAAGGGTATTCAAAACAAAAATGGAAATTAAGAACGGATTCAGACAAATACGTGTCCCAGCCACTCAACTTTACAAAGAAATAACTTCATAAGAATCGAACCAAACTGAGAAGGGAAAAAAAATTACATTCAGAGTGTCAAAAAAGCATCCGACCCGGAAGACCAAATTTGTTAGGGGGCTGTAAGAATAGCAAATTGCACTCCTGGACAGCCTTACCTCGTTAGCACCAACTCTGGAATCTCCCCGTCTTCAATCCAACTCCATTATTTTTCTTAAAGAAAAACACCTGTTGAGCTGTATTATTAAAATTGAACCATTAGTTGAATAAACTATTTTAATTACAACGGGGAATCTGAAAAATAACTCCGAATGCCCTTTTGACACTAATTTATTGGTAACACCATTCCAGCCAACCCATTCAATCTGGCAATTCTATATATTATATCAGTTTAAGCTGATCACATAAACAAAAAAAAAACAACCTATAAATCTATGTAACATGCAAATATCCATATAATAATAAATAATAAATATAAATTAAAATTAAATCTTTCGATTATAACAAATACTTTAATTGCGCAATTAAACCAATACTAAGATACCCTGGGTAAAATGTAGTGAGACACATTGGCGAACATGAAGAAGCACGCCGAGCTGTGGGGGCATCTTGTCGGCTAGCAGCACGTAGACGATGTTCCGCCTCGAGCTGCAATGGAGGAAAGGCATTCGTCCATATCCACTTCCATGGAGATACAGCGAAGTTCTTCCGTCTCGGTCGATTCCGTAATAATAAAACCAGTGAAGCCCCCAGATTCCAATGAAAGGGAGAAAACGGCCTCCCAAACTGCCGATAACCGAACTTCTTCGGAAAATCAATCGTAATTATTGCGATTGATGATAAAGATGGAAAAATAATTTTCGCATGGGTTGCACTGGGGAACTAGACACCATACGGAGTGAACGGGTACGTGAATATCTGTGCTCACGACGACAGCCAATTGTCCACTGCTCTGTTAATACCCTTTGCACTCGTAAGTAGGCAAAGGTAAGCCCCGGTGTACCGGCTAAGCGTAAACAATACGAGATACGCTCGCCTGACGCTAATTATTTATAATTATACAAAAAATAAATAATTAATAAATAAATGAACAATAAATAATTACACAATAAACAATTATAATGATATCACTCTTCGTGATAAAAATAATTGAGCGGCCGAAACATACCGCCCACCAAATTTTAAGTAATAAAATTTCATTCAATTCATACCTCTGAAGGAGGTAGCAAGGGTGCCAATTGAGTAACTGGACGCACACATTCCCCCGCTGAGGTTTTTAACTTTACTATTCTGACCACACCGTCTTTACCGGGATAAGTTTCAATAATTCTTGCTGCTGGCCAACTACGAGGAGGTAATCTGGGTTCTTTTATTAGTACCAAAATTCCCGCAGTGACATTTTTAGTCTGCGATCTCCATTTAACACGCTGCTGCAAACTATTTAAGTATTCTAATCGCCATCGTTGCCATATGTCCTGAATTGATCTTTTTACTAACTGCCAACGAGTTAATCTATTAATTGGAACGTCGGTTAAGTTTAATTCCGGCGATGCAACTAGGGGGCCTCCAATTAGGAAATGACCTGGAGTTAAAGTATCGATGTCATCCACCGAAGAGGAAAGTGGACAAAGTGGCCGAGAGTTTAATATGGCTTCTATGTTGGTTATGATAGTAGTTAGTTCCTCGAACGTTAGGCAGCGCTCATGTAATACTCTGACCAAATGCGTTTTCATTGCCTTGACGCCGGCCTCCCAAAGCCCTCCGAAGTGAGGGGTGGCTGGAGGAATAAATTTCCATTCTATTTGCCTAAGGTTGCAATGTTGTGTTATATGCTCTTGAGTCTCTAAATTTCGGAAATGCTTCCATAACTCCTTCAGTCTTCTATCAGCTCCCACGAAGTTTGTTGCGTTATCCGAGAAAATACAAGCAGGTACTCCTCTTCGGGCCACAAATCGGTCCAGACAGGCTATGAAGGCATCGGTGGTAAGTTGAGATACCAGTTCAAGGTGGAGTGCTTTAGTACTCATGCAAACGTACACGCATACATAGGCCTTAGTTGTATGAGCCTTCTTTCTCATGGATTCCTTAATTAGGAAAGGTCCGGCAAAATCTACTCCTACATTGAAGAATGCGCGGCCTTGCTCAAAACGGGAAGCTGGTAATGTACCCATAAAGGGCGTAAAATTTGTTACGCGAAATCGGTGGCAAGTAACGCACTGATGTATTCTTGACCGTATAACTTTTCTGGCAGTTGGGATCCAGTACTGTCTATTTATCGGGGAATGAAGCAGTTGGGGTCCAGCATGTAAATAGCATTTATGCAAATGATCGATGAGCCTCATAGTAAAATGAGATTTGGGCGATAAGATAATTGGGTACTTAGCATTGTAAGATAAGGGACTGTTCTGTAAACGCCCGCCCACCCTCAGAATACCAAGGGAGTCTAAAAAGGGTGCGACGGATGATAACTTGGTTTTGTCGCCTTCTCCAATAGTGATCAGATGTAGCTCTTTTGTGTAGAAGTGATGTTGATTCATTTTTATACAGACTTCGTTTGCCTTGTGAATCTCCTTCAAGCTCAAGGAGCCTGTAATTCGTATTGAATTCTTCTTTGAGTTGTTGATAAATCTTAGCACATAGGCAGTTATTCGTTGAATTTTTGGAAAAGAAGAAACATTGTTTAGCCATTCGTCGTCTATGGTTTGGGGAGGGTGTGCGTGGCACAAAAGTGTGGAATCTGATTTAATTTCAGGAAGATTGTCAGAACTTGTCTTGAATGATTGAGTTATTGGCCAATTTGAGGGCTCATGTTCCAACCAAGCCGGTCCTTGCCACCATAAGGTATAATCTTTAAGAGAAGCTGGAAAGATTCCTCTTGAGGCGATATCGGCCGGGTTGTCATTTGAGGAAACGTGATACCAGTTTTCCAAACATGATAATTGTAAAATTTGAACGACTCTGTTCGCAACAAATACTTTCAGCTTATGTGGAGGGGTTGATAACCATCCCAACACTACAGTCGAATCGGAGAACAGAAACACTGAAGATGGTGAAAACCGCGGAAGCACATCCTTGCAGGACTCCAAGAGATTCACTAATAGAAGTGCTGCACTTAACTCCAATCTGGATATGGATAAGGGTTTTAAAGGGGCGATGCGAGTCTTTGCTGTTAACAGATAAGCACTAATCTTCCCTTCAATTGATTTCGATCGTAAGTAGATTGCTGCGGCATATCCCAGGTTTGATGCGTCAGCAAACCCCAAAACAACGGATGAGTTTGTACGAAACGGCATAATGCAACGTGGAATAAAAATAGCTTCTAAAGTTTTAAGTTCCCTTATAAATCTTTCCCACTGTGAGTTGATGCTAGTAGGTAAACAAACATTCAACCCAGTTTAATTTAAGCTCCCAAAGCGTCTGCAGTAATCGCTTGGCTTTAAAAAGTACTGGTGCCAAATAGCCCAGAGGGTCATACAGTCTAGCAATTGTTGACAAAACTGCTCGTTTTGTTCTAATTACTGAAGGTGAACGAACATTATAATAAAATCTGTCCGATTTTGGGTCCCACAACATCCCTAAAATTTTCACACACGATTCATCAGGAGTAGTAAATTCAATTGGTGTTTCTCTCAGGTCTTCTGGAATAAATTGGACTACCCTAGGGGAATTACTAGCCCATTTCTTCAATTCAAACCCACCTCGAGCTAAAAGTTCCTGCAGTTGTTGATACATTTTTAAGGCTTCTTCCGTTGTATCAGCTCCAGTTAAGATATCATCCATGTATAGATTATGCTGCAGAGCACTGACAGCTAGAGGAAAAGCTGATCCTTCATCTTCAATCAATTGCTTTATAACCCGCAAGACTAAATAGGGAGAGCAAGACATACCAAAGGTTAACCGAGTTAACTCGTATTCTTGAACCTTTTCTGCCGGAGTAAAACGATAAAATATGTGCTGATAAATGCGATCATCTGGATGTATTAAAATTTGTAAGTACATTTTGCAAATATCTGAGGTTAAGGCAATTGGAAATTTTCGAAAGTTCAAAATAATATTTTTAATGTCCGCTTGTAATTTTGGACCAGTTATTAATTTGTCATTGATTGAGCCTTTAGAGGTGGGCATAGAAGCATCGAACACTATGCGCAGTTTTGTAGTAGAGCTTGCCTTAAAGACACCATGATGAGGTAAAAAATAGGCATTTTTTGAAGATGTGGGGACCATGAAGTTGTTTTCCAAATATTCTTGAAATACAGACGAATATTCCAGTTTTTGAGCCGGGGCTTTAAGGAGACGAGCTTCTAGTTTGTAAAAACGATGCAGGGCGGTAGTCCGAGAATCTCCCAAAACGAACTTGGAAGCAGTTCTAAAGGGCAGACGTACCATATAACGTCCTGATTCAGTTCGAGAATGAGTGTTGGTAAATAATTGTTCACAACAGTTGTCTTCTGCGCTAGTTGGTATTGGTACCTCCACTTCTTCTATCTCCCAAAATTTCTCAAATAAATGGTTTAATGACGGTGTGACGGCAAGCATCGCATTAATTTGTTTTTGCTGGGATGGCACGTCGGTTTTCCCTGTGATAATCCATCCGAAAATTGACTCTATCGCGTTAGGATACCCTTTTGCTGTGATGACTGAGTTGCCTTTAAGAATTTCTCCAAACAGGTCTGCTCCCAATAAAAAGTCTATGTGTCCTGGGTGCCAAAACCCTGGGTCTGCCAAATTGTATTCTTTAAAATAATCGATTACAATACGCGGTACTTGCACATTGGGCTTAAGAGCCGTTATTTCTTTAACAACCACCGCTTCTGTTTGGAATTGTGGGTAAATGTTATTTTTCGGAGCTAATACGCACGACACTTTATATTTCCCCTCTTCAATTGGCATATTACCAAACCCACTAAGAGCCTGAGAATTTCTTCGTTGTCGCAACGCTAACCTTTTTACACATCCTTCCGTAATAAACGAGCGTTGAGCTCCACTATCTATCAGCAAACGGATTGCATGAAACACTCCAGTAAGGTCTTTGATTCTAGCTATCGCTGTGCCTAGAAGTACTAAGGATTCTCCCTGGATAAGGCCCGAAAGGACTGCACCATGGACAGGATCTTCAACAGGCTGGACCAATGTTTCTGTTGATGGTTCATGATTTTTAAGAGATCCTTTTTTAGCTTGGTTCACTGTGGCGTTATGAGGGGCTGAATTAGAAGGTAGTTTAAAGTGAAGCAGGCTATGATGCTTGTGATTACAGTGCCTACACGTATTTGCGGATTTGCATGCCTTTGTTGCATGATTGGGAGCTAAACAATTCACGCATAGTAGCAGGCCTGTAGACGTTTATTGTCATACTTCTTGCATAAAACGTTCCACGCTTGTAGATATGATTCAGTTGTGACTGGTATTGCTGCCAATGACTGAAGTGCTAAGCCCTTCAAAGAACTCTTTAGGTAATGAAATTTTTGTATCGATGACAAGTTGTTGTTTCCGTGAATTAATGAGACAAAAATGTCCTTATAAGATACCCAGTGAGTAATGTCACCATTAAAGTTCGGTAGTGAGATTGGGGGTAATTTAAAAGCGGTATTATTAAAAGTTTCAGATACTGAATTATTCATTAGAGACGTGTTTACTCCTTCCTCAGAGGAAATTTCGGAGGCTAATGAATCATAAAACGCATCGCGTGTCTTAGAAATCAGGTCTGCTATGTGAACCGATTCTGTCTCTTTTTCCAATTGAGCTGCAACACGTTTTGCTTTTATTGCAGTCGAAAGAAATTTATTCCAGGTTGAATCAATTCTGGAGAGCTTAGCTTTAAAAATTTTAATTTTAGAAGGATCGGAAACGAGTGATTTGCCTAATTCTTGGGTAGCGTTAATGTCTGACGCTAATTCCTGTATTTCTTCCATTTGTTCTTCGAGAAGTTCCGCCTTGGTATCTACCTTGGGGGCCATAGTGAAGGGTATTCAAAACAAAAATGGAAATTAAGAACGGATTCAGACAAATACGTGTCCCAGCCACTCAACTTTACAAAGAAATAACTTCATAAGAATCGAACCAAACTGAGAAGGGAAAAAAAATTACATTCAGAGTGTCAAAAAAGCATCCGACCCGGAAGACCAAATTTGTTAGGGGGCTGTAAGAATAGCAAATTGCACTCCTGGACAGCCTTACCTCGTTAGCACCAACTCTGGAATCTCCCCGTCTTCAATCCAACTCCATTATTTTTCTTAAAGAAAAACACCTGTTGAGCTGTATTATTAAAATTGAACCATTAGTTGAATAAACTATTTTAATTACAACGGGGAATCTGAAAAATAACTCCGAATGCCCTTTTGACACTAATTTATTGGTAACACCATTCCAGCCAACCCATTCAATCTGGCAATTCTATATATTATATCAGTTTAAGCTGATCACATAAACAAAAAAAAAACAACCTATAAATCTATGTAACATGCAAATATCCATATAATAATAAATAATAAATATAAATTAAAATTAAATCTTTCGATTATAACAAATACTTTAATTGCGCAATTAAACCAATACTAAGATACCCTGGGTAAAATGTAGTGAGACACATTGGCGAACATGAAGAAGCACGCCGAGCTGTGGGGGCATCTTGTCGGCTAGCAGCACGTAGACGATGTTCCGCCTCGAGCTGCAATGGAGGAAAGGCATTCGTCCATATCCACTTCCATGGAGATACAGCGAAGTTCTTCCGTCTCGGTCGATTCCGTAATAATAAAACCAGTGAAGCCCCCAGATTCCAATGAAAGGGAGAAAACGGCCTCCCAAACTGCCGATAACCGAACTTCTTCGGAAAATCAATCGTAATTATTGCGATTGATGATAAAGATGGAAAAATAATTTTCGCATGGGTTGCACTGGGGAACTAGACACCATACGGAGTGAACGGGTACGTGAATATCTGTGCTCACGACGACAGCCAATTGTCCACTGCTCTGTTAATACCCTTTGCACTCGTAAGTAGGCAAAGGTAAGCCCCGGTGTACCGGCTAAGCGTAAACAATACGAGATACGCTCGCCTGACGCTAATTATTTATAATTATACAAAAAATAAATAATTAATAAATAAATGAACAATAAATAATTACACAATAAACAATTATAATGATATCACTCTTCGTGATAAAAATAATTGAGCGGCCGAAACATACCGCCCACCAAATTTTAAGTAATAAAATTTCATTCAATTCATACCTCTGAAGGAGGTAGCAAGGGTGCCAATTGAGTAACTGGACGCACACATTCCCCCGCTGAGGTTTTTAACTTTACTATTCTGACCACACCGTCTTTACCGGGATAAGTTTCAATAATTCTTGCTGCTGGCCAACTACGAGGAGGTAATCTGGGTTCTTTTATTAGTACCAAAATTCCCGCAGTGACATTTTTAGTCTGCGATCTCCATTTAACACGCTGCTGCAAACTATTTAAGTATTCTAATCGCCATCGTTGCCATATGTCCTGAATTGATCTTTTTACTAACTGCCAACGAGTTAATCTATTAATTGGAACGTCGGTTAAGTTTAATTCCGGCGATGCAACTAGGGGGCCTCCAATTAGGAAATGACCTGGAGTTAAAGTATCGATGTCATCCACCGAAGAGGAAAGTGGACAAAGTGGCCGAGAGTTTAATATGGCTTCTATGTTGGTTATGATAGTAGTTAGTTCCTCGAACGTTAGGCAGCGCTCATGTAATACTCTGACCAAATGCGTTTTCATTGCCTTGACGCCGGCCTCCCAAAGCCCTCCGAAGTGAGGGGTGGCTGGAGGAATAAATTTCCATTCTATTTGCCTAAGGTTGCAATGTTGTGTTATATGCTCTTGAGTCTCTAAATTTCGGAAATGCTTCCATAACTCCTTCAGTCTTCTATCAGCTCCCACGAAGTTTGTTGCGTTATCCGAGAAAATACAAGCAGGTACTCCTCTTCGGGCCACAAATCGGTCCAGACAGGCTATGAAGGCATCGGTGGTAAGTTGAGATACCAGTTCAAGGTGGAGTGCTTTAGTACTCATGCAAACGTACACGCATACATAGGCCTTAGTTGTATGAGCCTTCTTTCTCATGGATTCCTTAATTAGGAAAGGTCCGGCAAAATCTACTCCTACATTGAAGAATGCGCGGCCTTGCTCAAAACGGGAAGCTGGTAATGTACCCATAAAGGGCGTAAAATTTGTTACGCGAAATCGGTGGCAAGTAACGCACTGATGTATTCTTGACCGTATAACTTTTCTGGCAGTTGGGATCCAGTACTGTCTATTTATCGGGGAATGAAGCAGTTGGGGTCCAGCATGTAAATAGCATTTATGCAAATGATCGATGAGCCTCATAGTAAAATGAGATTTGGGCGATAAGATAATTGGGTACTTAGCATTGTAAGATAAGGGACTGTTCTGTAAACGCCCGCCCACCCTCAGAATACCAAGGGAGTCTAAAAAGGGTGCGACGGATGATAACTTGGTTTTGTCGCCTTCTCCAATAGTGATCAGATGTAGCTCTTTTGTGTAGAAGTGATGTTGATTCATTTTTATACAGACTTCGTTTGCCTTGTGAATCTCCTTCAAGCTCAAGGAGCCTGTAATTCGTATTGAATTCTTCTTTGAGTTGTTGATAAATCTTAGCACATAGGCAGTTATTCGTTGAATTTTTGGAAAAGAAGAAACATTGTTTAGCCATTCGTCGTCTATGGTTTGGGGAGGGTGTGCGTGGCACAAAAGTGTGGAATCTGATTTAATTTCAGGAAGATTGTCAGAACTTGTCTTGAATGATTGAGTTATTGGCCAATTTGAGGGCTCATGTTCCAACCAAGCCGGTCCTTGCCACCATAAGGTATAATCTTTAAGAGAAGCTGGAAAGATTCCTCTTGAGGCGATATCGGCCGGGTTGTCATTTGAGGAAACGTGATACCAGTTTTCCAAACATGATAATTGTAAAATTTGAACGACTCTGTTCGCAACAAATACTTTCAGCTTATGTGGAGGGGTTGATAACCATCCCAACACTACAGTCGAATCGGAGAACAGAAACACTGAAGATGGTGAAAACCGCGGAAGCACATCCTTGCAGGACTCCAAGAGATTCACTAATAGAAGTGCTGCACTTAACTCCAATCTGGATATGGATAAGGGTTTTAAAGGGGCGATGCGAGTCTTTGCTGTTAACAGATAAGCACTAATCTTCCCTTCAATTGATTTCGATCGTAAGTAGATTGCTGCGGCATATCCCAGGTTTGATGCGTCAGCAAACCCCAAAACAACGGATGAGTTTGTACGAAACGGCATAATGCAACGTGGAATAAAAATAGCTTCTAAAGTTTTAAGTTCCCTTATAAATCTTTCCCACTGTGAGTTGATGCTAGTAGGTAAACAAACATTCAACCCAGTTTAATTTAAGCTCCCAAAGCGTCTGCAGTAATCGCTTGGCTTTAAAAAGTACTGGTGCCAAATAGCCCAGAGGGTCATACAGTCTAGCAATTGTTGACAAAACTGCTCGTTTTGTTCTAATTACTGAAGGTGAACGAACATTATAATAAAATCTGTCCGATTTTGGGTCCCACAACATCCCTAAAATTTTCACACACGATTCATCAGGAGTAGTAAATTCAATTGGTGTTTCTCTCAGGTCTTCTGGAATAAATTGGACTACCCTAGGGGAATTACTAGCCCATTTCTTCAATTCAAACCCACCTCGAGCTAAAAGTTCCTGCAGTTGTTGATACATTTTTAAGGCTTCTTCCGTTGTATCAGCTCCAGTTAAGATATCATCCATGTATAGATTATGCTGCAGAGCACTGACAGCTAGAGGAAAAGCTGATCCTTCATCTTCAATCAATTGCTTTATAACCCGCAAGACTAAATAGGGAGAGCAAGACATACCAAAGGTTAACCGAGTTAACTCGTATTCTTGAACCTTTTCTGCCGGAGTAAAACGATAAAATATGTGCTGATAAATGCGATCATCTGGATGTATTAAAATTTGTAAGTACATTTTGCAAATATCTGAGGTTAAGGCAATTGGAAATTTTCGAAAGTTCAAAATAATATTTTTAATGTCCGCTTGTAATTTTGGACCAGTTATTAATTTGTCATTGATTGAGCCTTTAGAGGTGGGCATAGAAGCATCGAACACTATGCGCAGTTTTGTAGTAGAGCTTGCCTTAAAGACACCATGATGAGGTAAAAAATAGGCATTTTTTGAAGATGTGGGGACCATGAAGTTGTTTTCCAAATATTCTTGAAATACAGACGAATATTCCAGTTTTTGAGCCGGGGCTTTAAGGAGACGAGCTTCTAGTTTGTAAAAACGATGCAGGGCGGTAGTCCGAGAATCTCCCAAAACGAACTTGGAAGCAGTTCTAAAGGGCAGACGTACCATATAACGTCCTGATTCAGTTCGAGAATGAGTGTTGGTAAATAATTGTTCACAACAGTTGTCTTCTGCGCTAGTTGGTATTGGTACCTCCACTTCTTCTATCTCCCAAAATTTCTCAAATAAATGGTTTAATGACGGTGTGACGGCAAGCATCGCATTAATTTGTTTTTGCTGGGATGGCACGTCGGTTTTCCCTGTGATAATCCATCCGAAAATTGACTCTATCGCGTTAGGATACCCTTTTGCTGTGATGACTGAGTTGCCTTTAAGAATTTCTCCAAACAGGTCTGCTCCCAATAAAAAGTCTATGTGTCCTGGGTGCCAAAACCCTGGGTCTGCCAAATTGTATTCTTTAAAATAATCGATTACAATACGCGGTACTTGCACATTGGGCTTAAGAGCCGTTATTTCTTTAACAACCACCGCTTCTGTTTGGAATTGTGGGTAAATGTTATTTTTCGGAGCTAATACGCACGACACTTTATATTTCCCCTCTTCAATTGGCATATTACCAAACCCACTAAGAGCCTGAGAATTTCTTCGTTGTCGCAACGCTAACCTTTTTACACATCCTTCCGTAATAAACGAGCGTTGAGCTCCACTATCTATCAGCAAACGGATTGCATGAAACACTCCAGTAAGGTCTTTGATTCTAGCTATCGCTGTGCCTAGAAGTACTAAGGATTCTCCCTGGATAAGGCCCGAAAGGACTGCACCATGGACAGGATCTTCAACAGGCTGGACCAATGTTTCTGTTGATGGTTCATGATTTTTAAGAGATCCTTTTTTAGCTTGGTTCACTGTGGCGTTATGAGGGGCTGAATTAGAAGGTAGTTTAAAGTGAAGCAGGCTATGATGCTTGTGATTACAGTGCCTACACGTATTTGCGGATTTGCATGCCTTTGTTGCATGATTGGGAGCTAAACAATTCACGCATAGTAGCAGGCCTGTAGACGTTTATTGTCATACTTCTTGCATAAAACGTTCCACGCTTGTAGATATGATTCAGTTGTGACTGGTATTGCTGCCAATGACTGAAGTGCTAAGCCCTTCAAAGAACTCTTTAGGTAATGAAATTTTTGTATCGATGACAAGTTGTTGTTTCCGTGAATTAATGAGACAAAAATGTCCTTATAAGATACCCAGTGAGTAATGTCACCATTAAAGTTCGGTAGTGAGATTGGGGGTAATTTAAAAGCGGTATTATTAAAAGTTTCAGATACTGAATTATTCATTAGAGACGTGTTTACTCCTTCCTCAGAGGAAATTTCGGAGGCTAATGAATCATAAAACGCATCGCGTGTCTTAGAAATCAGGTCTGCTATGTGAACCGATTCTGTCTCTTTTTCCAATTGAGCTGCAACACGTTTTGCTTTTATTGCAGTCGAAAGAAATTTATTCCAGGTTGAATCAATTCTGGAGAGCTTAGCTTTAAAAATTTTAATTTTAGAAGGATCGGAAACGAGTGATTTGCCTAATTCTTGGGTAGCGTTAATGTCTGACGCTAATTCCTGTATTTCTTCCATTTGTTCTTCGAGAAGTTCCGCCTTGGTATCTACCTTGGGGGCCATAGTGAAGGGTATTCAAAACAAAAATGGAAATTAAGAACGGATTCAGACAAATACGTGTCCCAGCCACTCAACTTTACAAAGAAATAACTTCATAAGAATCGAACCAAACTGAGAAGGGAAAAAAAATTACATTCAGAGTGTCAAAAAAGCATCCGACCCGGAAGACCAAATTTGTTAGGGGGCTGTAAGAATAGCAAATTGCACTCCTGGACAGCCTTACCTCGTTAGCACCAACTCTGGAATCTCCCCGTCTTCAATCCAACTCCATTATTTTTCTTAAAGAAAAACACCTGTTGAGCTGTATTATTAAAATTGAACCATTAGTTGAATAAACTATTTTAATTACAACGGGGAATCTGAAAAATAACTCCGAATGCCCTTTTGACACTAATTTATTGGTAACACCATTCCAGCCAACCCATTCAATCTGGCAATTCTACATATTATATCAGTTTAAGCTGATCACATAAACAAAAAAAAAACAACCTATAAATCTATGTAACATGCAAATATCCATATAATAATAAATAATAAATATAAATTAAAATTAAATCTTTCGATTATAACAAATACTTTAATTGCGCAATTAAACCAATACTAAGATACCCTGGGTAAAATGTAGTGAGACACATTGGCGAACATGAAGAAGCACGCCGAGCTGTGGGGGCATCTTGTCGGCTAGCAGCACGTAGACGATGTTCCGCCTCGAGCTGCAATGGAGGAAAGGCATTCGTCCATATCCACTTCCATGGAGATACAGCGAAGTTCTTCCGTCTCGGTCGATTCCGTAATAATAAAACCAGTGAAGCCCCCAGATTCCAATGAAAGGGAGAAAACGGCCTCCCAAACTGCCGATAACCGAACTTCTTCGGAAAATCAATCGTAATTATTGCGATTGATGATAAAGATGGAAAAATAATTTTCGCATGGGTTGCACTGGGGAACTAGACACCATACGGAGTGAACGGGTACGTGAATATCTGTGCTCACGACGACAGCCAATTGTCCACTGCTCTGTTAATACCCTTTGCACTCGTAAGTAGGCAAAGGTAAGCCCCGGTGTACCGGCTAAGCGTAAACAATACGAGATACGCTCGCCTGACGCTAATTATTTATAATTATACAAAAAATAAATAATTAATAAATAAATGAACAATAAATAATTACACAATAAACAATTATAATGATATCACTCTTCGTGATAAAAATAATTGAGCGGCCGAAACAGACGTATTAAGCTATAAATATGTTATCTTGCGTAAAAAGATAGTGTTTGATTATTCATCAGTATTTATAAATTATTCCTACTTTTTTTCAGGTGTCCCATACCTTCATCATATTTTATCCATATACTAGTACAACAAAAAGTATGGGGGAAAAATCGAGATAATGCTAAATTGGGCCTTCGGAAGAAATGGAGACCCCGAAGCCCAGGGGAGACATTTCGGACCGCAAAAGGTCCAAAAAAGGCCCAACCCTTGAAAGATTGGGCAGCGGTCGCAGCAATCCTGTCTGTGAGGCCATCTGTTCGAGCAAAGAACCAAAGTACCTGGCCTGCAGGTGGTGTGCATTGGAGAGGCATATCGCAGTTACCTGCATCCAAAAGGATGAAAACCCAAGATGCACCAACTGCATCATAGTAGCCAGGGTGTCCTGAGATAGAGGCTAGGCAACAGTCAAAAGCCACGGAGTGTCCCAAGTAGATTGAAGAGGTTAATGTCCTGCTGTGTAGGACCAGCCACGGGTAGCATTCAGGTTTTTCTGGACTCGTGTGTAGTCTATTTCATCGGAAATTAAAATTTAATTTAATTAAAATCATTTCAGTTTGTAAGTACTTACAATGTCTCATGCTCACGCACATGATAACGTATCTTGGGACTCTCAAGGCGTTAAAGGCATTATTTGAACCTGTCCCATAGCAGATCCTCTTCCTGATAGCCTAAACCTTCATTAAAAATTACATGTATATGTATTACATGTAACTAACTTCCTGAAATAGATGAAGGTGGTACACAACTATACTTTCCGGCCCATCATGTTCTACAAGATTAGCCCATTTTGTTACAAACTATGCCATGACGATTCCCTACATATACCATTCCTTGATTTCGGAAGCAAATTGTTCACGATTACATGCTGTGTGGCTTCTTCCACGTTTTTTGGACCATCAGGCAATTTATAAGAAGAATATTTTCGTTTTCAATAATGTCTATATTCATTATCATTTATTATAAAGGATATTGTCTAATGATTTATTTGAAGTAAAAGACTGCTAAATTGTCAAATCCCGTTGCGTGCCGGGTGAAAGTGAATGGCAGCCGGCCTCTTCTTTCGTCATCTTACCTTTTCGCTGCCATGTTGATCTCTTGACCTCTTTGGTTGTTCAATACTCTTTGGCTCATATATGATTACTTTTCTTGTTTTGAAGTTATTAAAATAAAATATTTATATTTAATTATTGATATTATTTTTATTATAAATATTAATCGTAGATACAATGCAACGAATAGTGTTTTAACATTCATGAATCGTGAACCACGGGTCGTATATTTTTCATGTACGCTCGCTAATTTCGAGTTTATCTCAAAAACACCATCAAAAAGAATCACAACAATATATAATATAAACAATATGTCAGTTTATTATTAAATGTAGAAGTATTTAAATTTAACATACTTAATATGAGAGGGTTCGATCAAGATGTTGATTACCAAACTATGCCAAAGGAACGAGGGTTAGTCAGGCAATAATTTAACTCAGGCCAAAAAAGGGGAAAAGCAGTATGCTTTGAAATTAAAACTTTAAATTCTCTAAGAAAAATGCCATTTTAGCGATTGTATTATTTGTGCAGATGTGTTTAAACTTGTTTGTTATATTTAACAATAAAATAAATTGTGTTGTTTGATAATAAATACAAAGTTCACACTGTTTAGCCTAAGCCAACAAATTCATCCACTCATTTATAAATTCATAGCTAATAATGAGCTCCCAGTAAGATTATTATTTTTGTTTGCAGTGTATTGATAAGGCGATGTCCGACATAAAAGAAAATCAAATTATTGGAGGTATGTTCATTATTGGACTTACCATAATTTTATAAAAATTTAAAAGATAAAATAGTGACAATTATTGAAGGACACTTTTAAATAGCAAAACAATTGAATAAAATAAAAGCTGTAAAACGTCTTTAGTATCTTCATATTGACCTATTGCATATTAAGGAAGGGTGATTTCATTATTTTTAGAGATCCGCTCATATCGTTGTTAACAGACAAGAAAAAAATGGCAACTTGAGACAAATAAAGAAATATAAGACTGATTACACCAGGATTCAGTCAAGTATTTGTTCTTTAGACAAGCAAAACAAGTCGACTCTAGCAGAGAGTGCTGTTCATTTTGTTAGTTTAAATGACCAGATCTTCATGTTCCATTTGTTCAAACATAACAATAATGACAATTAATTATTGAAGAGAAAAGATAGTGAGAGGGCCAGGATTCGACCCAGGGATCTCCTCATCATATAACTAGGTTACCCATGTCAAAGGACAGCCTGTGTCAATATCTACTCTCTTTGGTAGCTATAGTTTAATCTCATAAAAGATGGCAGGTTGCGATAATTATTACAAAATAGGCCACTAAAATTTAAAAAAATGACTATCTAGTATTCCTCTACCAAGAACCAATATCTTAAAATGCCATGTTTTTAGAGAATACACAAAAGGTCCAGTAAATTTCCAGGAGAAGGGCACATGACCGAAGATCAGGAGCTAACATGTTCGAATCAGAGCTGGCTTTATCTTTTCTCTTTGGCTAATAATCATTACAATAATCGGTTAATTTATCATAGATTTAGATTATGTAGCACTGATTGCTTTGCTCTCAGAAAACTTGTAAGACATTGACACATCTAATCATTTTTTCTTTGTATTAGACCATTTTCAATTGCATTGAATATGCTCTTCTTGGTCTCCTTCTGCCATTAAACAGGAGATTCTCCAAAAATCCAAACAACTCGGTCATGAAAGGATCAGAAGACATACAAATCAGGAGCTTTGAGACTTCTGTAAGGAGCCTGATGTAGAATTGATTGAAGCTTGGAGACAGAAATTCAAGGTGAGTTAGTCACCAGCATGTCAGGATAAATAGATACCGAGGAAGGTTCTCACAGAATCAGTCCTTGGGAGGTTGGCAGGCATATCCACAGTCTCCAACTAGATCTAATTTTTTTTTTTTTTTTTTTTTTTTTTTTTTTTTTTTTTCAAAGCTCTCAAACTTATAAAATAGGAATGTTGGAAAAAATTATTTTTGGCTGGAAGTGCCTTTCTCTAAGGGGAGACCCCTACTTCAAGGATGTATGGGAAGGATATAGGGTGTGGAATGCCTAGAAAGGCGGAGGATCTAAGTCGCAACAGAGAATGGTGATTGGCGGGAGCTGTCAGAGCATTCCAAGACTCAACAGGGAAAAATGTATTTCTTTAAGTGAAGTATAATTATAAAGGACTTATCCAACTTCCTTCTTAGTTAGTTGCAGTTCTTAGTTAGTCTTAGAGTTCATAAATGAGTAGACATATTTTTGTGTGTAAAATAAAAAACCTTTTCTTTAATATCTTCTAACTTACAGTTCTGCTCTCCTATAGCCTTATATGTTTATAATAATATTTCCAAAATAGGCTTGGATTAAGTGACTAAAGAGTTTCTACTAGTGACGTATATTCAAAGTACTTGTCATTAATTGAATAAATAATATGTGTTTTAATTTATTTCTCAGGTAACAAAGATTTACTGTATGGGGAGGTCATCATGAAGCGAAATCTTTCAATGAATAAAAGCAGGAAAGCAATGCGGGCAGAAGTATTAGACTTAGTAATAGAGGTAAACACATAAAATTATTGATTGTTTTATTAACATATTTATTACAAGCAGAATTACACGGTGTTGCTAGGGATAATTTATTAGATTTTTTGTGTTTTTAAGTATTTTATTGTAAATATTCAACAGGTAATGCTACGAACGTTTTTCATTAGGATATCATTTTTAAAACAGCTTAAATTCTTAGTATTCATTTGTATTTACTAGATTTCTGATTCGAGTTACAAAGTTTTGAGGAAATGACTTCCGGCTTCAGATTAAATGTCTCATAAACAATAGTAGTGTAAGCATTAGAAATATCGGGGAACTATAATTTTTAAAACAGCATGCAAGCCAAAAATATTAGGAGGCAAACTTATCAGTGGTCGAGGAATAAAACGATTCAAAGATTAATTACTAGTCTCAGAACCACTGGACTGTCTTACACTCTGGTATGGTTAGAAGTTTCTCACTGAAGGCACAGTGGAAAGTGAAAAAAGGTATGCAAATAAAAATTTTGTGGATAGATAAGTCAGAAGTGTTTACTCAATGTATATGACCATTAGTTAATTTTCCAAAGACAAATTATCCATATCATGCTTAATATTTCAGGTATTTCACACAACATCAAATTGTGCAGTTAGTGTTTTGTATTTCTTGGCAGCACTTCCGGAAATTCAAGAAAAAGCCTGGCTTGAGCAGCAAGAGATCTTCGGAGATACTGACCGTGATACAACAGTTGATGATATCAGGAGAATGGAGTATTTAGAGAGGTTATGTTTTGTTCTTGAAGTATATCTGAAGAAACAAGAAAAAAATATTTCTATTACATTAATTCCTGATTGAAATCATTTTCAGAGTTATAAAGGAAACTTTAAGGATTGTGAGTTCTGCCATCTTAGTAAGGAAAACAGAAAATGAAATAAATATAGGTAATTTTTTTCTTCTTAAAAATAGAAAATAATTTTAATTTCTGGGGTCTAAAAGTGTTTGATGCTTATATTAGAAAAAAAAACACATAAAATAACTAGCTACTGCTGCACAAGTCATAAACCACTATGCTTTAATTTTCAGATGGTATCATTTTTCCCAGCAATACACTGATACTTCTGTGCTCCAGGATGATGCGCATGGATGAACAGTTTTGGGAAAACCCAACAAAGTTTGATCCAGACAGGTACCTAAAGAAAGGACCTCATCAAAACTTCAAACAAGCTTTTTCAACATTTGGATTCGGAACTAGGAATTGTCCAGGTCAAGCTTATATATATTATATTCCTATTTACTATCACCAGTTGATTACTGGGCCTTATGTTTTGTTTATGACGAGGGGATTGCTTTGAGTTAATAATAATAAATCCATAGTGTAAGACCTCATAAACAGGTAGGTAAGGCCAACGGAAGGTTGTTGCTGTGGTTGGTGATAGGCTTGTTACCTCTCAAGCTTAATTTTGGTCTTCTTAATCTAATTCACTACTTCTTCAGTCAAGTAGCTATTCTCATTTATCCTAATGAGGCTGAGTGTATCCTTTCCAGACCAATCCCCCTAAGAAAGGAAGCTGGGAATCACAGTTAGAAGTCACCATACTAACCACTAAGACAGGATTGTTTTGAGTTAGTGCAAGTTAAATTGGACCATTCTGAGCAAAAACTAATTGTCAATCAATCTAGTAGTAGAGTGATGACAGTTTGGGGTTGAGCATAAACAAACAAAGGAATGGGTTAATATGGACAAGTAATTTATATATGGGTAATTTCATAAAAACTTGGTATTTTGACTTATTTTTTTACAAGAATTTATTTTTTATTTTTAGCAATTTATTAATTATGACCATGAATTACAATTTAATAAATAATAGTAGTTTCAGTTAAATCGATAAAATATTTTTTAAAAATGCAATTATTTTTAGCATTCTTTTTACCTATCCAAAAACAAAATGTAAATGTTTTCACTTGTTTTATAAACCCACTAGAAAATAACTGATGCATCATATTAAAAGCAACTAAAGAATTAACGAGAAACACATAATTGAACATAAATTAAGCCACAATACGCACAGCAATAATGTGAAACATTTATTTGTATTTTTCGTTTTCTGGAGGCCCACTAACTAGTTTTTAGAATATAATGTGAATGAGCAATGCCATCTTGATGATGGTAGGTAAAGATTTTCTGCTATACAAGCGGTGATCGCAACTGTCGTTACCTCAACACTGAATGGGTTAATGCTTAATCATGAATTTCACTCCAATGGAAGTAGATACAGCGATGAAGATGAAATGAGGATTTGAGCATGAACAGTTAGTAACTAACTAGATTCCTTTGTGTTAGGATTTGTTAAAAGAGTGCTAAAATTACATTCTATCTATATATAATCTAGATGGAGTCATAACTCTTCAAAAATGATACATCCAGCAAGTACTTTACAACATAAGTAAAAAAACAAATTAATAGCACCTACCCACATAAAAAGCCTACTTTCTGTGAAATGAGCCATTTCTATATTTTAAATACAGTTAGTATTTAGTTTCTATTTGCTTTTAAATTTGGGTACTTATTTCTTTTTTAGGTGGGCAATATGCTATTAACCAAGTCAAGGTAATTGTCTCAATGGTGTTGAGACATTTCCAAATGATTACTAACAAAAAATTTGAAGATATTAAACTGACTTCAGAGATTATGATGATCGCAGAAGATTATAATATATCTATAATTAAAAGACCAATATATCAATCATGAAGAAATGAAAATTCCAAATAGCTGAATTAGTTATTTTTGATGTGTCAAATTAGAATACAATATCATAGTTTATATGTCATGTTTGAATACAATTTCACATATTCTATATAAAATTATAATATTGTAACACTTTTTGTGATGAAAGATTTTATTTAATGTTCTGTTTTTTATAATGTAATATTTATTCTTATTTGCCAGACATAAATCTCTTTTCTGAACACTACTGATGTTTATAAGGGAATTTATCCTGGAATAAAATTTGTTTTCTATACTCTCTATAATGCCTAAGTATACATTTGGACTACATGAAGAAGTACTGCAAACAGTATATAAAAGAACCATTAAACACAATATCCACACATGGAATACGTTACGGATTCAAAGGTAAATGACTAAACAGATTGAAAGAATGTTGCTAAATAGATTGAAAAATGGTTGGCAATTTAAATAATTAAGGGGTAAGAATTATACATATCCTGTGTACCGACTTGCATGTGAGCAAAAAATAACATCCATTACGATTCTTGCAAAACAGAAAACAGCTGATGAACAAATATTTTGGAATATTCTACCCTTAGCAAATGCACATGTTAATTCAGCCAGTGTAAGTCTGTTTTATGCAAGTGAGTAAGTATCTTTTACAGTATATCTATTGATAATAAGAAGTGTGATTATTAAGGAAAAACACTCTTAATTCCATCATCTTCCATGTTGCCTTTGGTTTTAACTGTTAGGAATAATAACGAAGCCTTATTAACTACGCCATCCGCACCGAGTCATCAACAGTCATTTATTGCTTGTTAATACTTTATTCATTAATGCTACTTATTAAAATTCACTTCAGACCCTAGGACCAGAATTGAATACTGAAATAGAGATTGAAAATACTCTATGTTGTATGTAATGAGTGTTGCGAGAATCATAAGTAGCCACTTTTGGCCGGCTCGTCACTCACTAAAATGTTATTAATATTTAATTTCATTTATTTTTCCGCTGATTTGATGTTTTTGGGGATAAAGAGGGTTAAAAAATACGAACTTTCACAATTTTGCAATCAGCGGTTTATTCATGAAAATTCCTGTTTCTTAACCATCTCCTAAACCGCTGGCTCAGTGGAATAAATGAATAAAAACATTTTTATCGGCAACTTTGTACATATAAAGTACTTTTTTTTTGTACAGGGGACTCCCCGTAATTTTTTTTCCCATAATTTTGCCCTTCCTTGACTTGAGTAATAATATTCATGGCTGACTAGTAGGTCAGTCGCATCGCTATTTTTTCCCCAGTGACAAAAATAATATGACAAATATTTGATAGATATAATACTGTAAATAGCAAACTCTCGGAAATTCTAAATAGATTGCTTTATAGTGTTGTAAAAATGTTATAGAGCTGATGTTTTCTGACGGTAGATCGACTATGCACAGCTCAGTAGGAGGTTCAAGTCCCGGCACTAACACTTTACTTTTTTCTTTGACTAATGACACAAGTCAACAACGGAATCTTGGTTTTTTGTTTTTCTTGTTTTTATTTTGCAACGGAATCGCCGAAGAATAGGTCTTGCAGAATTTTTCATGATGCATCTAGTTCTGAAACAGTCTATTTTTGTTTTTTGCCTAACATGTCTTGATTTTTCACAAATATTATTTTTATTACCAAATGTTTGAGATTTCAAGTGGTTACTTTTACCTTAGGAGATGAAATATTTAACCGAGCAATTCAAAATTAGTTATATTAACACTCATTTACGTTGATATAGCTTCATATGCAATATGAAAAATCTACAACTACTCAATTTTGTATCCATTTGTATTTGTAATGGTCATTGGTTTCTCTGAAAGAAGAAATCTGTAGCCCTCCCTTGATAATAAATATTTGTACATCGGTATAGCAGTCTGTGTGGTTGTAAATAAATCCTAGCAAAACTAATTTTCATTCAATCGCTTAAAACATTTTACCCTAATATCCCAAGGAACCAATAACCACTTAAAAAATTAAATATCTGGTAATAAGCATGTGATTTGTGAAAAGCCTAGATGCCTTATAAGAGAAAAGTATTCAGGTCTGAATTCTATGTTGAAAATACTGTAAGACTACCCATCATATCCCAGTTAGAGTCAAGTCCTCTACTATTTTGCACTCTATTGCCTAGTAGATATGCCAAAATAGTGATTTTTGAGTACAACAGAAAAATCCCTGAGTGAAAGAAAAAAGAAAAAAATCTTGTTTCAAATCTGATTTTAGCGTTAAGTATTCTGTATGATTCACCCATTGGCATGCCAAAATCGTCATGGCTACTGTAATTAATAAAAATAACTAATTTAATGTTGATGACAATAAATCAGTAGTTTTGTTAGTGTTAAAATTGAACTGATTTCCATCATACGATTATGTATCAATTTAAATAAAATTAGCAGTATAGGGAGTGCACTTGCATGTCCCCCTTAATTCTTCCTGAATGCAGCAAGTCATACAGTGTGGAAAATAAAGAATCTGAGATAAAATAGTTAGCTTGATTCAGATCGTTACACTGACATAAAAATCCCTTAGTTAATATTGGTATGATTCCGCATTTGTATTATTAGTTGTTTTATATGATTTATATTTAGTTGTAACGATAAGGGCGGCACTGTTGCGTTTTTGTGATCAGGTTGGCATGTGCCTCATAGACTTCTCTTGTGACCGTCCATGAGTGTGTGTACTGTCCATATGTATCCAAATAAATCTGTGCTCTTCTTCGTTTAACTTGCATTTATACTTTATTTCCCTGCACCTTAAAAGGTTATGGGCCCAGGGTATTGATTTTGCAAGTTTTGTTTTAACGAAAGAGTCGGATTCAGTTTTTGTTTGTTTGTGCGGTGTAACCTGTTGGACTCACGTGCGCGGTCGGTTTCGGTTTGTTCGTTTATGCGATGGCTAGTTCATATATGAACCTTCCTTTCGGTATAAAGCCATTCGATGGCTCAAATTTTGGTAATTGGGACTTCAGGATAAAATTGTTACTTGAGCAAAACGGAGTACTTCAAGTTCTAAAAGAGTACCCCCCAACTGGGGAAGCCGAACTCAAGTTGTTTAATCAAGAAGATGTAAAAGCCCGTAACGTTATTGTGCAAGGACTTCCCGATAATATATTACCAACAATCAAGGAAAAGAAGACGGCGAAGGGGATAATGGATGCCCTAACAGCTACTTATGAAAAGCGTGGGATGAAATCGCTTGTCACCGCCCAGAAGGTTTGGAGAAAATTGGAATACAATAATGATCGCCCTCTCCAAGAGTTTTTCAAACGTTTGATTCAATGGCTTCGGAGGTGAGAGTGGCTGGTGGTAATTTAGAAGAGGATGAGGTTGTAAACCAGCTTCTTGTTGCAATGCCGTCCGACTATGATTCTGTGGTATCTGCGATGGACATTTTGTGTAGGTAGGACAAGACGGCCGTTACTTTGGAGTATGCCCTCCCAATAAATCCATTTCCGATTCCCAATTCATCTCCTTTCTAGACTCCATCGGGCATCGTTTCCTTGTGGGTGGGGACTTTAACGCAAAGCACCAGCACTGGGACTCAAGATCCACAAATACACGAGGACGTGCTTTGCTGTCTGCACTCACACGGAGACATTGCTCCACTATCTCTCCTGACACAGCTACCTATTGGCCATCAGACCCCAACCGAAATCCAGATCTCCTTGACTTTTTCTTCTGCAATAGTTTAGGAACACTAAACTATTCACTCAAGCGCCTCGATGACCTCTCCTCCGACCATAGCCCCTTATTATTAACCATTTCCCTAAATCCAATTCACAAACTGCCTCCTCCTTCATTTATTAGGGGCCCAGTTGACTGGGACCACTTCCGTCAGATTCTTAAAGACTCTGTAGACCTCAAAGTACCTCTGAAAACATCCCAAGACCTAGATGATGCAGTGCACTCCTTCACTACTCTGATCCAGAGGTCGGCCTGGGAGGCATCGTCCCCCCATCGTCACCTAAAAATTCACAATCAAAATCCTTTACCTCAGTATCTCAAAGACCTAATCAAATCCAAACGCCACTCCAGAACAGTGTGGCAAAGATCCCGACATCCTGCTGATCGTCGCTCATACAATCAGTACTGCAGGCTTGTAAAGCGGCAATTGGCATCCTTCCGTTCCGATTCTTTCAATTCCTATCTCTCCTCCCTGTCTACCAGGGACAACTCCCTGTGGAATGTAACTAAGAAAATCCTAAAATATCATCCTGTTTCACACCCACTCCGTCGTGATGACGGGTCCTGGGCGGCTTCGAATGGCGAGAGGGCGGAGGAATTTGCACTGCATCTTTCCCGTACTTTCACTCCTCATCTTACTCCTCAAAACAATAATCACCGTCCAGCTGTCGAAGATTTTCTCACTTCCCCTATCCCTCTCTCACTACCACCAAAAGCCGTTAACCCCTCTGAGGTTAAATATCTTCTGAAAAAATTACCTTACCGAAAATCTCCAGGATATGATCTCCTTACTCCTCGAATCCTCCAACAACTTCCTCTTAAAGCCATAATCTTCTTAACCTATATATATAATTGCATTATCCGAACGACGCACTTTCCTCTCCTCTTGAAACATTCCATTATTGTCCTATTCGCCAAACCCGGCAAACCACCCAATGACGCCTCATCTTACCGTCCAATTAGTCTACTCCCTATCCTCTCAAAAATTTTTGAAAAACTCCTATTAAAACGCCTACTTCCAATCGTTGAATCCAAAAACCTTTACCCTATTCACCAGTTTGGTTTCCGCCAACGACATTCCACAGCTCAACAAGACCTTCGCGTTGTTGATCACATATCCTCAGCCCTTGAAACCAAACATTATTGCACTGCTGCCTTTCTGGACATAGCTCAAGTTTTGACAGGGTCTGGCACGCAGGTTTGCTTTACAAACTCAAAGGAAATTTACCGCAAACCCTATTCCTAATCCTACAATCCTACCTTTCAAACCGTTTCTTCGAAGTCCGCTGTGGTTTGGAATATTCTAACTACTATCCCATTAAAGCAGGAGTTCCACAGGGCAGCGTCCTGGGTCCCATCCTCTATAATCTATACACTGCTGATGTCCCCTCTACTACCAATACCTTCTTGGCAACATTCGCAGACGACACTGCAGTCCATTCAACCCATCCAGACCCTGATATAGCATCCCAAAACCTTCAAAAATACCTTGACGAGATCGAGTATTGGTGCAACCAATGGCGAATCAAAGTCAACGAAGGAAAATGTTCCCGCATAACCTTTACCCTCTGCCGCAAGTCCTGTCCGCCAGTCTTTTAAAATTCAATTCCTCTCCCTGTGTCTGAGACAGTACGGTATTTAGGCTTCCATCTCGACAAGAGACTGACATGGAACCCACACACGAGACTAAAAAGAAAAGAACTAAACAGACGCTTTAGACAACTGTACGGACTACTTCGGAGGACATCCCATCTCTCAATAGAAAATAAACTACTAATCTACAAAGTTATACTTAAGCCAATCTGGACATACGGAATAGAGCTATGGGGGACAGCAAAAAAGTCGAACATCAAGCGCATCCAATCCTTTCAATCAAAAGTCCTAAGAACAATAGTAAATGCCCCTTATTACGTCAGCAACAAAACCCTTCACAATGATCTGAATATACCCTATATTCTTGAACTCATCCCTTCCAAGTTCATGAAATTCCATAGCAACCTATCCAACCACTCTAATCCTGTAGCACAGTCATTGCACTCCACCACTCATCCCTATAATCCTCCTCGGAGACTTAAACGGCAGTGGCCTCGTGACCTGCTATAAATAAGTGACAGTGGGAGTCCTGGCAATGGCCAGTTTCTACAATCATGTCCTGAGCGTCTGTGGCTCTCGCGCTCTTGGTCAGCCTCCGCTTGCTCTTATCCAGTGACGCGGCTGAAGTAGGGGCGTGGGGGACTCCCCAAGACTCCGCTTCCTCCTTCGCATGCGAGGGAGGTGACAACCATGTGGACTTGGGGGGCCTCTGGGCTGTTTGTAAATATTGTATGAATGAGCGAGTGAATGATGAATTGTAAATATGGTATGAATGATGACACTTATCTCAATTACTCATTGCCTAATAAAAGGCAGATTGTAATTTTATCTTAATAAATTGTTGTTTTCTCTCTCACTTTGGAGTATGTGAAAAACACACTTCTGGCCGAATATGAGAGGAATTTGAAGAAAGAAGATCACCCGTCTGCAAATGTTTTTTCAGCTTATAAAAATAGAGCTAAAAGCTTTAATAAAAATTTAAAGGTTGGTCAAAACTTTATTGTTTTATTACAATAATTGTCCTAAACTTAAAAATAAAGGATTTGCCGCCATTTCTAGTGATAACAACTGTGAGGAATTTCTGTTTACTACCCAGGATAACAGTAGTGATACCATAACAGATAAGGCAGTAGTTTGTGAACAATCGTCTGATATAGCATGCTTCGTAGTCGATTTAGGTGCGACATGTCATCTTATAAGGGACGAGCTCAATGTTTTTCTAAGAGATTCAACTCCAGTACATGTTAATATTAGTGTGGCAAAGGCAGGTGAATCAGTGGTTGTGTTAAGGAAAGGAAATTTGTTTTGTGTGTCGCAAGATGGAAATAAAGTTCGTATAACTAATGCTTTTGTATGCACAAATTTAACAATGAATCTCTTATCTGTTATGAAGTTGGAGGAGAAGGGATGCAGATTAGTAGTATTCGAAAATTCCTGTGTTAAAATATTTAGGGGATCAAATGTTATGACAGGCTATCTCGTTGGCAAACGGTATGTAATTAAACTTCACCTTCTTAAGGAACAAGCAAATGTTGTTGGTGCATGTAACAGTCTAATGCATCGAAGGATGGGGCATAGTGCATTATATCCTGTTGGAATTTGTGACATTTGTTTAAAGGGGAAGCAAACTAAGTTATCATTAATGAAGAGCAACGAACCTAAGCACATCATTGTATCTCCAGAAGAATGCATTCCTGACGATCAGAGTAAATCTCCCACACCTCAGGACAAATGTAAGTCTCCCATACCTGGACCGAGTGATGTTATAGAAGATATTGCAGGTGATTCTGATTCAGAAAGTATTTTCCGTGGTTTTCCTGACGAAACGACTGGTTATCCCAAGAAAGAACGAAAATCAACAAGGAAAAAGGTAAAACCAAAGCATTTGGATGATTATGTTATTAATTTTGCCTTAAATGAAATGGCTTTGTCCACTAATGCCGAAATAGATGTTCCCAAGACATTTTCAGATGCGATTCACGATCCCGATTGGCAGCAAGCCATTAACGAAGAATTAACCTCATTAGAAAGTAATAAGACTTGGGAAGAGGTAGATGTTCCACCGGATTTGACCCCCATTGACTGTAAGTGGGTTTTCACCATAAAGACTTCCAACGGTGAATCTAAGAAGAAGGCGCGCTTAGTGGCTCGCGGTTTTCAACAACATCTATACACCGGTTGCCCATTTCACGACACTTCGGGTACTTCTTTCTACGGCTGGAGAGAAGGATCTATTAATAGATCAGCTTGATGTTCGGAGTGCGTTTCTTAAAAGTAATCTAAAGGTGCCAGTTTATATAAAGCCACCGGAAGGCTATAAAAGTGAAAGTGCTAAAGTGTTAAAATTGAAAAAGGCTTTATATGGTCTCAAACAAAGTCCAAAAGTGTGGAATAGCCATTTAAATGATAGATTATTGAAATTTGGATTTTGTAGATCTAATGTAGACCCATGTTTATATTTTGATGACAGTGTTTATATCCTTGTATGGGTTGATGATTTTCTATTGATAGCTAATTCTAAATCTAAATTGGAAAATGTTAAGAAATTATTAATGACAGATTTAGAATGTAAAGATTATGATAATAATGGAAATTTAGAATTTTTAGGGTTGAATATTATCATAAATAAACCAGGGAATATTGTAATTAAACAGGAAAATCTTATTAAGAAAATATTTCATAAGTTTAATATGTCAGATGCTAAATCTAAGCGAATACCTATTGAGCCTAAGCTTAATCTCGAAAAAGGAGATCCGAATAATTGTCCTAAGCTACCTTATAAAGAACTTTTAGGAAGCTTAATGTATTTGATGGTCGCTTCTCGACCAGATCTAACTTATGCAATTTCATATTTTGGTAGATTTCAAAACTGTTTTACTGTAACTCATTCGAAGCACTTGAAAAATGTTGTAAGATACTTGAAACATAGTCCTGACATGGCTCTTAGCTTTGACAAATCTAACTCTAGTGATGTTTATATAAATGCATATGTTGATGCAGACTTTGCATTTGACAGAAAAAGTGTATCTGGTTACATTATCAAGGTAAATAATAATGTTGTTTCATGGGGATCCAGGAAACAAGATGTAGTTGCTTTAAGTAGCTGTGAAGCCGAATATTATGCACTAGGTGACTGTATTAAAGAGGTGCTATTTTTGAACAAATTATTAAATGAGAGTTTTAACTTTAAAGGTAAAATTAATATTTTTGAAGACAACCAGGGCACTATTAAAATTGCAAGTACCTGTGAGACCAAAAGGTCCAAACATTTTTGTTGGACATTTAAACTTAATAGATTGTAAGTAATGCGAAATTAGAAGGGTGTATTGGTATAATTCCGCATTTGTATTATTAGTTGTTTTATATGATTTATATTTAGTTGTAACGATAAGGGCGGCACTGTTGCGTTTTTGTGATCAGGTTGGCATGTGCCTCATAGACTTCTCTTGTGACCGTCCATGAGTGTGTGTACTGTCCGTATGTATCCAAATAAATCTGTGCTCTTCTTCGTTTAACTTGCATTTATACTTTATTTCCCTGCACCTTAAAAGTTAATACCTTTTTATTTTAGGATTTGGTCTTCAACACGGTTCAGAAGTCAAATTTGTTGTAAAAATCATCATCATTTTACCTTTTGAATTTCAATGCCCTAACTTAAGGGTAGTGTCCATTTTTTTTATCAAAAAAATCAATACAAACACGTGTATACACAAAAATATTGACATAAATTCCAGGAAATAAAAATGTCTCGTACTTGAGACTCTTGCAGTATGAATTGCATTGTCTCTTGTATTTTTGAAACGAGAAAGTTTTGGCTCTAAGCGGAAACATTCATACTTATATATATTTATGTATGAATTCTCCAAGCCACTCTGTCTATGTTTCTGCAGGCAATTTCACATGACTTTCACTTAACCTCATTTGCAGTTTAATTTTCTTCTAAACTGTTAATATTTACAATATTATCATCCTAATACGTTGACTCTCTACGATGTTTCTCTCTAGCTGATATTTGATGCACCACACGTCGAAGTGATCCCTTTTAGTAGATCGACTGTCTCCTGAAAAATAAACATCTTCCAGTACCTTCTAGAATATAAAGTAACATTATTTATTTATTTATGGACAAAATTATCACTGTGACATTGAGCTTAAAATGTCCAATAGCATAATGCAAAATGAAGGTGAACCTAGGCGTGTACCTGGTAACTAACAACACATTTAAAGGTACACTATTACAAAACGTAATAATTAAATAGTAAAAGTAGATACATAATAAATGAGAGAATTTTATTTTGAAGAAATTTTGATTTTCATCCGTGGAATATTGATGGGAATGGAGTTCCAAAGGTTTGTGGCATGGATAAGAAAATAACGGCCGAAGGAAGCAGATTTGTGAGAAGGTTGGAAGGGTAGGATCTAGTATTGGGGGATTTGATCCTTTATTTGAATTGGAGGAAGTCATGAAGGTAAGGAGGCTTATAGTCATGGCAGTACTAGGTATTATAGGTAGTTTACGTGGTCTTGGAATGACCACGAGTTCAAACTCGGTATCTGCGGGTACGCGAAAACCTTCCGGATATCAAACACAAACAATCAATTATAATCAAAGAGAATTCATATTGGCATGGTCTTTTCTTTTGCAGGACTGGCTCAGTAGATAGGACGCCCGACTGGATGTCGTGGAGGTCCTAGGTACAAGTCTCAATGTGGCTAGCATATTATTTCTTTTGTTAATAATTACATACAAATCAATAAACAAAACTAAAACAATTCCGTGGAAAAATTGTTTACAGTCCTTTGTTATCAATCAAGATATCAAGACCTTTTTTCCAATCTGGCAAACAGATGCAAAGATAGAGCCAGGCAGATGCAATAACAGTTTCCACAATCTCCCTTCACGGCATATACAGATTTTGTAAATCAAAACACTGTCCTTTGAACAATCTGATGGCAATGCAATTTTCATTATCATTATCATCAGTTAATGACCTAAACCTCAACCTCAGCAGCTTAGTAAGCAATAATCTTTGTCTAGTACATATATTCCCACGTACCACTGATTCCATCTCATTATCTCCTTAGGTCTTTGTAGATTTAGTCCTGGTTGTTCCCTTATATGTAAAATAACCAATAAAAAGTCATCTTAAGTTGTGATTCTTTACTATAGCGCCCGTGGACAGGAGCCTGCGAACTTCAAGTCATCAGAAGAAATATTCTCTGCATTTAATACATCTGTGAGTAATTCCTGAATTATAAGATTGTTTTGATGACAGGATCTGGGGTTGTTTAGCTACCACTCGGACGAGAAGGCTATGAAGGCTCACGGCAATATTACCAGAGCGGGGACTGTTCTCTTGAAGGTGGGTTTCAACGCTTTACACAGGCTATAAAAAAATATACATCATAAGAGATCAAACGGAATACATCAGTAAAGACTTTAAGATACTGTATGCAGTGTAATTTCATATTTATGCATTCTAGATAGAAACCAACATATTAACGAAACAGATACAGACAGTTCAGGAATGGCTCTTAAAGACTATTATATGACCAAAGAAGACTATGGACACCTTTCACACTATAATTGTGATCCGACTAATTTAATAACTTTCATTAAACCATTAGAAAAATTATATTGGACAGTATGTAACGAAACAATCACTGACAAAATACATAACGAAATAGCTCTTTCTAGATTCACAATGTACGATCACTTTTGAAAAATAAATGACTTGAAATTACATTTTAAAGACAAACGGACCACAGGGTGAATACAACATGAAATTTTTCAGATTCGTAAGTACAGAAACGAAACACAATAATCTAATCTATAAATAGAATTAGTCCACATCAAATTCTAATTGGTGATAGACAGTTACAAAACACATACAGACATAATTTCAACAAAATAATAACTTTCAACATCATAATAACAACCAACAACCTTATGAACCTCGAGAGAACTTTAGAAATAATCAACAACTACATAAATTTCAAACACCTTTCCCATCACAACCCTTCAAACAGCATTAACAAAATACCGTGGCAATGCGTGCTGTTAAGAGTAACGAAGTGGATCACTTAGAAGATGGGCCTCGCCCGCTAGAACACGAGAAGGAAGCATTGAAAAAGAGACTCACATACTTGGAGAACAAATTCAATCATTATTTAGAAAGAGGCGAACCACAACCTGCCATCAACTAAAACTAAAACTAGTAAAAGAGACTTCATCATTTACGGCCTTACTTGGAGACTATTGTCTTATTGATGCAGGTTCATAAATTAATTATGTCCATAGTAACCGAAATTAAGTCGGAAGATTTTATTGTGCTAACACCAGCTGGAAGTGAAAAAGGCAATGGCTCAGTCGTTCTAAATTTGGCACCAAGACTGGCTTTGACCCGTGGCCTATTAGTCAGGTTTAAGATATATAAGTTTAGTAATATGTATGAAGAGATGGACACAGTTCAAGCCCTAAAAACGAAGATTAAATTAGGAAAAAGACAATAAAATAAACGTGATAATTAATGATGGCAAAATAATATATAACAGATTTAATATAAATATAATAAATAAATATCTCGTAACTCTTGTGAGACATGAACATATATCGAAGGAAAATAAAACTACATTATTTGATTTATTATTAAAATACACAACCATTGTAAAGCCCGACAGTGAAAACGTAAGTAAACAAAATACTATTTACTAAAACATGCATATCTTCGCTTCAAAGACGAACACAACAAGAAATAACTGCCTCCCACAATTCCCCTATCTCGATTATACCAAAAAAATCAGAATGGTTATTGATTATCGTAAATTAAATGCAGAAACCATTCCAGATACATTTCCTCTACCGAACATAGAAGACCTTTTAAATAAATTACATGGTTCGAAATATTTTACAACTATAAACTTAGGTTTTCATCGAATTGAGATGGATCTAGAATCAATCTAGAAGAAGTCATTTTCAACGGGCTCAAGACAAAATAAATTTCTTCGCACGACGTTCGGATTATGCAATGCCCCGCCGACAGCAATGAACGCGATGTTATCTAATACGCCGCCACATGCGCTCATATGTGTGTGTGGTATCATCATTTTTTTCTCCGATCATTGACCACTGTTTAAAACATATTGAAGTGATACGAAAACTAGACAAACACTCACTGTCGATTCAACTGGACAAAACTGAATTTATCAAAACAGAACTACCTTTCCTCGGATATATTTTAACGACTAACGGTATTACGACAAATCATGATAAGATTGAAGTTATTAACAAGTTTCCTATTCATAAAACGACAAAATAAATTAAACAATTTATATGAATGGTAGGCTATTGCAGTAAAACCATACATAACTATGTCCCTATAGCTAAACCTCTCACTTCTCAGCTCCAAGTGGATACCATGGTTAACCCCATCATGTACAAAGAAGCGTTTAAGACCTATTTAACTATATTTATGCCCCTCTACTAAAATACCCTAACGTTAATGAACCTATGATTCTCACCTCTGACGCCCAGGAGGGGTGGTTTCCCAACTTTCAGAAGGGAAAGACTTCATACACACTTTCCAAAACCGAACAAAATTATTCTACAATCGAAAAAGAAATACTTGGTATTGCTCATGCTTGTAAACATATTAGCCTTATTTATATGGAAACAAATTTACTTTACAAACAATGGCTCTTTATAGAAAAAGAACTAGAATGATGAAATGGATTTATCCTCTTCATAAACTCCAATTTGATATAAAATATATAAAAGAAAAAATGAAGAAAAAATTGACAGATTAATAGAAGCAACACTTTTTAACTTTAAAGAATAACACCAAATTCTACAAGAACCAAGAAACCACAAAAGACACATATTTATATCCCCTGGCGACAAATCAATAAATGTACAACAATATCAAATATTTGTACAATGAAGAGGAAAAAAAATCATTACCAAAAAAGAAGATATTTTATAAATACTGCCTAACCCTGGAATATGGAATTACACAAAATTATTTTAGAAATATTAAAACCTAGCACTACTTAAGGAATCTATTGCAAACCAAATGTTGAAACTATAATAGACGAATTTGAAGGTTTTATGAAAAGATACAAGAACTATTAAGAGAAAAGTTTCCGAAAGTAAGGATAAAAAGTTACAAGAAAAAACTTTAAGACATATTTGACACAATCCAGCAAAGAGAAATAAAATCATATTGGAAATCATTTCACAGAGGTCTAATTGAAACTTAGGAAAAACTAAAGCGATCTTACTAATGCCCTAATATACTAGATAAAAAGAAAACACAAAAGACTGTTTCAGATGGAGAACAAATGGAATCATTCATTATATCATACAGTTACCAAAACTGAGTTCAATTTATCTTCCACCTGCGCCTTTACAAAAAAGACATTCATGTCATAACCACTGTTGTACCAAACCATTATTTGATTTTGTATAATATATAAGAAACCTACTTGTAATGTGTTATTATATAAAGTCCAACTTATTTTGTGTTAATCTTAAGAATATTAGCAATAATAGTATATTTAATATATTGCATAAAAAATTAGATCATTGTGTAACCCCAACTGTTCTAAATCCTAGCCATTATATCAAATATTACGATTTTATAGATACTTAACCTTTAATTTATTTATTGTAAGTAAAGTAGTATTACCTTACCTATACACTTACCCTTCTTCTCTATTATTAAGCTAGATACTAAGAAAATTATTTACAACCAAACTAAGAATATGTACCAAAAGACTAATGTATTATCTGAAAAACACATAATAACAATTACATATCAGCTTCAATACGCTTGCATTGCCAGATTTTTCTTGTGCAGATAATATTGAGACACTTGAAACTGTTGACTCTGCAATCTTTACTTCCTCTTATCCTTATCTAATGCATTTTGTCATATCTGGTATTCATTCATATGATGAGCATATATAATAATTGTTAATCCGGAAATTCAAATTCAACGCCACCAGTAAAATTATTCGCTCTGAGCTCAAGTGTTAGAGAGGGAGAATTTGAGGGCCTTAAACCTCAACCTCAGCTGCTTAGAAAACAAGCCTCTTTGTCTAGTACATATATACCCACGCACCATAGATTACATCTCATTATCTCCTTAGTCCCAGCTGTGCACTTATATGTAAAATAACCAATAAAAAGTCATCTTTAAGTTGTGATTATTTATTTATCCTAAGCTAATTCAACCAAAAATACACCCATTTGTCCCTAAATTTATGACACTATGAAATGCCAGTTACCCAAATAATAGTTAAGTTATTGAGAACATTTTATTTTTTATCTGCTAAACCACCAAGGTTAAGGTCTTTAAAGGTTCAGCTGATTTTTTATTTTACATCGGAAACTCTTATGTCTTCAACTGTCTCTACAGACTGCTCTTTCCTGTTTAAATTTTTCACAGAGCTCTAATTTGATATAAGGAAGACCTGAAAATTATAGCCATCTCTTTGTAGTTAACTAAATAATTATTTGGTATTAAAAAAAAATTATCCTGATTAATAATATTTATTGAGGCTAAAATGAATTACAATTATGTAAAGCCATTAAAAATGTATTTACAGTTTTTTTTTATAACGTCGCTTTCATATAGAAAGATAATATTAATAAAACCCATAAATGTGTTTATTTATTTAGCTCTCTCTCTTTGTCATTAATTTAATAATTATTCAGTATTAAAAAAATTAAGATGTCATCATCCTGATTAATAATATGTATAGAGGCTAAAATGAATTACAATTATGTAAAGCCATTAAACGTCATGAAAAGTGTATTTACAGTTTTTTTTTCAACCTCACTTTCATTTAGAAGGACAATATACTATGTGATCAAACTTGTTTTTTTAAATCCCCCCCCTTTTCTCCCTAAAGATGTTTTCTGAGTAGATGAGATTGAATCGGTTTTAGATTAGAATTGTAAGGAAAAATGAGTATTTATGTAAAATCTAAAATTTTCATGAGATCTTAGGCTGTTACTTAATTAACCTCAAAAGTTATATAAACATGCCTGACATTATTTTATGTCCATTGACTCAGTGAATTGAAACTTTGGTTATATGTTTAGATAAAAGTATGCTGTTGTTGCTGTTGATACCATTGGTTGTACTGCTGTACGGCTGCTGCCTGTGGATTGTTGCCAGGGACTATCGACATCTGCCTGGGAACATCGGAAGAGGTTTTCCTTTCTTTGGAAATATTTATCGAACTATGCGAAACTCCTTCTTATCACAGGATGGTACTAAGTTCCTTAAATCTTAAAGTTTTTGCTGGTTAATGCCCGAAATAAATGTATTGTGACAATTAAACCAAAACAAACAATTTTAACAAGGATTCCAAAGCAGGTTAAACAACTGAGTAATGACCTCATCTTTCCAGGTTGCACGGAAATTATAACATTGTATGTTTCCTGCAAGCTTACAATAAGTTGAATTCTGGCAGATCAGGAAACTAATTAAATTCCAATTTATATAATGCACTTATATTTAATTTAATAGGTATTCATACTTTTATTTCAGAAATATTGTCAATTATGGAAAAACCCTTATCCAAAGAGGGGGGTCTGTACTGCACATGGTTTTATTATCTACCTGCTGTCATTGTTTCTAACCCACAAATTGCCGAGGTAAGTTTTTTTATGATGTTTTATTGAACTAATTTTCTTGTGGCATCAATGTGTCAATCTTGAGCAATTTTTATAATGTCTTTTAAATCTCTGGCCAGTCCTCCCCTATCATTTCCTTATTGAAATTGTTGACTTCATTGAAATTCCTCTTGATATATTGGTCATTATAATGTCTATTATTGGCCCTGAAATCATGAAGTTAAAATTTGTACAAGAGTGCCTGAAACATGAGTGTAGATCAATAAAAACAACAGACAAGAAAAGCTGCTTATGAAAGTATTGAACAATTCACAAACTCTCCTGGGTTTTCAAAAAAAGAAAGAAATAGACATTATAATTAAAAATATAACTTCTACAAAATGTTCGCAGGAAGTGGAGATAATTAAGAATTCAATATAATGTTTGGAATTATGAGACTCATTATTACAAAGTATCAAATGCAAAATAAGACCAACTCAAGAAAATAAGCCGGTATTTCACATTTTGTGGAGTTTACTCCTCTATATTATGAACTGTTTACCTTTAATGAATTTTTCTAATATATGATAGATTTTATGACACAGCATATCCTTCTGATTTATCTATTCTAATCCATATACTCTTTCATCAACATAATCTCCCAAATAATTTAGATAACTTTATTTAAAGCCAGACATTTTCTGTCCTCCTTGATTGATGTCGAATGAACTGTACTAATTAACAATTGAAATAGCTACTAATATGAATAACCCCTTTGACCATCATACCAGGTAATTCCCAAGGGATAGCTCATACTACCAATAATAAGATTAAGTAATTGTTTTCTCCTTATTTAAGAATTTTAACAAAAATCTTGACCAGATCAATCCATAAAGGGAAAAAAATGGCTAAGGGAGAATTCAGGGATTTTTTTTTTGTAAACTAAGTACTTAACGAATTTTTCTTACATAAATAAATTTATTTATCAATTTACAATAAATTATTGTCTTAAAAATTTCAAAATAATAATTATTATTTCAGAAACTGGTAATTCATCCAGCAATTAGTAACAAACATCCATTTGTTTATGAAAATGTTCCGAACCTGTGGAAAGGTCCATTCACTATGGCACGTGAGTAAATATTTAATTTTTTTTTATTAAGTACGAGTTAAGACTTTCAGTATAAGATGGACTGAAGGAACAAAATGGTATGGCTCAATAATCTCAATCTTATATTTTATAATGTCATAAAGACTGTAGTTTTGCCATCGTATATGGCACTATCAAGATCATAATGCCAGCAATTCAAAGTCAAAGTAACATGGTTGAGTAAAACATAAGAAATTTAATCTAGTAATAACTGGGTGAAGTAATTGATAATAAATTAGTTTGAAGGTTTAAGTGACTTAGTTTATTAGCAAATATTTCTACAGGTGGTGTGTGGCAAGGAGTAGATGAAGGTCAGCAAGTGGTAGTGGGGGGAGGCAGCATAACATTATAATAGATTGGTGACAGTCATGTAAGCGGATCAAGAATTTCTGAGTCCCATCTATTCTCGATCCAGTCACATGACAGTCACCAATCTATTATAATAATGCTAGTAGCTCAATGTAAATTATTTATGTTACTTTGAATTTGAGGTGCTGGACTTTTACCAAATATATATATATATATATATATATATAAAAGTTATGATAGTCATATGTTTAGATAAATCATGGGGAAAAACGGGTAATAAAATAATTGATAACGTACACTTGGCGAGAACATAAAGTATATTTATATAAAAGGTTACAACAAGGTTACAAATAATGGTTACATGATATAAGGGTTTCAATTATATTAAATAGTCATTAGTTTTAATTATACATAACAGTCTCCCCCACTATTCAAGAATTATTAACATTAAAATAGTACCATGAATCAGAAAGTATGTATCTTGTGAGGGGACATCAATACTGAAGTGATATGTTAGGATCTCGAAACCTTTCTGGGAGTCTTCTCTGACGGACAGGTCTGTTGATGGGACATAGAGGAGTCTGAAGAAAAGGCTCGGTTGAAGATGAATCTGGAAGATCATGAGGTGCAAATTGAGTGTGAGGTTCCTGAGGTGGACCTGGAGCTCGAGGAATTTCATAAGACTAAGAAGGGCCAAATGAAACAGTCTTTTTTGCTTGTACAAGGGTGTTTTCAGTTGATTTATGTAACGCTTGAAAATTCTCCTCGATTCGTCCAGGCGGACAATTTAATGTTGTTGACCCAACCTTTGCGTCACCTCACCAAACTCCCACTTTGGCTTGTTATTTTTGAAGACACGGATTTGCACTCTCTCCCCCACATGAAAAAATCTTCTGGTAACTCGCGTTGACTGAGAAGAGTGTGGTTTGGTTGGTAACAAGGCATCCAGGCGGATTCGGAATTTTCTTTTCAAATATAACTCAGCAGGTGAGGTGCCATTAGCAAGGGGAGTTGATCTGTAATGAAATAGGATATTTGTGACTTTTTCTGGCATATGGGTATCGTCATTTGACAAGGCCCGCAACTTATCCTTAAGTGTCCGCACATTGCGTTCAGCAAGGCCATTAGTTGCTGGATGGCCAGGGGCTATAAATTTTTGAAAAATTCCGTTTGTGCGGCAAAAAAGATGAAACTCTTCGCTCTGGAAAATGCTAGCGTTATCTGAAACAAGCTGATTTGGGAATCCATGCGTTGAAAAAATCTTTCTGAGAAGATTTATGGTTGAGGACGTGGTAGGTGCTTCTTTGATAGGTTCAACTTCCACCCATTTTGACTTAGCGTCTATGCAAACAAGGAAATAATGGCCCTGGAACGGTCCAGCATAATATATATGGACTCGTTCCCAATTCTCGGATGGTTCATCCCAAGGGTGAACTGGTACTTTTGGTGGAGCCGATCTTGTAAGGGTGCACTGCTCACAACTCTTGACAAGTCGCTCAATCTGACTGTCAATCCCAGGCCAGTAAACATATTTTCTGGCTAATCATTTTCATTTTCATGACCCCTAGATGTGTTTCATGAAGTTCTGATATAACTTGACTTCGAAGGAATGTAGGGATGACAATAGGATCTTGGCGGAAGATGACATCTTCATGCAGTGTAAATTCTGAGTCCACGCAGTCGTTTTTTAGTGACTCGATGATTTTCTTGAGTTCCGGATCCTTCTTGGTTTCCTCTTGAATAGTCTCAAATGTAACTTTATTGCTTGAGATATGAACAATTTGTTCAGAAAAAATTTGGTGAACTTCTTCTCCCATCAAGTTGTCAGTTGATGTATGTTAGCATGAGCAGGAGCTCGTGAAAGGCAATCAACATTTTTACTTTCTTCGCCAGATTTGAATTTTACTTTATAATCAATTCCTGACAGAAATGAGGCGTATCGCAACAATCGTGCGCTTGTCATGCGTGGCAATTGTTTATTATGCTGAAAAATTCTTGATAGTGGTTGATTGTCAGTTACTACGGTGAACTGTTTGCCAAAAAAATAATCATAAAAATGATTTACACCAAAAATAATAGCAAGAGCTTCCCTGTCTAGCTGGCTATAATTACCTTCTGAAGATGAGAGTGAGCGGGAAGCATAGGCAATAGGTCTTTCAGCATCATCTACGGGGTGGCTTAGAACTGCTGCAACGCCATCTGGGCTTGCATCGCATGTAAGCATGACTGGTAAAGTAGGGTCAAATGGAATCAGAACGCGGTCACTACAAAGCTCTGCCTTTAATTTCAAAAAGGAGGCTTCACAATCACTCGTCCATGAAAATCGTTGATTATTCCGCAACAACCTGCGGAGGGGGAATGACAAGGCTGAAAATTGTGGAATGAATCGTGAGTAATATGTAAGAAGTCCCAGAAATCTACGAACTCCGTGGCATATTGTTGACAGCTCGAACTTTTTCAGGGGATTTTCGAATCTGGTTGTGCTCCACAACATGACCTAGGTACTCAATTTTTTCTTCAAGGAAAGAACACTTACTTTGGTTGACATGTAGGTCGTGGTCAGCAAAACGTTTGAGGCAGGCGCGCAAATTTTGAGTGCATTCTTCCAAAGTTGCTCCATGGCATATTATGTCGTCAAAATATGCTTCTGATTTTGGCAACCCCTGAAGAACTTGAGACATTATGCGATTGAACTCGGCTGGTGCAGACTTGATGCCAAAACTGAGGCGGTTCATTCTATACATGCCACGGTGTGTTGCTATGGTTTGGATCACTCCACTATCTGGACAGACTTTTACATGCAAGTACGCCTTATATAAATCAATTTTACAAAAATACCTTGAATTGCGTAGACTGTGTGACACATCTTCTATTTTTCGTATAGGAAAGTTAGCTGAAATTAATCTTTCATTGACACCTGATTTATAATCAACGCACAAGCGTACACCACTATCTGCTTTTGGGATAACAACTAATGGTGATCCCCAATCACTCGTTGTAACCGGCGAAATTATTCCAGCAGCTTCCAGGGAATCCAATTCTTTTTCAACACGTTCTCGTAGAGCATAAGGTAAATGGCGCTCTCTTGTGAATCTAGGTTTTGCCCCTTGTCGTAGCTGCAGCTTAACTTCATAATCTGGAATGCAACCAACTTCCTCGGCAAAGACAGTTGGGAACTCAGCTACTATCTCGCCAGGTGCAGCGACACAGCCTACCGCAAGTACACTTGACATATGGTTTTTGGTGGTATCAATTTCTCTCAATTCAATCATTAAATCTCTAATCCATTGACGCCCAAGCAATGCTGTATGGCCAGACGGAACAATATACAGGTCACCACACGCATTTCTACCTTTATATGTGGCTGTTACCTCAACTTTTCCTCTCGGAAGAATTTCGTTGCCTGAGTACGCTCGAAAAATGGTATTTGTTGGTTGGATTTCTAGTTCCAAATTTGATTTCCTAAAATCATCCTCGTTTAGGAGAGAAAATCTTGCTCCTGAATCGACCTCCATGAGCTGGGGTTTTCCATTGATTTGGACGGTAACGATATATTTATCGGAGTCGGGGTTTACTTCGAAAAGGTCTACAAGATATGAAATACCGTATTGATGTTCAGCGTTGACATGAGAAATTGCATTTGCAGATGATGCGTAACTAGGTTTTTTATTTTGTGACAGGGCGGTGATACAAACTCGTGAAACGTGTCCCTTACGGTTACATGACGTGCAATGAACTTTATCATAATCAACGCGACAGTCTGCTAGTCTATGATTATTTCTAGCGCACCTTGTACATATGTCTTGAATCCCTAATGCTTTATAATCTATTCTGCTTCGGCTGTGGGATCTATTTTTGGCTCCCAATGAATGAAATTTATTACGAGAATCAGGGCGGTTGGGCAAACGGTCTTGCGATTTTCTTCGAAATTGAGACTTCCTATCCCTTTGAGGATAATTTGATGACCCAGATAGGTGATACGTGTCACTGGAGAAAGATGAAGTACCTCTATTAGACTGCTTTGACTATTCCGCACTCTCAATATGAGCGGCCTCTAATGCAGTGGCTTTGGCTAAAATTTGATCAAAACCAGTCACAGTTGACTGCAGAAGCTGTTCCCTTATCCAGTTATGACGTAATCCTCGAATGAACTGAGCTCTGAGGAAAATATCATTCACCGAGATACTTGTTTTCTTCCCCTCTGAATATTTACACGAGTCGGAATTACATTCTACTTTGCATTCACAATCTTGATTGAACCCAATTGAATTTTCTTATTGGGTAATGTTCAAGAAATAGTGTTGGGTCACAATTGCGCTACGTTTAGGGGTCAGCATGGTCATGAGATTGGAAACAAGTGTCTTATACTCAAGGGACGTGACAGGTTTTTCTGGTCCAAGGAATACGGTGAGTGCATTGTAATGTATACTACCCACAGAACCACACAAGAGCTGAGCTTTCTTTGTGAGATCGACTAAATTTTTCATTGTGCAATAATTCTCGAAACGTTCCATATAACATGAAAATTTCTCTTTTTTTTGAATCAAAGTTTTCAAAAATACTCACATTCACGAGGTTGTTCGTGTCTGACTTGGGGTCTTGTTTACTTGATGTTTGAGAGCTTAGAAGTGATGTAAGCACACCCATGAATTCTTGAAATTTTTGTGCATCCATTCTTGATGATCTTGATAATTAATCCGAACGATAAATAAACAGAAAACCGATAAAACAGCGAAAAAGTACTACGGAAAAGCACTCGCGGTAAAAATTACGACTTACCGCGTATACAAGGAATACGAACTACCGGCAATGTCCGCGAACTTGAAACTCGGATAGTGTAATCAGTTTTTTCTCGTCGCCAATTCATATGTTTAGATAAATCATGGGGAAAACGGGTAATAAAATAATTGATTACGTACACGTGGCTTGGAGCGAGAACATAAAGTATATTTATATAAAAGGTTACAACAAGGTTACAAATAATGGTTACATGATATAAGGGTTTCAATTATATTAAATAGTCATTAGTTTTAATTATACATAACAGATAGACTGAACTCGAACAATAAAAAGGGGGAAGAGGTTAATGACTGACACATCGGTTGGACTAAGAATGGCTTTATTTATCTCTTGACATCTATATATAGTATTGTTAATCCTTCCAGGGGATTGACTGGGGAGACTTATCTATGTTATCTCCTCATAGCAGCCTCGCCAGTCAACTCCTCCCCTCCAGCTTCTTATATATATAAGAACTCCAAAACAAAAGAAAATTTGAACTTCATACATAACAATAACAAAAGAAAATTTTGGACTTCATACAATTAACCCAAGCTGGGCAGTTCCTACCCCCGGTAACTTACTTGTTACCGTTCAACCAAAATACAAGAACAATATCGGCTTCAGGGTTTGGTCTTTATTATTTACATATAACTTAAGTACAAAGGCAATTCCGTATTGCTTATACTTAATTACGCTCTTTCGAGCAACATGGTGTGTCGAGCGGAGCGCCGCCCCCCGTCGTCCGTCAAGCCACCGGCGATGGTACTCGTAACTCTTCCACGTGCACGGTGCGCGACCGGAAAGGGTGGTTTACATCTCGGATTGTATACAGGTTATGTTCCCTGGACTTACCTATGTTGTCTCCTCATAGCAGCCTCGCCAGTTAACCTATATATATTGCCTTAATTTCAAATAAACTCTAGCTAGTGTCCAAAACTTATTTCCACTTTGGCCCCTGAGGGCTGCCATGACTAAATCATTCACACTATAGCTGTTGCCAAACTTGACATTTCACTCTATTATTTTATTTTGGGCAGTAACCATTTTTGGATTTATTAAATAGATAAGGTAATTCTGGGTTTATACCCCAACATAAACATAAACAACATGGGAGAACATCCCGCAACTGACGACGGCCTAGACCTATGATGTAGATAACTTTTCCGGCCCTACTTGATGGGACTCAGAATCATTTTTTATTAACAACTTTTTAAATGTTTGAACCCCTTTTCCGGCTAAACCATTTGACTCTGGGTTATACTGTGACTCTGCGGTGGACTGTGAAACAGTTTAATCTGACTTGCCTGATAATTCTTTATAAACTCTTCAGAACTAAACAGTAGACCATTATCACTGACTGCAATTGTTGGTAAAGAGAATCTGGTGAATAACTCATCTAACTGTGTAAAGATTTATTTAGAAAACTTTAACAAGAGTACCCCTGAAAAACATTTTACAAACACCTCTTAATCTATCAAGGTTGTAGAAGACCCTGTATCAACCATAAATTTCACACTGTGACCATTTACATAAATTTGAACATAGCACATCTCATTATTAACTAAATTTCTAAACTCCGCTTGTTTGTTTAACATAGCACATACTGAATTTATTATGAATACCTGACCTTTTCTTGAGAAAAAACACCCACTCGTGAGCCCCACATTTTCACTTTAAAGCTGGGCACAACTCAACATTGTCCTTGACCATACACTGTACACATCTTTTCTTCTTGTGTGGACTTTTGTTGACTTTGATGATGACTAGAATCACTGACTGGCTCACTTGCTGTCCGCTAATAATTGTTATGTGACCTAATCTGAGAAACAATACCACTATTTTCTTTGTTGGACATGACCTGCTGTGACCTCTTCATAGTTCCATACTCCTGTACTATCCTTCACTGTGTTCTTTGTTGTGTCTACTGAGACTCTTCACTCTGCATCCCCGATATAAGTCTACCTCTTGTATGGTATTCGGGCTCTCAGTAACACTTTGAGAATAACCTTCCAACACAATTGTTTACATATACACTAACCTTCCAGCGGCACCTCATGAGGCTATACAAGTCTTAGCTTGGTTTTCCTCCCCACATATTCCTAAAACGCTATGCTGAAACACTTTTTAATTTTCACTGACATCCAACAAACTGTGACAGTTAAACTGCTTTTTTCACTATTACTTTGATTACCCGGCACCATATGAAAAGAATAAAGCGACTTTGACTTCTTTTTTTCCATGTCGCCAATCTTATATTGGGAAGAGAGGCCATAAAGATAGTAAATCAAATGCATTCAACAAGATTGTCACACTGTTATTAACATAACAAGCGTGTACACTATGGATATTTACAGATACACATACAACACATGGGAGGGACTACATGTACACTCATGTCCACAACAGTCCCCACAACACCATTTAGCTAAAACAGTCCCTCAGGGACAGAGCCCAAATCCCTAACCCTGGAGGTCCACTATCTTTACAATAGTAATTCTATAAACACAACAGTTTTTATTTATTGTCGTTGACTTTTACAGTCAACAGTCAGGAATGATGTAGATTTCCTCTTCCTTGATACAAATCGCAAATTTATTTTAGGAGCGGACAAGGAATGGAAGTTGAGAAGAAAGGAATTAACTGGTACTGTAAGCCAGCCAAAATTAGACGAATATCACAGAACATTTGTCGAAGCTTCTCAAATAATGGTGAATATGATGAAAGAGGAGAAAGGAGTCTTTGACATTCACAAACTTGTGCAGTTGGCGACAATAGACATGATAGTTGGTAAAGTATTTTTAGCCAATATTTCTTTGAAATGAAGAAAAAATCAAATTCCTTCACTTCATCCATACTAGTGCCATCACTAATCAACAATGTTTAATCTTTAACAATCTTTAAATGTTTCATTTTATTTACATTTTGTTTGCATAAATTGAAAATTGATATTTTGTTACTCTTAAAGAACAATTACAAAGCTAATATACAATGTGTGTAAAGTAAAACAAATAAATAAAAACAGTAAAAATATTAACACTGCTATTCAAGTTATTATGTATTCTTTATGGTTTAAAAAGACACAATAAAGACTCTTAACACAATAAAAATTTTAAAAACTGTAAACAATTATGTTTTGAGAGGTAACAATAGCAAGAACCAAGCAGGCTTCAATTGTTTGTTTTTTTACTGTCAGTATTAAAATACTAAAAACTAAAGTTGATTACAAGTTATTTTATTAGTTAAAAGTATTTTCATTTATCGAGATGGTTTGACATCATTTCCTTTAAAAATAACGAGTAGTTATTTCACAGGCAATGGTTTTAAGAAACTAGTCCACCTATTCTGGCCTGAGCTTGAAGGTTGGTCGATATTGGCCAACTTTCATCAATAAGGTCCTTAACTTTCACAAATGAAATTTAATTTACAATTAATGTGGGACAAAGTTTGTTCGCTATAAAAAAATAAATAAATAAATAAATAAAATTCTAAATGGATTAAAAGGCAATTAATTGATCCTCAAATAGCCCATGATCACATTTCAGTGTGAACTAATAGATATAATATTAATAGCAAATAAAGCACATGCAATAATCCATTTGGTTTTGATTTCCAGGAACTCATTTTGGTTGTGAACTGAATGAGGAAGATAAATATAAATTTCTCAAAGCATATCAATGGTAATTCACTTTAATTTATTAATTCCATTAAGAACAGCTCTATCCCCTTCCTGGTACGAATGTTTAGAGTTTAAATCCTTCAACAGACATATAATTACATGTAACTTCCTTAAACAGATGAAAGTGGTACACAACATAACTTTCTGGCCCACCATTAGCCAGTTTTTACAACCCCAAGCCCATTTTGTTACAAACTATGCCATGATGATTCCCTAAATATACCTAATAAATAATATACCTAATTATACTATATAAATATATTATTACGTTCTTTGAAAGATATCGTAATTTTTTAACTTTAAATTTATTTTATTACTTTTTATGATTTATTATTAGGTTCTATTAACAAAAATAATTCTGGCAAAAAGATGAATTTAATTTTACAAACATAAAAAAAATAAACTTATATTAATTATATAAATACTTGTCTATAAATTCGATTCATTTTCTTCTTTAATTCTCTTCATTCTTTAAACAAAATTAATACTTCTTCTTTTCGTGCTATTCCTCTTCCGTTCTGCTTCAAGTCAACAACCACTAACCAACAAAGTTTTTAAGTTTTTCTTACTCACAATCTCAAGCTAATAATATGTATTACGAGCTGATCCCAAAACTAGAGTATGTAATGCTCAGTGTGTTTTCATTATCACTACCACAACTATACTATCTTTTGTTTTTTCCTCCACTCTCAATTGTTTTTGTTTGCCTTCTTGATTCAAGGTTGGATTAAATATTTATATACGAACTCCACAATATCTAATATCACAACAATATATATATATATATATATATATATAGTTGTGATATTAGATATTGTGGAATTTGTATATAAGAAATTTAAATATAAAGATTTAATCCAAAGCATATATCAAGAAGGCGAAAATAAAAACAATTGAGAGTAGAGGAAAAAACAAAAGAGTACTGGTTGTGATGATGAAAACACACACAGAATTATTCACTCTAGTTTTGGGATCAGCCTGGTATATAAGTATCTAAATCTAGCGATCATGGAAAAACTTTTATAGTTTATAAGTTGTTGTTATGATGAGAACACAGCATTATTCACTCTAGTTTTTGGATCAGCCCGTGATACATGTTAGCTGTAAATTGTGTGTCAGAAAAAATTTAAAATTTCTTTTAGTTAGTGGTATTGGACTTAGCAGAAACAAGAAGAGCCATTGCAAGAAAAGAAAAAGAATTGATTTGGTTTGAAAACAATTGATGAGGATAAAAGAAGAAGAAGAAGCAAAATTATAGACAAGTATTTATATATAATTAATTTAAGTTTTTTTTTAATTTGTAATTAAAATCATCTTTTTGCCAGAATTATTTTTGTAAATAGAACCTAATAATAAATAGTAAATAAAATAAATTTAAAGTAAAAGAATAAAAAATAAAATTACGATATCTATTCAAAGAACGTAATAATATATATATATATATATATATATATATATATATTATTCTAATATTTGCTTATTTATTAATAATTTAATTTAATTATATATTTTTTTCATATAATTTAAAAAACCTTTATATTTAATAACTTTAACGTTATATCAGGGTTCTGTTAATAATTATATAGGAAACTTCTGGCAAAAGGAATATTGGTTTTATTTAAACACATTGAATAACTAAAATTGATTTACAAAAATAAAATACGTACGTAATAAAGAATACTATTAAAACTAACATTAAAATGGTACCTTGTAAATTATTCGTAACTCTATACTAATACTGGCCAGTGCTTCTTATGGATAATCTTCGTGTGGTGATCTTCATTTGCTTGATCCGAATCGTCTTACTTGCGCGTCCTTGGTCTTCGTGCCGAGTGAAAGTGATTCACCATGAGGCGGTAGCGTGGGTCGGTGACTACCTGGGCTTCCCTCTCTGCCTGCCTTCTGAAGAACGAATGAATCTTTTGGTTTTTTTTTTTTTTTTTTTTTTTCTTTTAAAACCTCTTTATTGATAATATATATACAATGACAAAAATAAATAAATAAATTTGAAATTACAGTTGTCTCCTCGTGCTGCATTCGCAGATGCATATTAAGGAGTGCATAAAAATATAATACTTTCAGATTGTCTTTTGGTCCTTGGTCGGCTCGTATATATATCTGCATCTCTCCGCTGCCTTCTTGACTTTCAACTCGTTATTTAATGCCAGTTGTTTTGAATATTTATTACTTTGCTTAAAGTAGAAGTTTATATAATAAATGTTTATATTAAATATGATATTATTTTTATTTCAATTATTAATAATTAATATGACGACAGTAAAAACGTTCATACTTTCAAAAATGAATCACGGATCGTTATTACGTTATTCAATGCTCGCTAATTTCGAGTTTATTTAAACAAACTCTATTAAAAATCATCATTTTAAAATATCACAACAATATATATATATATATATATATATATATATATATATATATATATATATATATACATTGTAACATTCATGATATTTGAGAATATCATGTCCTGCAACCCTTCCATCTGGTCAGCATCAGCCCTTTGTGCTCTTAGGAGTGGGGATGAGATGGAGGGCCAGTCCTTAGCCTAACAGCCAGAGAGCGAACAAGAGCAAGCTCCCGTTTTTGGCGGTTACCAACAGAAGAAGAAGAAGAAGAAGAAGAAGAAGAAGAAGAAGAAGAAGTAGAGATCAAAAGTAACGTGGATTGGATTATACGGAGATCATCGATTGGGTGATATTGATATTGTGTTTTTTTATTATTATGGATCCATTAAAAGAGATTGAGCTCAAATCTCATGTTTTATGTAATTAATTAGTAGTAACTATCCTTGTTCAAAAGGAATTGAATATTTTTTATATAATTTTTGTCAGCACTATTTATAATTATAATTATTTGTTATAACCATTTTACTTGTATATATTTCACAATTCCCAGTTTCTCAATTTATTAATAACTAGAACATTAGCCTTGAGATCGGGGATTCAATCGGGATAAATTCCTATGTCAAAGACATAAAACAATTTGAATTAAAGATCTCATGAAGGACCTACCAAATTAGGTAAATTGATCAAATAAATTAGAAAAAGAAATGGTAGAAAATGAGGTAGGTTTCAATATATATATACATATATATATAACTTAACTAGACTCGGATAGAAAGAGTGAAAAAAAGGTGGGGTTTAAATGAATGCTATGCAAGTGAACTGATAACTAACTAGCTTTATTTTCCTCTCGTCTATATATACATATCTGAGTGGGATTAACCCCACTCTCATCTACTGTTTATTATGCCAAGTCCTAATACTCTTAAGGCTTAGATAACTTATCTATATATATATATATATATATATATATATATATATATATATTATTCTAATATTTGCTTATTTATTAATAAGATATTTTAATTATATATTCTTTCATATAATTTAAAAAAACTTTATATTTAATAACTTTAACGTTATATCAGGGTTCTGTTAATAATTATATAGGAAACTTCTGGCAAAAGGAATATTGGTTTTATTTAAACACATTGAATAACTAAAATTGATTTACAAAAATAAAATACGTACGTAATAAAGAATACTATTAAAACTAACATTAAAATGGTACCTTGTAAATTATTCGTAACTTTATACTAATACTGGCCAGTGCTTCTTGTGGATAATCTTCGTTGGTAGTCTTCTTTTGCTTGATCCGAATCGTCTTACTTGCGCGTCCTTGGTCTTCGTGTTGAGTGAAAGTGTGCCCCACGAGGCGGTGGGTCGCCGTGCCTTCGCTAGGATGCTACCTGCTCTTCCTGCCTTCGGACAAAAGAAAGAATGAATTATGTCCACTTGGGCTATTTGTTGACCTTTTTATATTACATCCCGCTGCCTTCTTGACTTTCAACTGGTTATTTAATGCCAGTTGTTTTGAATATTTATTACTTTGCTTAAATTAGAAGTTTATATAATAAATGTTTATATTAAATATGATATTATTTTATTTCAATTATTAAATAAATAAATAAATTTGAAATTACAGTTGTCTCCTCGTGCTGCATTCGCAGATGCATATTAAGGAGTGCATAAAAATATAATACTTTCAGATTGTCTTTTGGTCCTTGGTCGGCTCGTATATATATCTGCATCTCTCCGCTGCCTTCTTGACTTTCAACTCGTTATTTAATGCCAGTTGTTTTGAATATTTATTACTTTGCTTAAATTAGAAGTTTATATAATAAATGTTTATATTAAATATGATATTATTTTATTTCAATTATTAATAATTAATATGACGACAATAAAAACATTCATACTTTCAAAAATGAATCACGGATCGTTATTCAATGCTCGCTAATTTCGAGTTTATTTAAACAAACACTATTAAAAATCATCATTTTAAAATATCACAACAATATATATACCTAAATATACTAAATAAATAAACTTGTGATTCAAATTGGAATTTTTTTTATGTTAATAATTATTTTTTTCTAAACAGGAAACCGTTATGTTTTCACTGTAGAGTGTGATGACAGCCATTGTAATTATGTCTCGTGTTTGACATGACATGAAAAATACAGCAAATAATTAATTAGAACTACATGTTTTCACAGGGGTGAAGCTGTGCTACCTAAAGCATTCCGCAACCCATTGATTGGCTTTTTCATGAATATAGGAGCACTGATATCTTATCCAACTTATGTTTTTCATCCTAGTAACAAACTTGCAGATATGGTAAACAAAATTAAATCATTAAGCGTAATTTTATAGACAAGAACAATTAATGAATTCAAAAATAAGATGATTTAATAAAAATATTGAAGTTAACAATAATGAAATTAAAATTATTTGATTGTTATTTTCAATGCGAGGATGATTTGTTGTGATTTTGGCTTAGACTGATAATAGTTAGATATTATATTTTTATCAAATTTATTAATTGTCTATGTTTTGAGATACTCTGTATATCTGCAACGTCTCCAAAATTAAAAAAGTGTGATAATAATTATTTACTATCAGTAAGACAATACTATAGATACCAAAAGAGGTGATATAACTCCACCATAAATAGCTTATGAAATGGTACAAATATGAATATGCATCTGCTGCTCGGTTTGAATTTCGGACAATAGATACAATAGCTATTTTTTATAACATAAATATATCAAAATATACGATTCAAAGAAATATATCAAATCTTTATCAACTTTTATTAACAAAATAAAAGATTCAAATAGTAAGTAGTAATACTAAGTCTACCAGTTTGTGAAAGAACGAGTTAATTAATTATAGTCTTTATTATCATGAATGTGAATTTGAAATTAAAATTGATATGAAAGCCACAGTAGGTCACAAATATGTTGAGAATAGCATGCAAGTATTCAACAAAATGATTGATAATGATGCAACAATCAAGGAATAACAGAAATATAAATAAAACATGTTACAAGTAAGATGGGAGCGAAATAGAACATATTGTTAATGATTATAGAGAACATATAAAATATAAACGATATGATAGTTTGTTATTAAATGTGGAAGTATTTCAATTTAACATACTTAATACGAGAGGGTTCAAGTAAGATGGTGATTACCAAACTGGGCCAAAGGATTGAGGGTGAAATGATTCAGAGAATCAGATTAGAGAGTTTTTTCAGGCAATAGTGTAACTCAGGCCAAAAAAGAGGAAAAGTTCAGTATGCTTAGAAAAACTAAATTTATATTCTATATAAAAAATCCTATTTTAACAATTTTATTATTTATGCAGATGTGTTTGAACTTTGTCATTTATCAGTAAAAACAAAGGTAACATTGTTTAGCCTAGGCCAACAAATTCATTCACTCATTTATAAATTCATAGCTAATAATGAACTCCCAGTAAGATTATTATTTTTGTTTGCAGTGTATTGATAAGGCGATTTCCCTCATTAAAGAAAATCAAATTATTGAAGGTATGTTCATTATTGTACTTACCATAATTTTATAAAAAATTAAAAGATAAAATAGTGGCAATTATTGAAGGACACTTTTAAATAGCAAACCACTTGAATAAAAGCTGTAAAACATCTTTGGCATCTTCAGACTGAGCTAGGGCATATTAAGGAACAGCAATTTCATTAATTTTATAGATCCGTTCATATCATTAGTGACAGACAAGAAAAAAATTGCAACTTAATATAGACTCATGCTTTCGCTTATATAAATATTATTCAAAGTATTTTTCATTTATTGAATAAATAATATGTATTTTAATTTATTTCTCAGATGACAAAGATTTTCTGTATGGTGAGGTCATCATGAAGCGAAATCTTTCAATGAATAAAAGCAGGAAAGAAATGCGGGCAGAAGTATTAGACTTAGTATTAGTGGTAAATACAATAAATTATTAATTGTTTTACTAAAATATTTATTGCTAGCAGAATCACACGGTGTGGCTTAGGATAATTTATTAGATTTTTTGTATATTTTTAAGTTTTTTATTTTAAATAGTCAACTGGTAATGCTACGGACAGTTTTCATTTGGGTATCATTTTTGAAACAGCTTAAATTCTTAGTATTTCTTTTGAATTTACTAGATTTCTGATTCGAGATATTTCAATCCCAAGTTTTGAGGAAATGACTCCCGACTTCAGATTAAATGTCTCATATACATAAGCTATTGGTATAATAGTGTAAGCATTAGAAATATCAGGGAAATATTCTCTTTAATACAGCATGCCAGCCGAAAATGTTAGGAGGCAAACATATCAGTGATCAGGGAATAAAACGATTCAATGATTAATTACTAGTCTCAGAACCACTGGACTGCCTTACAATCTGGTATGGTTGGAATTTCTCACTGAAGGCACAATGGAAAGTGAAAAAAAGGTATGCAAATAAAAATTTTGTGGATAGATAAGTCAGAGTGTTTATTATTTAACATATATGACCATTAGTTCATTTTCTAAAGACAAATTATCCATATCATGCTTAATATTTTAGGGATCACACACAACATCAACTTGTGCAGTTAGTGTTTTGTATTTCTTGGCAGCACTTCCAGAAATTCAAGAAAAAGCCTGGCTTGAGCAGCAAGAGATCTTCGGAGAGACTGACCGCGATACAACAGTTGATGATATCAGGAGAATGGAGTATTTAGAGAGGTTATGTTTTGTTCTTGAAGTATATCTGAAGAAACAAGAAAAAATATTTCTATTACATTAATTCCTGATAGAAATCATTTTCAGAGTTATAAAGGAAACTCTAAGGTTTGTGAGTCCTGCCATCTTAGTAAGGAAAACAGAAAATGAAATAGATATAGGTAATTTTTTTCTTCTTAAAAAAAGTAAATAATTTTAATTTCTGGTGTCTAAAAGTGTTTGATGCTTATATTTGAAAAAGCACATAAAATAATTAGCTAATCCTGCACAAGTCATAAACCACTATGCTTTAATTTTCAGATGGTATAATTTTTCCCAGCAATACACCGATACTTCTGTGCTCCAGGATGATGCGCATGGATGAACAGTTTTGGGAAAACCCAACAAAGTTTGATCCAGACAGGTACCTAAAGAAAGGACTTCATCAAAACTTTAAACAAGCTTTTTCACTATTTGGATTCGGAACTAGGAATTGTCCAGGTCAAGCTTTTATATATTATATTCCTATTTACTATCACCAGTTAATTACTGGGCCTCATGTTTTGTTTATGATGAGGGGATTGCTTTGAGTTAATAATAATAAATCCATAGTGCAACACCCCATAAACAGGTAGGTAAGGGCAACGGAAGGTTGTAGCTGTGGTTGGTGATAGGCTTGTTACCTCTCAAGCTTATTTTTGGTCTTCTTAATTGGATTCAGTACTTCTTCAGTCAAGTAGCTACTCTCATTTATCCTAATGAGGCTGAGTGTATCCTGTCCATACCCATCCCCCTAAGAAAGGAAGCTAGGAATCATAGGAAGAAGTCACCATACTAGTTACTAGGACAGTATTGTTTTGAGCTAGTACAAGTTAAATTGGACCATACTGAACGAAAACATAGGATAAACAAACAAAGGAATGCGTTGATGTAGACAAATAATTAATATATTGGTAATTTCATAAAAACTTGGTATTTTGACTTATTTTTTTACAAGAATTTGTTTTTTATTTTTAACAATTTATTAATTATTATTATGCATTACAATTTAATAAATAATAGGAATTGATAAGATATTTTTTAAATGTGCAATTATTTTTAACATTCTGTTTACCTATCCAAAAACACATTTAGTTCACTTGTTTTATAAACCCACCAGAAAATTACTGATGCCATATTTATTAAAAAAGTATAAAAAGCAAAAACAAATTAATAGCAACTGGCCAACATAAATACCTACTTTCTGTGAAATGAGCCATTTATATATTGTAAATATCGCTTAGTATTTAGTTTTTATTTGCTTTTAAATTTGGGTACTTATTTCTTTTTTAGGTGGGCAATATGCTATTAACCAAGTCAAGGTAATTGTCTCAATGGTGTTGAGACATTTCCAAATGATTACTAACAAAAAATTTGAAGATATTAAACTGACTTCAGAGATTATGATGATCGCAGAAGATTATAATATATCTGTAATTAGAAGACCAATATACCGTTCATGAAATATTGGGAATAAAGATTTGGAGAAATGAAAATTCCAAATAGCTTAATTAGTAGTTCTTGATGTGTCAGATTAGAATATAATATCACAATTTATATGTCAGGTTTGCATACAATTTCCCATGTTCTATGTCAAATTAGAATATTGTAACGATTTTTGTATTTGTTGAAATATTTTTACCTTCTTATTCATAAAGAGTAAAAGGATATTCATAAAAAAATTATGTAGATTAATAGTTTATTTTATGATGTTCCGATTACTTGATATCAGTGTTCTGAATACTTTTGTGTACTTAAAATGCTCCATATTAACATAAACAGCTGTTGTGGAGTAGCGATTGGAATGATAAAAATGACTCCGAAAGTGGGTACAGTCAAGTCTTAAACAATTTTATACTTGTGTAAATTAATGGGGCGAAAATTTTGGTAAACAACAGAGTTTGAAATAAAAACTATTATAAGTTTACTTAACAGCCACTGAATTTAGTGACAACAGAATCAGTGAATTATTCAAAAATATTTAAAATTTTTGAGAGAGAGTGAGTGTGAGAGAGGGGGGGTGCGAGAGAGTGTGTGAGGGGGGGTGAGAGAGAGTGATTCAAGGCCAGCCACATTTTGATTTTTGCCGCTCCCTTAGACCCCCACCACTTTGCCTTATTCCCTGTTAGTCTTCATCTCAAGTCTGTTGTGTAAACATAGCTTTCAGAACAAGGTTTGTTTTTTTCGAAAGTTTTTTGTTACTCTTTAGTCAGTATATATTAGTTAGATAAGTAGCCATTAACTTACCATACTGTCACATTAATTATAGTTGTATTGTTTGTTGATATCAATTTATCATATGCAGTGGTACATTTTTATTTCTGCACGAGTTTTTGTTTTGAAAAATGAATGAGTGAAAAGAACACTATATTTCGGGAAATTGATCTTCAGAGACTTGATAAGCTTATACATTACATACTGTTTACGTATGTATAATACGATGTACATATGAGATTACTTACTACAAAGAACCAGCAACAAAAATTAAAAATTAATAGAGATGAAAAAAATAAAATAAAATATAGAAATGATCCTGGACAGTTGCTGGGATACATGGAATTATGAATTGAGGTAGTCTGTAAAGTTCTCCAAAGCGTCTGTTTAGTTCTTGTCTTTTTAGCTTCTTGTATGGGTTCCATGTCAGCCTTTTGTCGAGATGGAAGCATGACAAATTTAAAATCTTTTTATGAAGCAGGGCAGTTCAAAGAGTTTGGTTCCTTGTACGGACTTCACTCTACGACTGGCTTTATTTAGGAGGCAAGGAGAGGGTGGGTTTCTTAGCATATGTGTGTTTACTATTTCCTCATTTTAATTAATAATGCCCGTTGTTAAGGAATGTAATTTAACTTCTATGTTTTTTAGGCTCTTGATTCATTTCCTATCATTTGGAGGACGTAGAGCAAATAACTCCTTATTTTAGCAACTGAGTATGACAGCTTAGAGCAGTTGAAAACCTTTTTTCGAATAAACTTTATTGTGGAGAGAAGGAAGATTTGTATTTCGATGAAATCCTTCTGCAACTAGCATTAACCATATAATACGACATTATAGTTCTATAAAACCCCGGCAGATATATTATAGTATCTAAATAACTTGCTTTCCTGCGGCCTACTTTCTCTTTAAGATAGTAACAGAACATTGCTTTTAAATAGTTAGTAATGAACTTGCCTGATATTTAGTAATTCGACTGACGACTTTTTATCAAAATTATTCGTAAACTACATTTCTCGCTCCCCCATCTGGCTCCAGAATCACAAGCTGTCCGAAAACCACCATGTTAATTTCAGCGTTCCATGTCTTGTTACCATGGAAATAAACTGACAATTCGGTTTGAAATTCTTAGTAGCTAGAGAGTATAGATTATTGATTAGTATGCGGAAAAGCCAAGCCGATATTATTTAATAAAATTGGACATCGACCCAATCAAGGTCTTGTCCTTCAGTAGCCTTCGACATAGTTACCATCTTATTTATGCCATACGCCCCGCTATAATAAATTACGCAAAGTAAAAAAATATCAGGTCATGACGTCTGCTTTCGTAACCTAAGCGCAACGAGCACTGTTGCCCCTCTGTCTCCAGTTCTCGGCTACTCGTAGTAGATTTTGACGTTGAATTTTCCTGCTGAAGACCATAATTTTTTGACCGTCCGGGTTTGAAAGTGGTCCATGCCCTCAGAGCCACAACTTAACAGAGGGTGGATAAAGGATTTTATGCATATGTAGGCTAAGTTTTGTAGCAAGAATGTCTCTAATGAAAAGGCGAATTCTGAAGAATACATGGATACGTCTGATCATACGTCCCGCAGGGTGCAATATGGAGTAGAGACTTAAATGCAAATCCGCCAACCACCATGCCATTTACTCTTACACTAGTTGAATCAGCAAAAGAATAAACACGGTCACTTTTTGCCCTTCTGGTACTCTCAGGGTGCTGTACCCTCTTATATTGGGAAGAGAGGTAAAGATAGATAGAAAGAACGAAATTCATTCAACAAGATTGTCACACTGTAATTAACAAACGAGTACGCTCTGGATATTTACAGATACACATACTACATTATGGAGAGACATGGTATGGACACCCATGCCCACAATAGTCTCCAACCCACTTGTTCAAGGCAGTCACCATCAGAGCACGGGTCCATGCTCCGGAGGTCCATTGCCTTTACAATAGTATTTCTAAACTATTTTTCTGAAAATAATATAAATTCCAAATATAATTAACAAGCAGATATTTAAAATATGTAAAAGATAAATAAAGAGATTTACAAACAAAAAAAAATTAATCAAACAGAATTACCAGACGTTGTCCGGGATGATTTATTAGAATTTATATGTTTTGCATTGTATAACTCTTCAATGCAACAAACGCTGTTTGTTTTTGTATTATTTTAAAACGTCAATTCTGAGTATTTCTATTGACCAGACTAACAATTTATGGAGGAAGGGGATTTGAGAGAAGATTTTTAGTTGGTGTGGTAAGAACCAATTTGTATTCATTCTTTGACCACTGGACATCATACATGGTCAAACCCCTGGTACCATGGATTGAATACCAAAGTGGATCCTACTCTCCCACTCATTCGCCATTACTGCGCCGGCGGGTATGAGAGCTGCGTTCTTGGAATCATCACCGCCGTGATTATTGTGCTAATCTCTATAACAAAAGTTAAGCACAGTAGTCATTCAGCTATTTTAAATTATTGGATGGTTTTTACTTTGAGGATTTGCTATTGTATTATGTGGCCATATATTGTACACCACATAGTAATTCACTAATTAAGCCTTTGGTTCGGGCGCTACCTTGCATGTCGTTTTGTGCCCATTTGGGAAGCCTATTCGGTGTGAGGGGTTTACTGCTGATTTACTATTCGGATGTATGCAACACACTAACAAAAATTACCAAAGAATCTTTACTGTTTATTTACCTGGACGAAGATACCGGGATATGCCAAATAATCAAGCAATCAGTCAAAATAAATTATATGCATTTTGTATTTTTAATATTAATAAATACAAGAGTTCTCGTGGTTACTATATTTGATCTCCTTTTAGCCAAAACATATAACAGTATCCAAAATGTAATAGTCAACGTTACCAACATGGCAACATATTTAAACACTATTATCTTCTTCCTCGTTGAAATCCTTGATGAAGTCAATGAGAGTGAGCTCAGGCTGAACTGTGGAGAAAGTGACAAACTCTTGTTCGCTTTTATTTATATCCGGTAAACGAGCCCCACTTCATTCTACAGCAGTTTTGATTGGCTAGATGAAGAGAGGACACTTCCTCTAAAGTGTACAAGCTGGTCATTCTTGGTCGGCGGCGTTGTTTCCAAATATTGACACCTTTTGCCTTTGTTTTTTAAATAGTTGTTGTTTAAAGTAAGCATCCCTCGTGGGCTCTCTTCAGGAGCTGAGCGCATTAAAGATCGTTAATATCTTATACTCAGGTTAGTTATTGAAATCGTTTCTGTGACATTGAGGTGCTAGAATCTCATTATACCATTATCCTTGCCGCTTTCATCAATCATGCATTTATCAATGTAAAGTCATTAAACTGTCATTAAAATACACTTGTATTTACATTTTTTTTATGTAACCTCGCTTTCGTATACAAAGATAATTGTCGGGGGAGGGGGAGCCTTACCTGAAGGTGTTCAGTTCTCGCCGCACCCGTTGGCGCTAGTTCGGAGGACCACCTCACCAATAATGAGGAAAAGTTAAAACAATAAAATAATAAAAAAAGAAAAGAAAAGCCCAATGGGCTAAAAAATGGAAATAATAAAAATAAAAAAAAGGATAAGAGTAAGGAGCAGGGGGGTGATAAATGAACAACCTGGATCAACGTTTGAACTAAAAATTAATTCCTATAATTTCCAATTATATCATGACTCATGACATACAAAATATAATAAACTAATTAAAAATAAAAAAAAAACAATATAAAAAATGAGGACAATAAGAGTCGGTGAAATGTCATAGGGTAAAGCGCTTTACCGTGGTAAACGAAGATCTTCAGCGGCTGGCAGGCGGAGTCGGTTTAATCCCTTCAGTCCGTGATGATTTTGTTTCAGTAAAGCAAAGGAAGAATCTTCCGGAAGAAATTTGTATGAACCTCATACAAATCGCAGCTGTTAGAAGTGGAGCAGGCCAATGTCGCAAGCTAGACTGACCTTTATCTTATATAAACAGCGGGAGCGGTGAGTCAAGTTATGGATTAAGAGTCCCATGTTGTCTACACTGTCTGCCAATACTTCGCTATTGACGTAATTATTAGCGTGAATACTCAATTGAACGTTATTTTACAGGAATGTAGTAATTGCATAACTACTGACTAAATAAAAGAAGGTCTTCACAAATAATGTTATTAATAAAATATAAATAAAAATAAACTTTTTTTGGAATGTAAAATTGAGCTTCAAACATTGCAATAAATCATAAACAACAAACTTTCAATAATCAATAGATAAAAACAATTATTCTAGGAACATCGATTGAATAAACTATAAATATAAATGAAAGTAAAACAATTAAATATGCACACTTATTTATAATTTGATTTACAAAATAAATACAGAAATAAATCTAATCACTTTTCATAAAAATAACGCTATAGTAAGTTAATTATTTATTTTACAAAAAAAACTAGTTGTGCCTTTCTTTTTATTGTTGTTAGGTAATTTTAAAATAAAAGGTTGGATAAAAAAAGGGAAACCGAACAAATAATTAAGTCGGACAAAATTGGTAATAAGCCGCAACAGTTAATTAACAGAACCTTTAAGTGTGATTACACTTGATTATTTTATTTGTATTCCCGGCTCTTCCTAAGGATGTTGTTTGAGTAGATGAGTTTGAATGGGTTTTTCTCAGCATTGTAAGGAAAAATAAGTATTTAGGTAAAATATAAAATTTTCATGAGCTCTTAACTTAATCTACTGCTACCGCCCCGCATCTTTAAACGTTAGTGAGCATTTAATATGGCGCATAAACGCCAAGGTTTAAACTACAAAAAAACTCACTTCACAAGTAGAAAAATAATAATACAGATGCCACACTATTGAATATAAAAGGAAAACAAATGTAATTCTAAAAGAAAACATATAAATAAGATATCCAAATAAATATTAAATAAATGAAACTTCTTTTAAAATAAAATCAACATAAATCCTTCGTTTATTAAATCTGACTAATTTACCCTCGCAATCAAAATTTATTTAATGTCCATTATCAATTCTAGGGTGTACCACCTTCACTTTAACTAAGAAAACAGAGATGAGAAAACAAATAATTTGATACATTACATTTGTTACTTGAACACCGGCTTGATGAAAGTTAGGGGTAGTTTTTTCTCCAGTATTTCGTCCCATGGCTCCCAGTTCTCCTGTGAAGTTCATCCAACATTTCCATTCTGGAAACTTAGCTTTCCTCACTTGTGTCACAGGAAATGTTTGGTATCTCGAAAACCGGGAATACACCACCACACCTCATGGACTCAATATCCAGGCTCACACCCCAAAAGCCCCCTTCTTGAACCTCCCCCTTCTATACACGCCCCTCCTGCCACTCGCGTCTGATAAAACAATTCAATGTCTTGCCTTTCATTCACATTAAATAATATTTAATGTAGAGTTATAAAAAATAAATTATTTCTCACCAAACCTCTCTGATTTTCTTTATTTTTTCCCCAATAATTAAAATTTAAATCTTAATCAATTCCAAATAATTATTCCTTTTGGTGGTCATATAATATTCTCCCGATTTTTTTTCCATTTTATGTTTTCCAAAATTTCAACATAACACAACCTCAAAAGTTATACAAACATGCCTGACATTATTTTATGTCCATTGACTCAGTGAAGTGAAACTTTGGTTATATGTTTAGATAAAAGTATGCTGTTGTTGCTGTTGATACCATTGGTAGTACTGCTGTACGGCTGCTACCTGTGGATTGTTGCCAGGGACTATCGACATCTGCCTGGGAACATCGGAAGAGGTTTTCCTTTCTTTGGAAATATTTATCGAACTATGCAAAACTCCTTCTTATCACAGGATGGTACTAAGTTCCTTAAATCTTAAAGTTTTTGCTGGTTAATGCCCGAAATAAATGTATTGTGACAATTAAACCAAAACAAACAATTGAAACAAGGATTCCAAAGCAGGTTAAACAACTGAGTAATGACCTCATCTTTCCAGGTTGCCAGAATTGAATTTTTCCTGCAAGCTTGTAATCAGTTGAATTCTGGCAGATCAGGAAACTAATTAAATTCAAATTTATATAATGCACTTATATTTAATTTAATGAGTATTACAGAATTATTATATAATTATTATATATTATATAATTATTATATTATATTATTATTATATTATATTATTATTACAGAAATATTGTCAATTATGGAAAAACCCTTATCCGAAGAGAGTGGTCTGTACTGCACATGGCTTTATTTTCTACCAGCTGTCTTTGTTTCAAACGCACAGATTGCCGAGGTATGTTTTTTTATGATGGTTTATTGAAATAATTTTCTTGTGGCATCAATGTTACATTTTGAGAAATTTAATGTAATGCCTTTTAAATCTGTTGCCAGTCCTCCCATATCATTTCCTTGAAATTGTTGACGTCATAGAAATTCCTCTTGATATATTGGTCATTACAATGTCTATTATTGGCTCTGAAATCATGAAGTTAAAATTTGCACAAGAGTATCTGAAACATGAGTGTGGATCACCGAAACAAACAGACAAGAATAGTTGCTTATAAAAGTATTGAACAATTCATAAACTCTCCTGGGTTTTCAAAAAAAGAAAGAAATAGAGATTCAAATTAAAAATATAAGCTCTACTAAATGTTCGCAGGAAGTGAAGGTAATTAAGGATTCAATATAATGTTTGGAATTATTAGACTTATTATTACAAAGTACCAAATGCAAAATAAGACCAACTCAAGAAAATAAGGTGGTATTTCACATTTTTTGGTGTATTATGAACTGTTCAGTCACTATTAAGATTTCTTTTTCAAGTTAAAACTTGATCGAAAATGGGCCAAAACAACCAGAACCATCAAGGAAATCTGGGGAGATGGCAGTGAAAGTGGGCCAAACAGAGGGTCAAACAAGGTTTTAGGGATATTTCAGCTTTGAAAACAAAGACATTTGTGAAGAACATCAGTACACCATGACCATTGCTTGAAGTCAGTCCAAGAAAAAATATAAATAAGAATTTTATGACACAGCATATCCTTCTGATTTATATATTCTAATCCATATACTCTTTCATCAACATAATCTCCCAAATAATTTAGCTTTATTTAAAGCCAGACATTTTCTGTCCACTTTGAGTAATGTTGAATGTATTGTACTAATTAATACTTAATGAATGTTGCTTACAGACAGAAATTTAGATATCAATTTATAATAAATTATTCTCATAAAATTACTAAACTAATAATTATTATTACAGAAACTGGTAATTCATCCAGCAATTAGTAACAAACATCCATTAGTTTATGAAAATGTTCCAAACCTGTGGAAAGGTCCATTCACTATGGCAAGTGAGCAAATATTTAATTTTTTTTTATTAAGTACGTGTTGAGACTTTCAATGTAAGATGGGCCAAAGGAAAAAAATGGTATGGCCAAATAATCTCAATCTTATATTTTATAATGGCATACGAACCACAGATTTGCCATGGTATATGCCATCATCAAGGTCATAATTCAAGCAACTCAAAGTCAAAGTAACATGGTTGAGTAAAACATAAGAAATTTGATGTAGCAATAACTGGGTGAACTAATCAATAATAAATTAGTTTATTAGCAAATATTTCTATAGGTGGTGTGTGGCAAGGAGTAGATAAGGTCAGCGAGTGGAAGTGGGGGGAGGCAGCATAACATTATAATAGATTGGTGACTGTCATGTGGGCGGATCAAGAATTTCTGAGTCCCATCTATCCACTCACATGACAATCACCAATTTATTATAATACTAGCAGCTCAATATAAATTATTTATGTTACTTTGAATTTGAGGTGCTAGACTTAAGACCTTGATAATGCCAGATTTGATGGGGAAACGGCAATCTGTCTGACGATATTAAATATGAGATTATTTTATGAAGGCTGTTTGGCTACAACATTTTTTTCCTTCTGCATATTCAATTTGTTTTTATTTATTATTGTAGTGACTCAACTCCATAAGTGTTAAATCACCCTATACTCTGGTGCATATATAATGTATTATAATTAGATGTAAAACATGCTTTTCTGGTAATAAATCCTGGAGAGGCCGGTAGTCGTGAAACAAGTAACAGAGGGTCGAAGGTCCTGCAATAAAACCTGAGAGGGTAAGCCACCTGCCCCTAATAAAACCAACTAAACAGTCCTTTAGGGGACGAGCGATCACGTAACTCGGTAGGTGTGACATCATAAAACACACCCTTTTAGACCAACAGTCAATAACTTAAGGGGGATTGGCCACCTGGGCATAATAAAAAAAACCTTTTCAGCCGGCTCCGCCTTCCACTAGGAAGGGGAAATTATATTTAAATCAAGGAGTTTCGCCCCTGTAAAGGCACTCTTTCCCAGACTCCTCATCTAGACAGCCGCTATTACTCGTCGCGATACGCCGGGGCCCTGGGAGTAAGCCCACTCAGCCTTCCACTGGTCTACACTCTCTTTACCACACCTCTGCGCCGGCACCTTGTCTAACAGCCTCTAGCAGACCCTCTGACGACTTATACTATTACGCTGCCGATCTCCCGCCCGAACTCTGAAAACTGGTCTTATTCTTTATGAAACCTTTGAACCTGTCTCCTGAACACAGTGTATTGTCGGGACACATCCCTATCAATAAAAATGGAGTCAGATATCAACGCCGACATGGAACATGGTCCATGTTATTAACTACAACAATCCGCACTTGTCACCAGGGCTAGAGTGATTAGGCACTCCCCCAGCGACGCCCCCGACAATTATTATTTAATTGTACAGACAACAGTCTAGAATGCAGCGGATTTCCTCTTCCTTGATACAAATCGCACATTTATTTTAGGGGCAGACAAGGAATGGAAGATGAGAAGAAAGGAATTCACTGGTACTGTAAGCCAGCCAAAATTAGATAAATATCACAGAACATTTGTCGAAGCTTCTCAAATAATGGTGAATATGATGAAAGAGGAGAAAGGAGTCTTTGACATTCACAAACTTGTGCAGTTGACAACAATGGACATTACAGTTGGTAAAGTATTTTTAAGCAATATGTAGCTGCTCCAAAACAGTGTGGTGAAGATCCCGACATCCTGCTGATCGCCGCTCGTACAATCAGTACTGCAGATTGGTAAAGCGGCAATTGGCATCCTTCCGTTCCGATTCTTTCAATTCCCACCTCTCCTCTCTGTCTACCAGGGATAACTCCCTGTGGAATATGACTAAAAAAATCCTAAAATCTGAAGAATTTGCACTGCATCTTTCCCATACTTTCACACCTCCCCTTTCTCATCAAACCCATACTCATAACACAACTGTTGAAGATTTCCTCACTTCACCTATCCCTCTCTCACTTCCACCAAAACCCATTAGTTAACCCCCCTAAGGTATTTTAGTTGATTACAAGTGATTTTATTTGTTAAAATTATTTCCCTTTACTGAGTTGTTACATAGTTTTTGTTAAAAATAATGAGTAGTTATTTCACAAACAAAGGTTTTAAGAAACTAGTCTACCTACTCTGGCCTGAGCTTGAAGGTTGATCGATGTTGGTCTTTAACTTTCTCTCCTTAACAAATAAAATTTTATGTACAATTGATGAGCGACAAAGTTTGTTAGCTATAAAAAAACAAACTAAAATTCCAAAAGGATTAAAAGGCAATTAATTGGCCCTCAAATAGCCCATTATCACATTTCAATTTGAACTAATAGATATAATATTAATAGCAAATAAACCACCTGTAATAATTGATTTGGTTTTGATTTCCAGGAACTCATTTTGGTTGTGAACTGAATAAGGAAGATAAATATGAACTTCTGAAAGCAGTTCAATGGTAATTCACTTTAATTTATTAATTCCATTAAGAATAGTTCTATCTGCTTAGTGGTATGACTTTTCACGGTTTAAATCCGAGTACAGACACAAGTCGCTAGGTGGTACACAACCCAACTTTTCGGCCCACCATGTTCTATAATAGTAGCCCATTTGGTTACAAACTATGCCACGACGATTCCCTAAATATACCATTCCTTGATTTCAGAAGCAAATTGTCCATGATTACATGCTGTGTGATTTCCTCCATGTTTCTGGACCATCAGGCAATTTCTAACAAGAACATTTACGTTTCTAATAATGTCTAAATTTATTATCATTAATTAAAAAGGATATTGTCAAATGATTTATTTAAAGTAAAAGACTGCTAAATTGTCAAATTGTTTACTTCGAAAGTCATTGCCTACTAAATTTCAGTTAACAAAGAGAGTCCAGAGCATTATTAGTCAGTCGTACAACTTCAAAACTAGCATTTCTTGCGCATGCACTCACTATTAGATATATGGCAGACCAGTGATAAGGCTTATGGCTGTGTGATTCAAATTAGATTTTTTATTTGATATCGATAATTATTTTTTTCTAAACAGGAGACCCTCATTTTTTCACTGTAGAGTGTGATGACAGCCATGGTGATTATAGTCTCGTGTTGGACATGACATGAAAAATACAGCAAATAATTAATTAGAACTACATGTTTTCACAGGGGTGAAGCTGTGCTATTTAAAGCATTCCTCAACCCATTGATTGGCTTTTTCATGAATATAGGAGCACTGATATCTTATCCAACTTATGTTTTTCGCCCTAGTAACAAACTTGCAGATATGGTAAACAAAATTAAATCATTAAGCGTAATTTTATAGACAAAAAGAATTAAAATGAATTCAAAAATAAGATGATTTAATAAAAATATTGAAGTTAACAATAATGAAATTAAAATTATTTGATTGTTATTTTCAATGTGAGAATGATTTGTTGTGATTTTGGCTTAGACTGATAATAGTTAGATATTATATTTTCATCAAATTTATTAATTGTCTATGTTTTGAGATACTCTGTATATCTGCAACGTCTCCAAAATTAAAAAAGTAGATGTTTAAAAAGTGTGATAATAATTATTTACTATCAGTAAGACAATGCTATAGATACCAAAAGAGGTGATATAACTCCACCATAAATAGCTTATGAAATGGTACAAATATAAATATACATCTGCTGCTCGGTTTGAATTTCGGACAATAGCTATTTTTTATAACATAAATATATCAAAATATAAGATTCAAAGAAATATATCAAATCTTTATCAACTTTTATGAACAAAATAAAAGATTCAAATAGTAAGTATTAATACTAGGTCTACCACTTTGTGAAAGAACGAGTTAATTAATTATAGTCTTTATTATCATGAATGTGAATTTGAAATTGACATGAGAGCCACAGTAGGTCACAAATATGTTGAGAATAGCATGCAAGTATTCAACAAAATGATTGATAATGATGCAACAATCAAGGAATAACAGAAATATAAATAAAACATGTTACAAGTAAGATGGGAGCGAAATAGAACATATTGTTAATGATTATAGAGAACATATAAAATATAAACGATATGATAGTTTGTTATTAAATGTGGAAGTATTTCAATTTAACATACTTAATACGAGAGGGTTCAAGTAAGATGGTGATTACCAAACTGGGCCAAAGGATTGAGGGTGAAATGATTCAGAGAATCAGATTAGAGAGTTTTTTCAGGCAATAGTGTAACTCAGGCCAAAAAAGGGGAAAAGTGCAGTATGCTTAGAAAAACTAAATTTATATTCTATATAAAAAATCCTATTTTAACAATTTTATTATTTGTGCAAATGTGTTTGAACTTTGTCGTTTATCAGTAAAAACAAAGGTAACATTGTTTAGCCTAAGACAAGAAATTCATCCACTCATTTATAAATTCATAGCTAATAATGAACTCCCAGTAAGATTATTATTTTTGTTTGCAGTGTATTGATAAGGCGATTTCCCTCATTAAAGAAAATCAAATTATTGAAGGTATGTTCATTATTGTACTTACCATAATTTTATAAAAAATTAAAAGATAAAATAGTGACAATTATTGAAGGACACTTTTAAATAGCAAACCACTTGAATAAAAGCTGTAAAACATCTTTGGCATCTTCAGACTGAGCTAGGGCATATTAAGGAACGGCAATTTCATTAATTTTATAGATCCGTTCATATCATTAGTAACAGACAAGAAAAAAATTGCAACTTAATATAGACTCATGCTTTCACTCATATAAATATTATTCAAAGTATTTTTCATTTATTGAATAAATAATATGTATTTTAATTTATTTCTCAGATGACAAAGATTTACTGTATGGTGAGGTCATCATGAAGCGAAATCTTTCAATGAATAAAAGCAGGAAAGAAATGCGGGCAGAAGTAATTGACTTAGTATTAGTGGTAAATACAATAAATTATTAATTGTTTTATTAAAATATTTATTGCTAGCAGAATCGCACGGTGTGGCTCGGAATAATTTATTAGATTTTTTGTATATTTTTAAGTTTTTTATTTTAAATATTCAACAGGTAATGCTACGGACAGTTTTCATTTGGGTATCATTTTTGAAACAGCTTAAATTCTTAGTATTTCCTTTGAATTTACTAGATTTCTGATTCGAGATATTTCAATCCCAAGTTTTGAGGAAATGACTCCCGACTTCAGATTAAATGTCTCATATACATTAGCTATTGGTATAATAGTGTAAGCATTAGAAATATCAGGGAAATATTGTCTTTAATACAGCATGCCAGCCGAAAATGTTAGGAGGCAAACATATCAGTGGTCAGGGAATAAAACGATTAATTAATTAATGGACTGCCTTACAATCTGGTATGGTTGGAATTTCTCACTGAAGGCACAATGAAAAGTGAAAAAAAGGTATGCAAATAAAAATTTTGTGGATAGATAAGTCAGAGTGTTTATTATTTAACATATATGACCATTAATTAATTTTCCAAAGACAAATTATCCATATCATGCTTAATATTTTAGGGATCACACACAACATCAAATGGTGCAGTTAGTGTTTTGTATTTCTTGGCAGCACTTCCAGAAATTCAAGAAAAAGCTTGGCTTGAGCAGCAAGAGATCTTCGGAGAGACTGACCGCGATACAACAGTTGATGATATCAGGAGAATGGAGTATTTAGAGAGGTTATGTTTTGTTCTTGAAGTATATCTGAAGAAACAAGAAAAAATATTTCTATTACATTAATTCCTGATTGAAATCATTTTCAGAGTTATAAAGGAAACTTTAAGGTTTGTGAGTTCTGCCATCTTAGTAAGGAAAACGGAAAATGAAATAGATATAGGTAATTTTTTTCTTCTTAAAAAAAGAAAATAATTTTAATTTCTGGTGTCTAAAAGTGTTTGATGCTTATATTTGAAAAAGCACATAAAATAATTAGCTAATCCTGCACAAGTCATAAACTACTATGCTTTAATTTTCAGATGGTATAATTTTTCCCAGCAATACACTGATACTTCTGTGCTCCAGGATGATGCGCATGGATGAACAGTTTTGGGAAAACCCAACAAAGTTTGATCCAGACAGGTACCTAAAGAAAGGACTTCATCAAAACTATAAACAAGCTTTTTCACCATTTGGATTCGGAACTAGGAATTGTCCAGGTCAAGCTTTTATATATTATATTCCTATTTGCTATCACCAGTTAATTACTGGGCCTCATGTTTTGTTTATGATGAGGGGATTGCTTTGAGTTAATAATAATAAATCCATAGTGCAACACCCCATAAACAGGTAGGTAAGGGCAACGGAAGGTTGTAGCTGTGGTTGGTGATAGGCTTGTTACCTCTCAAGCTTATTTTTGGTCTTCTTGATTGGATTCAGTACTTCTTCAGTCAAGTAGCTACTCTCATTTATCCTAATGAGGCTGAGTGTATCCTATCCATACCCATCCCCCTAAGAAAGGAAGCTAGGAATCACAGGAAGAAGTCACCATACTAATTACTAGGACAGGATTGTTTTGAGCTAGTACAAGTCAAATTAGATCATTCTGAGCGAAAACTACTAATTGTCAATCAATCTAGTAGTAGTGTCATGACTTTATCATGAACTACACTCCAATGGAAGTAGATAAAGTGATGATTTGAGCGTGAACAGTTAGTAACTAATTAGATTTCTTTGTGTTAGGATTTGTTGAAAGAGTGCAAAAATTACATTCTATCTATATATAATCATGATGGAGCCATGACTGACAAAAATGATACATCCACCAAGTACTTTACAACATAAATAAAAAAACAAAAAACAAATTAATAGCACCTGGCCCACATAAAATGCCTACTTTCTATGAAATGAGCCATTTCTATATTTTAAATAGCTTTTAGTATTTTGTTTCTATTTGCTTTTAAATTTTTGTACTTATTTCTTTTTTAGGTGGGCAATATGCTATTAACCAAGTCAAGGTAATTGTCTCAATGGTGTTGAGACATTTCCAAATGATTACCAATAAAAAATTTGAAGATATTAAACTGACTTCAGAGCTTATGATGGTTGCAGAAGATTATAATATATCTGTAATTAGAAGACCAATATACCAATCATGAAGAAATGAAAATTCCAAATTACTATATTAGTTGTTTTTGATGTGTCAGGTTAGAATATAATATCACAATTTATATGTCAGGTTCGAATACAATTTCCCATCTTCTATATCAAATTAGAATATTGCAATAATTTTTGTGTTTGTTGAAATATTTTTACTTTCTTTTTTATAAAGAGTAAAATTATAAAGATTAATATTTTATTTCATGATGTCCCAATTATTTGGTCTCAGTGTTCTAAATATTTCTAGTGCACCTGGTCTCATGGCTTATGACTAACATAACTCGCCGACTACTGGAATGAAAAATACCCCTTTCTTCTAAAAGCTGCTACCACCCCTTAAAAGTGGGTTTTCACACGGGTCCAAGGGTTTAACTTATTTGTTTCATAGGCCTAGACACTACATATTCCTTCTAACCAGACATTCATTTTAAAGTAAAACGTACATTTGACCATAAAAATATATCACATTTATGTTTCAAATTAGAATATAATACTATGGAATTCACTTACAATGATACAATAAAGCAATATTCCTGTTGTGGCAACTACTTCACTATGAATAAATAGAAAGAAGTTCCTCTCTTCTCGGAGCAGGAAACACCCGCCTATGTTTCCATATTTTAATAATAAATCCTTAGTTGTTTAGAGAGGGGGGACTAGTTTACAAGATGGTCAGAGCTCACTAGGGGGTGTGGGCATAGCCCGGCCTCTGACCTGCCTATATAAGGCCGAAATTCGGACCTTTTTCTATTCGTCGACATGCTGGCCTCTGAAATTACAGCAAGCCCCCGACGGGCATTACCCAATAACAGCCCCACTGAAGACCACTTGATCCCCGACAGACTCCACCACTAGCTGGATGGCAGCTCAGCAGATCCGCTGGTATGGTTGACAGTATGGTCAGCATAAAGGTCCCTGGCCCAACAGCTAGCCCCTGACAGGGACTACTCGCAACAGGCGTAGACCTGTCGATCTCTTATGAGTAAAACCCCAGGCCTGGACGCACTAGGCTCAACCTCTCATCACTGTCCTTTGATCACTTGCACGACACCCAAGGTCTCCTACACCCATCCTTCAAATAGGTCCCTCCTAGCAAAAGGATCCACTCATCCCAAATAATTTTCATTTATTTTCCCCTTATACCTTAATTTTTCAAGTTTGAGAGCTATGAAAAAAAAAAAAAAAACTTTTTCCAGTCAGACGGAACCCGGCACTTGAAGTGAACACTGCTCTCTCTCTGCACTGGCAATTGCTACTGGAACAATGGCTTTCTTATTTAACTACCTCTACAGCTCTCTTTCCTAAACTTGCTCTGTTTTAGTCCGGCATTGTCAGACCCCACACCTTCCTAGTGGGATTCTCTGCCTTTGTCTAGCTAAAACTAGCACATCCTTGGAAGGGATCTCTTCCATGTGAATGACGGTCTCTGGGGCCATACAACATGTACCTAGTAGCACATCTCCCAGCGATCTAGTATGCCTCTCTCCGGTACACACTTGCATTGGAATCCAGACAGTTTTTGCCTACCCTCAGATACCGAGTGTGAATTAATATAATTAATAATACCTACCCTGTACCTCTTCTCCTGAACGTAATGCGCACCTTCTAAGATCTTATGGAGTCAGATCTAAAAACAAAAATACGAATAAAGCTGCCCGCCAACTAGGCCGCCAGCAAAGGTCAATCACCACAGGTTTACCTCTTTCTTGACCCCCACCGGGCTGGGTCCCAAGCACCCCCGGCAGGCGTCCCCCTACCCCACACTGGTTAAACAATTATTTACTTGGATAATTTAATCTTTTTATTTTATATCAAACCCCTTAACACCTTATGGTATGAGGTTTGGAGCTTGCACAAACTTGTTATGTTCCTATCCTGTGCTAATCGCTTCAGCTCTCTAATGTGCTGTATTCCCTTTGGTCTGGATATTCCTGATGTTGAAACAGGTAGGTCACATTTTCAAACTGAAGGTGAGCCCCATCACCTAGCATTATAATCATTTCATTTTTAACCACAACCTGTATTGTTAAGTAACCCAACCTCCTTCAAATGCATCTGCGCATACCAGAAAGAGGAGAAATTATTTTGTTCATTGATTTTGTCATATTTTCACATTGTCTAATTCAAAGGGGTTAAGGGGGGAAAAAAAACTAATTTTGTTTGTTTTTGCCGGTTACAATAGTCTGGAAGTAGCAATCTTAATAAAACAACAGTCCTTTAATTCGCCTTTAATTTTTTTCTGAGATTTCCTCCTTATTTTTATTTTCTAAGAAAAGATAATCACTAAGTATTTTGGGCAAACTTGATTTTTCAACAAGTGTTTTGGAATCACCTAAGGCCTGTGAATTAGTATTTTTCTATTTTAGCTCTGCTTCAGTAAATTTAATGGTTTACTACCACTAAGACACTTTTCCATTCATTTTCTATTGGAGGAATAGTGAAAAAAATAGAACTTTTAGAAAACAGGGTTTCTAATAAAAATATTTGGGGGGAGTTGGAAATAAGCCAATCAACCTTGTCCACTACATGGAAATCAAATACGGAGCTTTTTTGCAAAGGACTTCACCTGGACAGGTTTAATATTGAACATTTGAAAAACTTCATATATAATTCATGAAAAAGTGACTGAATATCATAATTTTTTACCAAGTTAGATTTTCAGTATTCTTTGAATACCCATTTTCACTCGAAACACAACATAGCAAAATTAGTAGTAATGTTTTAGCGAAATTAGTAGAGAATCAACAAGCAATTAATAAAATATGGTCTATACATGCACAATTTTGTCAAGGGCATAATAAATAAATGAATTTTATATAAAGGTTGAGCATAACTATAAAATCTTATACTTATGCCTTGTTCTTTTATCTTAACTATTTATTTACATACATGTTTTAATTATCAATTGAATTTATTAACTAGAATTATCTTAATTTTAAGGAAATGAGTTTTCTGTTTATAATAATAATAAATAATGTTTATGCAAAAAATAGTATTTTAGATTATTATCATATTTTTTCTAAAATCTAGATACAATGAAGCTCGTGTGTCTTCTAAGTCGGATTAGAATACAATATCACATTTTTGAGGGTCAGATATTTATAATTTAGTATGATTCACCATAAAGAACATGGTACGCTTAACTAAAAACGGTGCCATTTCCAAATAAATTATTTTTTATCCATGACACTACATTGCTGTATAAATCAATCATGAACTAGCCCTTCAATAAGAAGCAATAAAGATTCTAGAATAAAGTCTTCTGTACACCATCAAAAGCAGAAATGGCCGAAGGAACAGTGAGGCTGCAGTAAATAATTGATTGTTATCAGCACTTCCCCGCAGCTGAAATTAGCAGTTAAAAGTATTCTTTTAATAATAAGTGCTAATGAAATAACAGTAGTCATTGGAGAAAACAGAAGCCAAACTCCAGTAAATGAAAAGAATTAATGAAAACATGGAACCTAAAAGAGAAACCATCCATAATAATGAGAGAACTTAATTTTATTAAAAGTTATTAAATTTATAACAGTTTTGAAATAGGAGTTGAAAAACAATCACCCTGAGATTTAAATTTAACTATAGGACCTTTAATGTACATTTACTTTTGTGAAAAAAAAATAATGTATCTTGTTTTATTTTCAAATATTCATTTTTTTTTCTAACAAATGTAAAATCACTACTATAACTGAATTGGTTGTTTTTGATGTGTCAGTTTAGGATATAATATTACAATTTATATGTCAGGTTTGCATACAATTTCCCATCTTATATCTATATCCCATCTATATCAAATTAGAATATTGTAACGATTTTTGTGTTTGTCAAAATATTTTTACCTTCTTATTCATAAAGAGTAATAGGATATTCATAAAAAAAAATTATGTAGATTAATAGTTTATTTTATGATGTTCCGATTACTTGATATCAGTGTTCTGAATACTTTTGTGTACTTAAAATGCTCCATATTAACATAAACAGCTGTTGTGGAGTAGCGATTGGAATGATAAAAATGACTCCGAAGGTGGGTACAGTCAAGTCTTAAACAATTTTATACTTGTGTAAATTAATTGGTTGAAAATTTAAGTAAACAACCGAGTTTGGAATAAAAACTATTATAAGTTTACTTAACAGCCACTGAATTTAGTGACAACAGAATCAGTGAATTATTTTGAAATATTTCTGCAGCATAAGGAGAATTACTATACAAAATGTCATCCTATATCTTGTTGTTCTTCAGATGCCATGATCAGTGAGTGGGTGGTATTTGGGTTTCATAAACTTATAGAAACTATATTTATTCCTGTAAAGTCACTGACAAAATTAATCCAGGTATTGGACAACTTATTATATAGAAATGTATGTATCCAGTGCATTATATAAATTAAGGGTTTGTTATGACCTGATTGTGGATTATTGGGATACCAGCTTAGGACGTCGAGAGGTATTAGATTTTCATCAAATTCATAAATCGTAGTATGAGACAGTTGGGGATGGGCCTAATATATTGGCTGCTTAACTCATACTTAAGAAAAACACAACAAAAAAAACTCAAGATAAAACTGGATAAAAAATGGATTTCAATAATCCTCCATGTGCAAGAGATTATTTTTATATTTACTTTTTTATTCTTGTGTACAAAGAATAAATAAATATTTACTATAACAAAAATTTACATTGGTCCATACGTCTTTAAAAACTAATTAAAACAGAAAAAATAATAATAAAAAAATATAAGCAACTGGAAATCAATTAAATCCAATGTAGAGTAATCAGTCCTGCAAAAAAACAAAACAATGTTCACAATAAAAACTATCGTAAGCTAAAAATACAGATAATATTTCAATTTACAAAAATGTAAAGTTTGTATTTTAGGAAGCTGTTTTGTTGACAATATTCCCTGAATTACGCTAACTCTGGTATAAAGCAGGTAGGGTGTTAATGACAGAGCAGATGACAAACCGTTGACAGTAATTAAATAACTCTTTTTATTTATACTAACTCACCTTCTAACAAGTAAACATATTATACATCTTAAATTGTTTCATTGCAATTACACAGGAAAAATTCTTTCTTACAAATTTTGACAATTAACAATCGCATTTTTTTTTTTTTTCAAAAGTAATACTGTTACCACATAATCAAATAGATATCACTTGCGTGTATACTAACTGGATAGGCAATCAACATGACTGATGCAGTTCTATGCTACTCTATCCCGTAGTGTAAATACAACACTAATTTGCATGCCCTGTAATTTTTGTGAATAATAGTCAAGCACGCACAGTTGAAGTTTCTCAGCCTGTAATCACCCCTATAATACATTTCGACTTTTGATTTATTTAATAAATTTACTTTAATTATTGATAGTTCCTCTACTTGGTGAGAGGACATTCATTCACGGAGAATATGGAGCATGGAGCATCAGTGTGGTATTTAGTTCACAGGATGATTTATCCATTTATTTATTGAAACCACAATGGTCATAGCACCCACCTATCTAGTTAGTATACAGAGCGGTCATACATATACATGCGTATGTATAAATTATTAATACATCCATAGTTTTCCACAATTCCTTTTCTTTTTTTTTCAAGTTTTTTTTTCTTTTTTACAGAATAATTACATTCATTTAAAGTTCTCTAAACATATGAAAAAAGAAAAAAAAATTGCCGAATGCAAATTAAATTTCTTACATTCAAGATAATACTAATTACAACTATTAATATTAAATAGTATGTACAAGTTTTGCCAAAACATTCTCTGCGGCATTAATTATAGGGCATCCAAGGAAAAAAAAAAAAAAAAATTAAATGTAAAAATAATACATACATGTATAATTACAAATTATTTTATCCATAAAACAAACAAAAAACTCTCAAAATAATGTGAGGTGTCTAATATCTAGAAGTAGCGTAAACTCACTTTGAAATTTAGCTTTTTACATAATTAAAAACGCTTTCAAGTTTTTATATCATCATATACAGGTAATGATTACGGAAAACTAGGCAACATTATTACGCTTTCCTTATCCAAAGAATCCATGAAAGCACACAAGTAGATCAAAGCCAGTGACTCACAGAACACATTGTTTATCGTTGCACTTGGCCGACAGATCCCAATTTGTTGAATGTAAATAGAACACCTCCAGTTGACGAACGCACAGCCTGAGAGTTAGAGAGAGAGTGAGAGAGAAAGAGAGGGCGTCTTGTAGTCACCTCCACTTTAATAAATCACTTCGTAGACGGTGGCCTTCTTGTCTCCAGAACCGGTCACAATGTATTTGTCATCGGCAGATATATCGCAGCTCAGTACAGAAGAAGATTCCTTAGACTTAAATAAAAAAAAGGTTCCATTAATAACATTGTAAATGACAAATTAACTTTATTCTGGGACTTAGTTCCCATTAGGATATTAAGGTAGTAGTTAGATAATGCTGTAATGTTAGGTTAATGTAAGAAAGATGTTAAGGTAGAAATTAATCACCAACCACAGACAAGGAAAATTTCCTGATTGGGAGTGATATGCGGGGGGTTAGGCTTTTCTGCAGAAGAGGCGACATCTTTTCCAGTCTAAGCAGTTGTTACTAATAATTTAAAGTGTACACATAGGAATATATTTTTTTTAATAACAACTTCAACTCAGAGCAACAACGCTAACAATAAAATTTGTACGATGGAATATATATTAAATTTCAAGATGACTACGATCATAATGTATTATACTAAGTCAGATAACTGTAAATCATAATTGGTCAGTCAGGACAGTTTGGCTTTGTTGTATGCGTTCACAGGAGAATATTCCTACTTTCAGAGAATCATGATGATTAAAATAACCGGCTTAAGATTTTTGTCTAATTAAGCCAATTTCCCTTCAAGCTAAACATTCACCGCAATGACTAAGTGTGGTGAGTGTTGAAACTGTTAGGGGAGGCTAGGCTTGCGCCCCTTAATTTAAAGTTACCGATAGCTAGTTTTTCTGTTACCAAAAATATAAGATATTTTAATATATTGCTTTATAGCCGATTTTGGTTGAGTAATAGGTCCTCCTACTCTTTGGCTAATAACGCAGGCTAACAGGTGTTTTGGTGCCGGAGTATTTGGAGATGATATGATTTCTTATGAATTTCATGCCCTGAATTTAGTGAACATTTAGTATGTTACACAACTTTAAGTTAAATCCATGAATCAAATAAAAAAACTAAACATGGAATTTTTATCATTATATTATGTACAAAAATAGAGGAAAAAGACATTGATGAAACCAACTAGTCACTGAACACTTCAGAAGCTTCTTTCCCATGACATTCTTGAATGCATTTTGAACAAGAGCACTAATCTGCCATCAAGTGTGTATCCCATCTTCCTTGGTAGCCGGCCTCCATAGTTTTAATATCCTGGTGATGATTTTACCTTGTTCCTCACTGGTGTCTCCTAAATTTTCAGGGAAAAGGTCTGTGTAAACAGAAAAGTGGCAGTGTAAATAGTGTACCTTAATACTCATGTTACACCCAAGGGATTTTTTATACACCCAACATCTTGTTTACCAGTTTAACATAGTTTTCAGCTTTGCGTTTGCCTAGACAATTTCTGACAACTTCAACAAATGAAGTCCAGGCTTTTCGCTCAGCATCATTCATCAAATTTACGAAGGGAGGATCCTTAATGAGTTGTATTATTTGTGGGCCGTCAAATATTCTTGCTTTAAGTTTTTCTGTACTCAACTGAGGCATTTTCCCCCCTATATTTGCAAAGCATGATCCGTTCTTATCAAGAGCCTTTACAAACTGCTTCATAAGTCCCAGCTTTGAAGCTGATTAATTGAGCTTTCAATAAATAGGTCACAATTATCCGGCAAATAGTCAGGAAGACCCATTTTTTCCAGAAGTCCTCTAATTTCATGAATAAACACAGAATTGTCTCCTTGAGAGAAGAAGGGTTGCAGACCCTTTTCTCTTGTAGGATAAAAGGTAATTTTGGTTCTTCGTTTCAGCAAATTTTTGCCTTTCAACCTGGAACCTGGTGAGATGATTTAACTCATCCCGGTTGAAGTGTTGAGGAATTTATTACATCCCCTCATAATCACTGTCACCTTCATTAGTATCATTAGGGTGATAAGAGGGACAGCACTCGTCCTCACAGAGCTCTGGTAGTTTGCGAAACATTAGGATCAGCACTTCCTTTGAGTGAGGGAGCGGGCGTCTTGCAGAGACTAAATCAGGATAAACCCCTCACTACAGTTGTTTTGATTCATTAAATTAATATTTATTAAGCAGAAATATCAGTCATTGAAGAGGTTTTTAGGTTCTCTCTAAACCATTGGGGCATCCTGACCCTCTGACTTATTCTTTTGCATTTAATCCACTGTCGCAAATGTTCTGTACAAGTTTTACAGACCTGATGCGGTGCCCAGGTTTTATTTATCTAGATTACCAAGCCTAACACCAAAATATGCAAGATAAACTGATCCATTACTAAGTCACTAACAGTTTTTCTGTTAGCATGTAGTCTCCAGTGCTCTTAACATGTATTCTCCTATTTTTGTTTTTACAATTGTTTTTGTAGTAGGCCTGTGTAATTATCAATATGGAATCTACACCACAACAAAAATTGACAAAAAAATTTAGTTTGTTTGATGTGAAATTAGTGTGCTTTTATCTTTCCCTATAGTAATCATGATTTTCAAAGTATAAATCCATTATTTTAATTTGGCTAATACTAGTTTGACACCCAACAAATGAACACTGGCATAGGCAGATTTAAATAGCAGTTGTCTATGTCTAAAAATATAAATACAGCAAATCAGTAGTTGAAAGATAGAAAAAAAAAAACATTAGTTGAAAACACATTCAGAAAAAATTCTTGACAACCAACACAATATTGAGAGACTGCAGCAATCACTAAATAAAATATAAAAACAATTAGCAAGAACTTAATTGTTAACATTTTAATTGTTTAACAATTTGCAAGCTTAATGAAGAAAAATGAGTTTTAAGGAGGTACCTAGTAATAATTATTGCTAAAAGTTGATTAAAAAAAGAACTACCTAAGCTCGTCTGTTAGCCATGTTGGCTGACAAAAACAATTATTTCTGCCTTCCTTGGGCAAGTGCTTCATTGTTGAACAACGATATTTCCTACACTGGAGACCCATCAGATGATCACAGAGCTTTAATGTGTTTTCATTAGTTTTCAATTTAATACCGCACAACACACACATAGTATTAAAATCCTCATGACTATCCCCCATTAAAAAATTCCACACGTCTGATTTGGGTAGCATGATTTTTTTTAAATAGTGTGTTTAAATGAAACCAACTACAAAACTACGAATGTCTCTTGCCATTATGGGTCAATTACAAGAATGAATTTCATAGGTGAAAAGGCTTCAATCAGGACTCCTAGGAATTAAACCAGTGCGAAAAGAGAACTTTTGATAGTCCAATTGACTATTGATGTAGCTATCAAAAGATAAAACTATCCATATATTGATAGCACGCACTATCGACTGTTGGTCCCCCCCCCCCAGTAGGATATCAAATTAAAGATCTTGTCTCTTGATTAATAATATGTAGTAGAGTTGGGGATTAATTGGTTGTAATTATAAAAAGCCACTAAAACTGTCAATAAAATGATTTTTGCAGCTGTAATGACACTTTAATTGCATAATGTACCACACTTGACTTGAATTTTTAAATTATGTATAAATATATATTTTTATAACCATATTAATTATTTTAAAATACTTCCCGCATTATTTTTACAAAAAAAAAAAACAATTTTGGCATGATAGATATGAAATAAGAGAGCTTTGTATAATCATAAATAACAATTACCTGGAATATAGACGCTCCATAGGGAGTGCGCCATGCGTTGAGCAGATTGTCTTTTCCGGTTGAAACAAACCACTTCCCGCAAGCCGCGAACCTCAATGACAGCACACAAGACTCATGGAGGTGAAGTTGATATTTGTCCGGCTTGACTGCATGAAGAACTTCAACGTTCGAGTTTTCCATACCCACCGCCAGCCAGTCACCTGGGCAAACATTACCAAAATCACATTTAATTATACATTTTTTCATAAGGAATTTAATAATAATAATCATAACTACTGCTTGATTAGTAATAATTATAAATAATAGTGGGACCTACAACATAAAACATTGCTCATTTAAAACTGATATATTAAAATATTTCTTACATTTCAATTGTAATGTCTTAACATTGGAATAATAGCTCTTGGAAGGTTAATTTAGGGATCAAACTGTTTCTGTTGTGAGCTCATGCTAACTGTATACTAGGTTCTTTATTCATTCTGAGACTACCGTCTGAGACCTATGGATGTGACCTCATTTTTTAACCCATCCTCTTAACAAACTGTAGTAGCTTGATACAAAAGTTCTTGTCCATGGGACCAGTTAATTTCATAAATTAATAAAAAATGCTAAGTTAAATGTTACTCCTAAAAGCATATCCCATTATTTTGTGGCAATTATGAATAATTGCTTAGACACCCCCTCGAGTAATTCATCATCATTGACGAGGTCTACCTGATTGAGGTGTGTCTTGAAGACTGGTATTCTCAGCATTGAAGCGTTAGAACCAAAGTGCTGCCATATTTCGATACAGCACCCCTCCCCTTTACCTTCCACCAAACAAATTTCTTCAGCCACCGCCTTCGCACTCAATCCTTTCTTCCAGAAATGTCTTAAAAGACCGCGAATCACAACATTATGTGAAATTATTATTGCAATATATAATAGTAAGTGAAAGAAAGGCAAAGACAGACGGTAGAATGTATCAGGTTGGCCAAAAAGTCCGTTCGGTTTTTTAAGCAAAAATAAGACACAACTTGTAAACACAAAGCGATTTATTCAATCAATGATATAACTGCCGTTTTGTTCCAGTATATTCTGCCATCTCATCGACAGATTCATAATCCCATGCTCAAAGAATTTCCTGTCTTTACTGGGAAAAAAATTTTCCAAGTGGATTTTTACATCTTCAGAGTTGAAGGTCTGTCCATTCAATGAATTTTGAAGAGACCGAAACAGGTGGAAATCTGAAGGTGCAAGGTTGGGCGAATATGAAGGGTGCGGCAAAACTTCCCAGCCAAGCTCCAGAAACTTCTGCAAAGAAGTGTGCGGTCTGGCATTGTGGTGATAGAAGACAATCCCCTTACTAGTTCTGGTGGATCGCTGCATTTAATTTGTCCAGCTGGTCGCAGTACACATCCGAATCGATTGGTCTTGTTCGTGGGAAGAAGTTCGTAAAAGACAACACCCCTCCAATCCCACCAAATCGAGAGCATAACCTTCTTCGGGTGAAGTCCTGCTTTGGGGGTTGTTTGTGGTAATTCGCTCTTCCCCCATGAGCGTTTGCGATCCACATTGTTATAGATGATCCACTTTTCGTCCCCTGTCATCATTCGCTTCAAAAAAGGATCGTTTTCTTCACGTTTCCGCAACAAATCGCAGATTGAAATCCTTTGGGCGAGGTTAGCCTCACTAAGTTGATGGGGAACCCAAACATCGAGCCTGCTCACGTAGCCAAGTTGATGCAGATGGTTTTCAACACTCGATTTGGATATTTTGAGGATAACTGCGATCTCCCAAGTTGTATAACGGGGATTGGTGTCAACTAATTCCTTCACTTTGTCGCGGTTAATCTCAGTTGGCCGGCCAGAGCGAGGTGCGTCTTGAACCGAAAAATTTCCCGATCGAAATCTTGAAAACCACTTCTGCCACACACGTTCTGTAACAGCATCCTCTCTGTATACAGCGCATATCTTCCTGCAAGTTTCCACTGCTTTCTTGCCTTTTTTAAAATAAAAAAGCATGAGATATCAATAATGTTCGTTTTGGTTTTCCATTTTCAGGATGATCCGAAACAGACAAAATACAATCAGTCTCGTCGGAATTTCACTGTGTTAAAGTGTCTAGTATCTGACGAGAGCGCACTCGCAAGGGACGGACTGAAGTTAGCTACGTATTAGACTGCTTGAAGTTTTGTGACGACAAAAACTGAACAGACTTTTTGGCCAACCGATTAGATATGATTTGTCCAAGTAATCTTTTGATATAAATTATAACTGAGTGGGTGATATTGTTTGAGAGATCGGTAGTTCTAACCAGGTGATTTTTTTCACATATTGTTAATGCTGCATCTGAAGATTTTCTAGTTATTAATAGAGAAGGTCTCTTAATACAATGTATCTATCTTAAGTGGTTATGGAGTGTTACTAAACCTGGCACAGACCGTCTGGTTTTGAGTTCTTACAGTTTGTAGTACAAATTTCTGTATAATGTTCTAATGTAGCCATCAATGTAAGGTTTTTAACGGTGTCAACTTTTTCAAAATTTAGAGGATGACATTGACCACACTAAAGGGTGAATGCATATGTCAAGAATTTTACAGTGGGAATTGAGCTAGTTTTATTTTTAGATTTCAAAATCATTGAGGTTAAGTAATATTCTAGTAACTAACAAGAAATATTCTTTAAAGATGTACCAATGAGGCGTTCACCATTACCACCTCAATCCATTTTCAGAAATTTTACACGAGTGACAAAAAACAAATAACTCTTTGAAAGAACTATGAGATCAGGTAAAAAGATTAAAAACTGATGAGGCTAGGGTGTCACACAGATGACAGAGCACCTGATCGATTAGACTTCCGATCAATATCTTGTTTCTTAGATTAATAATTATAAAACCCATGGTATTATTACATACCATAACTACTAATTACTAAAACAAAGAAAAATAAATTCACACCTTTACATCACTGCATATAAAATAATAAAATAGCGTAATAATTACCTGTAGGGCAGTAGCCAAGAGAAAATATCTGAGAGGTAAAGTCATGTTGGTGCAGCTGGCGACCTTCCCTAAGGTCCCAGGACCGGACTGTGTTATCGAGACCTCCAGTCCATAACTTGGTTCCATCGGCTGAGATGTCTATACAGGAGGCTCCGTCCGTATGTCCTTGAAACTGCCTCACTAGAGTTTGGTTGTGTAGGTCCCAAACAGCTATGTTCCCGTCAGAGCAGCAACTAAAGCACACCTAAAAACCAAACGACCCATCAATTTAAATTAACATAACCAAAACTAAAGTTTAATATTTATTACAGTATAATGTTTTATTACTTAATTTTTCTTAATTTTTATTACATCATCTCTTTGGCAATCTTTAACACACTTTAGTCACCAATCCTTCTATCATCTCTTCAGCCTTCCTCATAGAATCCTTTTTCCTTGGTTCTTTGGTATGCACATTTTATTATGCTGCCTCTTCTATAAATTACTGCAATACTTTGCCAGAAGACAACTTGGGTCGCAAGAAGTTTAAATACAATTAATGGGAATATTTCTTGCTTTTTGTTTTATTTTGAATGTTTAGAAAAGTTTTTAAATAATAATAATAATAATTTTTAATAATAAGTTACCTACCTTACTGTCTGGGCTAATAGCAAGTGCGTAACATGCTGGTGCACTAGAGGTTAGCTCGGCCTTTATCCTTGGAGTGGGCGAGGCCAGATCCCAGATGCTCAGATTGCTGGCTTCTCCTCCAACTATTAGTGTTCTAGCATCCGGTAGGAGCTTAACACTTCGTATGTAGTTATCCCTTTGCTGAAAATGAACATCATATGATTCATTATTTTATACACATATGTTTAAATATAAATTTGATACATTTAACTATAGCTCTATGAACGCATACTTTAATCAGCTCAGATTTTATCAGTCTAACAGGGCATTCAGTGATCTACTACCAGTTTAGTTAAGGATTGTATCAATAAATTTACTTAAGATATTTATAATTTGTATTTTAAGATATTACAAGGGAAAAGCAAAAGAACTAACAGGAAAAGAGTGGGAGGGTATGACATGTCATTGAAGTGAATGAACGATGAACAAACCGATCACTGAAATGACTTGGCGGTGCCTTACATTATCCCTGATAACATAACCAGACATGCATGTACATAACTCGCTAGTACACCAAATTAATATTACATAACTACTAAAGGACTTACAAGACAGTCTAATTGGGATACAGGTACTTTGTTTCCTGGCTGACTGATGTCCCAGACCTTCACACATCCTTTTCCTCCGGTGTAAACGTATTTAGTGGGATTGGATATAGTTACAGCGCAAACCACTTCGCCATGACACAAACTGTTTATCTGCCTTGCGTGTCGTGGAATCCCTGGACCTATCAGCGCGTCAGTAGGAAAAGGAACCGGCTCAAGCTGACCATCTCCATTCATATGAAATGAATAAGCCCTAAGCAAAAAAAATTTAATAATAAAAAATTATTCTACTTTTATTTATTTATGCTTCTAATAAAACAATGTACAATAGTAGAAAGTTATAGGTGAACTTACGGCTTGCCACCTGGAATTGCAAGGCCATTTGTACCAACACCTGGAACTCTAGCATGCGGGTGAGCATCATAACCCATCTGAAACATAATCATAAAGGAATTTTTTCAAATCTATATTGCAATGGTATTTTACACATGTTCACTTTGATTTTAAATAAAAGAAATTCCATTAAAAATTGCAACTTGAATCCTAGGTTAAGATCTTTAGTGTTTGTATTTAAATTTTTGACAGCAGGTAAACACATCTGTCAACAGACAACAGCACCTGCATTATCTGTTATCAGAAGGCATCTCAAACACAGTCTACTTAAGTACTAAGCATTCAAATTTGTTAATGAAGAGGATAAATAATAATTAAAAATAAAATAAATCAGACATGTTCGGATTGCTGAGTAAATGTTTTTTTTGTAAAAATTTTACAAAAGTTCTTTGTAAAATTGACAAAGAAGGCATGAGTAATCATTAGGTTTTTAGAAACTAGATACTAAGATATGTATTTGGAGATATTGCTAATGTACTCAAGCACATGTTTTGATCCTGACAGGTTGCAGTTTGAGTTATATTAAGAGTTTTGATTATGGAGGAATTATTATATAATAAAACAAATCCACACTACAACCATTAAATGCAACTTGTACACTAATAAATACAATAACTTATAAAACATTATTTATATGACAAATGCAACTATCCTTAAAAGATCATTATATAATTCTATGTATGAGGGAATCAATCCCCATTGCGGTTTTGTGGTTGACTCTATATATATATATATATATATATATATATATATATATATATATATATATTAAAAATAAACAAATTTAAAAAAAAAACCATTAGTGAAGCCTGTAGATTTTATTATTTTACTCAGTTTATACAAACAAAGTATAGATGAGACGTAGGTAGGCTCGACACTGTCCAAGTAAGAAGAATAATCAGGACTTTGTAAAAGTATTTTAAAATAAAGTGCTTTTATCTTACAGCATGAACTGCCTATTGAGCTTGCTCATGCAAATATACTGTTTAATTGCAGGAAGACAACGGAGTTGACACAGTTATTTCTAATTATGCTTGGTGTGGTATGTATTATAAGTATACAAAAAAAATAGCCAAATGACTACAAAAATGAAAAGCAAGTAATAAAACAAATGCATTTTCTTATAATACAGTGTTACGACTAGAACCATGGAAAACATGAAAAATAAAATGGTAAATAATTACATACTGCAGAATAATTAAATAGAACAGAAACAACACAGAGCAACTACAACCAGCAAGCAGAATTCCCAGCTTTCATTGGTGGTCCTCAGTTTATACAACTAAGACAACAGTTGGTCAGGTATGTTTTTATGAGGTTCCTAATAGTTGTTGAACTAACTTAACTTCCATAATGTTTTGTCATAATTATAGGTAGTTTACAACTTTTATACTGATTCATCGTTCAACAAAGCTAAATAATTACCAAAGATATCAATGAAAAATTTGTCAACAAATTAGTTGGTTAGTTTATCAACTTCAATTTTCTGTTCAGTTTAGTTTTTGTTTTCATATTTGGTTTGTAAATGCCAAAAAAAGTCATTTTGCCATATCTAGAAGCCAAGTAACTATTGTGTTTCCTTTCTTTGACAGATGATTATTATTTATTAGTATTTTACTTATTAAATTATTTGTCAATTGGTAAAAACTTCCAATCGGTAATCAATTTTTAGCATCAGAGTGAACAAACACCCTGGGGTCCAAACAAGACCGATAGGACCCACAAGTCAGACGGGTTGGTCTGTAAGGTCTGATAATATGGACATGAGATGTGATTGGTTGGTTAAAACATGTTGACATACTTTATTACATCAATTATTAACGATTTGTGTGAAACATTTTTTCAATTTAGATATTCATTAAGCCCTAAGAAAGTAAACATAGTCAGCACAAGGTGCACATAGTCGCCCATATTATACTTTGAAAATAAAATATAAAAAGTATAAAAACCTTTTTATTTTATGTTTTACTAAATACTAAAGTAGCATGACAGTAGATATTGTCAACATGCAGAGCACAGATAGCTAACTAAACATGCTAGAACATTTATTAAAATTTCCTCGTCAATATAATATGACGACCTAGATAGTGAGGCTCATGCAAAATGTGCCCAACATTTATCTAAAATAAGAAATGAAACGGAACGCTGCCCATGCCTAAGATGCTAGTCGCTAGCAGGGAACTTAGGATACGTTAGTAAGTGAGACTGACCAGAGTCGACCTGGCGTAAGGCGAGAAAGGGTCGGCCCGTGGCATGGAGTAGCCATGGGGAGGAAGCAACGAAGGCTTTCCACCACTCACACCTGGCAGGGTGGGGGTGCTTGATTTGGATACCGGCGTCCCTGGCTTCTCCATCTGCAACAGCACACGTGAAAATAAAACAAGCCAAAACACTTCATCTTAAGCCATGACATGGTAAATAATGCGAACGATAGTCAACTGTCAAACATTTTCAACATAAATGTAATATAATATGTTTTGGAAAATAAAAAATTGAAATCGCTAAATAATTTTGTATTAATTGTACAATTGGGCAAAGATGAAAATGATTATCACTGACTTTAATATATTACTTAAGTGAACCATGGAACCTTTAGTTCTTTGCGCCAGTACGGATGGTCAAGGGTGAAAAGGCATAGTTTAGCTATACAAAAATTTGATGCTATAACAGAAGAAGACGGAGGAGAGAAGAATCTCAGAAAGAATAGTTGAAGATGGACATGATTTTACTACCAACTACCCAGTAGAAAAAACAGAAAACACCACTATTATTTAATTCTTGCTTGTAACGCTGGTTATGGTTTTTTAATAGCACAAAAAATTGGTAAATCAGTATCTAATGCAATAGCACAAGCACTTTTAATGGTTTGAATGGTCATCTTGTGGAACAAATTCAGAGACAGATAATCAAATCATTCAAGCTCTGTTCCTTTTAATACTAGTCTATGCAAGAGAGATTTGGCTCACCATTTTTCCCCATTATATCAAGATTATTTTTTTCAAACTAAAAGAATACCTCTTAAAATAGATATGAACTAAATCAAAACCAAGAAAGCGACAGAACTATAAGAGGTGTCTACATTCAGGCCAGAGGCTCTGTGTTTGTTTCAAAACTTTACTTATTAATCAATTGTGTAGGGGAGGAAAGAAAAAGAAAAAAAAAATGAAATTTATTTAACGATCTCGACTGAAATTAGCTTCTGAAAAATTTAAAAAAAAGTATACATGCATACCAAAAATACTGACAAAAACCTATTGAAATTGGCAAGAACAACGTTAATAAATTCAGAGTTTCTATGTTGGCTCACAAAATTCTTCTTTAGAATATCATCAGATTTAAGTACCCTCAACTTGCGTGTTTGTGCTTTTAAAATAAATACTGAGAGCAGACACTAAATTTGTTTTTTAATAATTTATTTTTTTCTACCAGTAGTTTTAAATTTAATTTTCTCGAGGCACCTTGTGATGATATAGATTAAATACTCAATAAATGATAGTAGACAAAAACATTCGATGGAAGATAATAAGCCTAGCTTCCTTTTTAAATCAATAAATAAAACCAAGATGACAATAAAAAGTGTATTTGTCATCTTGGTAGTTTTTAAACAGCTCAAAAAGATAATTATAATTTATGACTGATGTTTCTAATTGGAAATATCTTAAATGAAATAGAGAGTTAAAAAAACAACAACAATGTTCTCAGAAGACAATAACTTAAGATCGATCTGGGAAGAAGACACAAAGACACAGATGCAAGGAACAAATGAATAACTGATTAAAAAAGAAACCATTGTGACAATAATCACTGAGATAAATCTCATGACTTGAAACTAGGCAGATTTAATTGAATTAAAATTCCTGAAATAATTGTAATTTGTTAGGCTCCACTTTTTCTGAAATATAAAAGACTCAGTAGTAATATTAGTCAACATAAAAGTTAGGTATTTATCTCTGAATCATGAAACTTCAATTAATTTGAGCAATATTTTTACAGAACCTGTATCAACTTCTTCATCAATATTCATTTTAATTGGTCAAATAACATAATAACTTATCATTAAATATACCAGTCCTCCATGAGCTAAATAGATATTAATAATTTCTAATTTTAAGATAAGTAGTAACTTTATTTTATCCATTACTGTAATAAAAAAGTAAAAATGAAAATGGAACATGTACCTGGTGGGTAGATCAATTATTTCTCCATTGATCTGTATCCCCCCCCCCCTCCACCATGTGAATATGTGTATATGACGTATTTATATTGAAATAAGCTTTAAACAGCACGGCTATTTATAATAATAAACATTTTGAAAATTATAAGCTAATGAAAAATATAAATGAATGGTGAGTGACAATGAAAATATGAGTGACATGGATGGGTTTTCACACCCGAGCTCTCTTAACCATAGAGAGAGGTGCTCTTATAACTAAGATATCCATATTAATATTTTTTACGATCTTTTTAGCAAGTGCTCTTTTTAATTTTTTGAAAAGCTCAAGCAATATTATTTTATTAATGTAGTCTTTTTTTATTTCATCCTGGCCCTGTCAATATTATTTTCTTAAGTTTATAACTATTAAAACAGTGGGATTAATATTCCCAGCAAATAATAAACGTTTTGCTGTATTAGCTGAACAAAAAAATTTACCCCAACAATACATAGGCTTAGGCTTTCAAACTATCTTCCAATAATCTAATTGCTCACTTTTGATGTGATCGATGACAAATTAAACTTACGTCTTTGCTTTTGAGAGACGGTGTACTCCTGTTTGACGAACAGGAACCAGATCGACTGCTAGGCCTCTCTAACTTTATTGCAGCTCCTTTCTCGGACCCATTCTCTCGAATTTCTCCTCCTAAATGTTCTCCATTCTGTTGAGGAGAGTTTCCTTCCTATGAAAATAAATGGGCATGAATTATACAAATTACAAATCATATAACTAAATAACCGAAAAAGGATGGTGCATAGGCCAAATTCCAGCTCGAGACCTCCTAACTCCTGTCCTTCATAATAGCCATCTAAGAAGGTTACCTCATGTTCAATGACAGCTGTCTCAATATCTACTCACATTTAGTGGGTCTCACAGACCAATGAATCGGAACGACTGTCATTCTACAACACAAGAGGAAATTTAATTATCATTTAAAGGTGAACGAAAATCAGGAGGTCGCGGGTTCGAATCCTGTACCTGTCACATACCGCAACTAGTAATTATTACTACATAGGTAGAATTTATAAATAGAAGGTGTTTCCAGAGAGTAAATCACTTTATTTTAAAGATAATTAAATTAAAGTGTGACTGCTCAAACACAATTAATTGCTAACAACACTTTATACTTCTAGAAGATTGTCAGGGTTGTGAATCTCCTGATATTTCTTCAACCATTTTGGGTACTTATTTACCAGAAGTATCTGAACAAGTACCCTGAACAAGAGGGATGAAATTTCAGGAAATAAATGTAAGGATACTATAAACAAAATGTGCTATACTTAGCTTGTAAGTTTTATCAATTCATTGCTAAAGAATTTTAAAATTACAATTCCTCATCGTTGAGGTTACAAAAGTTAATACAAAAACAATTCAAAGATAATCCTATAATAATAAAGTTTTGAACACCAACAAATATAAATCACTTATTTCATGCCGTTCCAGTAATTTCAATAGGGATTTGGTAAAGTTATTTCTTTAGCTATTTGAAATTATTTTTATTTGTTTAATTTTTATTATTTCAATGACCAAGATGAATATGAGATTTAAAAAAGTGTTTCTTGTTTTAAGCATACATTTAAATATAAAATTATTTATTCAAATAATATATTATATAAAAAGAACAACCAAATCTTTGATCTAATAAGGATATAATGGCGAGGAAACTAATACCCGGAATGATTGACTCACTTTCATTGACAGATCTGCTCATCTGGATGAGCATGGATTATTGAACTTATAGATCAAAACAAGTGACTAAATGTTAACTATAGTTGTTAAGATGATTTATTAAAACTAAAAATAGATAGTATAGTAATAAATAGTCTTACTTTTCCTACCTCATTGGCGACATCGACCACCAGCTCCTGGTCACTCTTCTCCCCATCACTATCCTAAAGCCAGAATAAATACAAATATACACATGTTAGTTACAAGGGAACATATACTCTATTAGTTATTTTGTCTGCAGTTTGGTGTTAATAGTGTTATTACTAAATATTTACGGGTACATAACTTGATCAGAATTAACATTCAAATGCAACATACATTTATAAATTGATCCTTATTAATATATACACCTTACATACAAATACATGAATGAAAAAAACCTTTTAAGTGATAATTTTATGACTAGAGCATACTCCCCAGCCCTTGTTTAGCTTGGTTGAGGTGGAAGCGACAATAACAAAGATTAGAGGAGCAATTTGGGTTGAGTGCATTTGTGTGAATAAACAAGTAAGTGTGGAATTTTAAATAGAGTATCGATGGATGGGTTTATTATCACTGCCAAGCCTGAAGGGAGAAGCTCTATTTTTAATACTTCGTACTTAAATAAGGTACTTCAATTGTCTTAGTGGTCATAAGTTGACGTGGAACATGGAAATTAATCAACTACTTTGTATGTCTGCATCAGGTTTCAACATGAAAAGGTTAGAGGGTGGAAGATGATGATAGTGGCCATATTATATAGATTAAACTTAAAGTGCAATATTGAAGATATCGTTATAGGCGAATCCCCTTTAAATAATGAAATGGTTATCAATTATTTGGTTCATCAAAAATGATATGTTTTTTTATAAACTGCATAAATTGAGAGATAATTGTAGTTTAACCGCTTTAAAGGATAATTAGCAGCTTATTTTAAAATAGACATCAGCTTTTAATTGGATTAATTTGAATCATTAACAATAAAAGGCCTAAAGTGTTGGCTTCAATTTATAAACAATGGATGTAAATTAGCCAAATTTAAGATCAAAACTAAATGTAATTGTTACTTTATTGTTTATGGTAGGCAAATATAATCCGAAGCTTTAATTATTTTAATTGTAGACTAAATGTCAATAAAAACTACAGCCCTGTTTATGAATTTAATCAAGTCATTCTTATATGCAACTTTTTCACTTGTGTAGTGATATAACAATTAACAATCAAATTATTGTTGTATCAAGTATTAATTGTATTTTAGTTTTAGTTTAGAGGCCCGATATCGTCAGAGAACTATATGCATACAGTCCATGTTACGTAAAATGAAATAAAGAAATTCTCTCTCCCTCTCAAAAAAAATGATCTTTTATCTCACTTATAAAGTCATTCACTTATTTATAAATTCTGAAACCAGCGAAAAGCGGTTATGAGCCATCTCATTACCGACCCATCAGTCTGCTGACTCAACTCTCGAAGCTGTTCGAGAGAATCATCCACGTACATCTCTCAGGGCACTGCGAGTCACACGAAGTCATCCCACCAGAGCAGACTGGTTTCAGCACAGGCTTAAGTGCGAACAACAACCTGGTGAGATTGCAACACCACGTCGCATCGAACGTCCGGAGCAACAGAGCTACCGCTATGATTTCACTGGACTGTTCGAAAGCTTTCGACTCTGTCGACCACTACATCCTACTCCAACGTCTGAGGGAATATGAATTCTCGGATCAGCTGCAGAACCTGATGAGATCCTATCTTACAGGCAGAACTTTTTCGGTTCGTATAGGCACTACGTCTACGACCCGAAGAAATTACACTGCCGGTGTCCCCCAAGGATCGGTGCTAGGCCCCTTGCTGTTCAACATTTACACCGCCCACATCGTAGGAGCCTCGTACCCCAACTGCGAGGTATCGGCTTATGCAGACGACATTGGTGTTTACAGCACTAGCATCAATCCCACCAGAGCCCTGAAATTCGCTGAGAGCGCCAGTCAACAGATCGCCGAGAAACTCCATGCCGTCCACATTAAAGTCAACCCGGCCAAGACGCAAGGAATTATATTCAGCTATAAATCCGGAAAAAAGAAGCTCCCGAAATCCTTCGTCTTAGACGGCAAAGAGTGCCATGTAAGCAACAAGCTATGCTACCTTGGGATCACCCTTGGTAGACACTTGTCGTTCACAACACATCTCGGCAAGAAGTTAAAGAGTGTTAGGAAGAAATTCTTCAGCCTCGGACACCTACTTCACAGCCCGGCTTTATCGGTACGCCTCAAGCTGCTGATATACCAGAGCGTCCTAAGACCTGCTTTGATGTATGGGACCCCTCTCTTCAAGTATCTGACTCCTAACACTCTCAAAACGCTCCAGCAATTTCAGAACAGAGTTCTCCGCACCTCCCTCAAACATACCCCGTTCGACCGAATGAAGGCAGACGAGATGCATAAAAAATTTGAAGTGCTCACCATTCAAGATTTCATCAAGAGAAGACACATCAAATTTTTTGACTCACTCCGACACAGCCACAACCCACTATTCTCCGACCTTCAACCACCACCAATGCCCGTCAGATGGAAGCACTGCTGGACCGCTGAAGCCTGGAGACAGATGGACGTGATCGAACCCTAGCCCCCTGACGGAGACTGAAGATCAACACCCAGCCAAGAGATCGAGGCCGATCTCCGAAGCTACAAGACCCCATCTACCTGTTTAAGCAGGGTCGACCTTCCGGCCGAGAGGCCGACTTATTTCAGGCCCCTGCCGGGGCTGGCCAGGCTTGACCTGGCCGACTACAAACCCTTGCCTAGGTACCCCTAGGCTCCACCCTCGGTAGACTCTCACTACCTTCCTGATTCCACCCGCCTCCTTTAGGCGTTCCACACCCTATATCCTTCTCATACATCCTTCAAATGGGGGACTCCCCTTAGTGAAAGGCACTCATTAGCCCAAAATAATTTTCCCATCCTATTTTATAAGTTTGAGAGCTAAGGGGAAAAAAAAAAAAAAAAAAAAAAAAAAAAAAAAAAAAAAAAAAAAAAAAAAAAAAAAAAAAAAAAAAAAAAAAAAAAAAAAAAAAAAAAAAAAAAAAAAAACAAGTTTAACAATGAACTCCCGGTGTAAATTCTAAGATATTTCAACCTATAAAATTATAGGTTAATAAAAATTGCACAAATTACTTTCAAGGGTCATCTCCTGACATCGATAATTCTTCCTCTTTTATGGCGTTTATGAACATTTAAGAAAAATACAATTTACTTAGTAATTTTATTTAAAAAAAACAAATACTTGAAAGAAAATTGATAAGGAAGTTGTTAAAAAGAACCTATTTACAACTAAAAAAATAAAAAGCCTACTATGTAAAGAGTGGATACAGTGAAGATGGTAGATAAAAGGGAATGAGCAAGCTCCACAAAGAGAGATGATGTGAAGGGGAGACAGGAGGTTATGAGGTTGATAACCCTGAGAGCTATGTTGTAGTCTAGAGGCAACAGCCACTGGTCATCAATGTCTTCTGCGGTCAGAGGGATTAGATCGGAGTATGGGAATGCAGAAGCTATCCTTTCAATCAGGCCCCCAAAGCAAACGACTTTGATATGTGTTTGACTTCTTCGATAGCGGTTTAACACCTCAAACTATGTCGAGTAGTTTTTGGAAAGCATAGAAAAAAATTAACTTTGATAATTTCAACTCATAAATTATTCCCCATCTGAGGGAATAAAGAAGGCTGGTTACGCAAAAAATATTTTTAAACATTTCCAAAAAGTTTTGACTCCACAATAGCTCTGGGCTACAGTAGTTTCTATTCTATTATATTCATTTGTAAAAGCTATTTTAAGACAATCATGCCGAATTATAGTTTATTGATGTTTTTCGGTCATTTATTTCGGTTATATATGTAGAAAATATCACAGAAAAATGTTAATGCCAAACTTTATTAGTTTGTAAAACGCTGAATTTTATTTCTGTAGCGGATTTAACGGTTAAGAATTAATAATCCAGATTAAGTTTTGAAGAAAGAAAGTGCGAAAACGGAATAGAAACGCAAAGACGGCGGTGGTATATTTAAACGTAGCTTCATCACTCCAAATTAATAGTCTTTAAAATTCTTGGTATTTTTCGCATTTTGCCTAATATCACTCACAAAAAATAGAACAAAAGTTACTAGATTAAGTATAGTAATTAAATAGCGTTTTACCAGCTAACGAAATGTGGTAACATTTTTCTCCAACACTCCGTATTTAAACTATGCATTTCTAATTATAATCCTTAGGAATAAATTGTAGCCCTTAAAAATGAAACAAAAGCATCTTTTCAATACAAAAAATAAACATAAAAAAAAATAGCGATTTCACTAATCAATAGAACAACAATGTTATCGTTGGACTTAATAATTTAGGGTGCCTATTAGAAATACAGAACGCATAAAAATAAACATATGGAACAGATAATGATTAAAACATCTGGCAAGTCATAGTAGTAGACTCAAAGAAATACAAAATATGTATTTGGGTAATATTTAAATAATATCAGCAGTAAACCCTTTTCTAACCACAGACTATAAACGAAAATGGGTATAAACCTAATAACTGAGAAACTGAACGATCCGTTTGTTTTTTTAACCACAGCCTATTTCCGTCAAGTCCGTGCTATTTGACGGCCGGATGCACATCCGGTCCCTCCACAAAGGTATTTAAGGAGCAGTGTTATAAATGATTACGATGGCAGTAGGCTACCGACGAATCCTAATCGATTATTAGCATCAAAGGAGAAAATTTCTCATTGACTAATTCATGGATCATTTCATTTCCGATTCGAAGCCCCAGCTTACATAGTATTTCAAACTCCCCCTTTCCCTTCCTGAGGACGAACCTCCTACGGGGTTTCCCCACAAGCACGTGAAGGGTGCATGGGGATACGTCGCCTGTGGTGCGCATATTCCGGCGCAACAATCCCACCGGTCAACGCACTTTAGTGGTATAATGTCTTTATTTAAAATATATCAATAATAAAAATAAAACGAACAGACAATCCCTCTACTATATACAATTTTTCCTTACTTGCTAGTTTTTATTATTTTTTTTTAAATAACTTGATAAGGGATTCTTACAAACTAACATAACCTGTATATATTTACAAACTTACCCTAACGTATAACTATTTACAATAAGCTTAAATCTATATTTACAAGGGGTGTGCATCCTCTTCCCCTTAAAAACTAAACTTATAGCTACTCCTCCTGACTAAATTCTTCCTATCTTATCTTATTTACAGTGATTCCACTCCGACCGGCTGTAATTCGGTGTCATCAAGTGAGCCTTCCCGAATGCACGGCTGCTTACCCGCACCACCCCCCTGGAAATCGAGAAGTGCCCGGTGGCTTGAAGCTCCCTCCACTCCCCGATGAATCCACAGAACGCCTCGTATCTTCACCCCTCATTGACCAGCGACGGCAGGTCTGACTCGCCCAGGCTGTATGCCTACCTCTTACTTACGCTCTTATCGAGCGGAGTAGCCGTGCTCTCGCAGGTTCTAAACCACCACAAGAGAGCATGCCATGATCCGCAGTGCGGGCAGGACTTGTCCTCTGCCTTCTTGTACTCGTAGAGGCCTTTCACGAAATATGCCATGTCCAGTGAGGATCTGGGACGTCCAGCAATCCGAGGAGACCCATCTTGCCCTCAGCCCCTCCTGGGCTGAGGTGAAGTACTTCTTGAGGGTGCTCCCCTTCGACGTACTGGACTCCACGTCCAAGGTCCACTCGCCGAAGATGGCCTTCCATCACCCAGGTTCTTCTTCAATCCTCCTCCGTAGGGGAAGTGGAAGCTTTTCCGTCAGCCACCTCTTCGTCCTCGACCTGAGGCACTGTTCCAGGTACTATTTGAAACTAGAATTGACTTATTTTTTTGTCTCAAATATGTACACTATGTACTTCTAATTTTTGCAATACTACTGATGGACCAGGTATTAGGAAACAGTGAAGGAGCCAAAACCACATCATCAGCACAAGGAGAACAGTAGAAGATCCCTAGGAATGCCAGGAAATCCTAACATGAAGATAACGGGGTTGGAGATGCTTCGTATCAGTTTGGGCTAGGGCAAAAGTAGTTGAAGGCTATAAAACTAAGTAACAAGTAACTGACGGGATCTGACAACTTCTATATGCAAAGGAAATAAATACTTAGGAAGTAATGAACAATATCCCGATATTTTTAAAGACTGCAAATACCTATTCGTTAAAAAACAATTCGGCAATTTTGTAATGTAAAATATAATATACCCCACTTTCTGCGGACGAACTTGAGCACACTACAAGTAATAAAGGGCACATCAGCAGGTTACACGTGCAGGAAATCCAACAAGGAAAAAATACTACACTCTTTTAATAATATTTTTAGATTTTGTGCAGGTATAACAGTAATAACATTAATTATTTTAATGTTAATTAAATTATCTTTCCTTAATTTTTCCTAGTACTTTTGAGTTTCCAGCTAGTTCCCATATCACCGTGATAATACTATTGTATTGTAGGTCGGGGCCCACTTCGGATTGAAACTTTCCATATAGAACCTCCATATGAAAAAGTGTATTCCAATCGGGATTTCGTGGACTGTCATACGTTAAACTATTCATTTGATCATTTATTTATTTACGAGATGTAAGCACGCGACCGTGTTTTGGCTATGGTCACAGATGTAGAATAGTTCCCAGATCACAAAGTTAGTACCGTACAAAGTGTAGTAATAATAAGACAAAAAGCAATAAATGATACATATTTAGTAAATATTGTTTTATTAACGAAATAGTTAGGCACAGACAGTACAGTGCCCCTACCTCTAAAGGTCGGAGCTAAACCAGAAATGCATTTCACGTAGTCGAAAAGAGTCAAACAATGCGTTTTTAGGGTCAGAGGTTATGACCATATAAACTGACACCTACGAAATACAAGCGAGGCCTCTACTTGACACTATTGGATCCCTCTGAAAAATTTGAAGAGTTTCTATTAAGTTTGAAGCGGCTTAAAACTATTTAAGAGAGATTGATTCCCTGGACCGGGAAGGGTGTATTCGGTTTTAGATTATGTTTTTCTCCGTTTGCGTGGGATAATGTTATGTACAAATGTTCCATTATTTAAGATTTATTTATGATACATACAGTAGTACATAATTAGGATGTATTTTAGTCCAGCTTTAAGATTTCGCTGGATCGATCCGGACATACGAGAGACGATCTCTCCGGACCCGTTTGCAAGTAGAACCTCCTCCGTTCTGGCTCGTCAAAAACTGAATCACTGCCTAATGTATGCGCAGAAAGGAAAATAAAATATTTGGAGGAAGATGAATAAATTGAGGGCGGAGGGAAAACAAGAGAAGGAAAGGACGGATATAACCATAGCAGAGAGATGGCAATTTAGATATGAGAGGTAAAGAAATATATGTTCATACATATAAATCAGTGGCGACATGCGATGAATCGATATGCGGCTATAAGCAGAGGGAGAGAGGGAGGGAGAGAGAGAGAGAGAGAGAGAGAGAGAGGGAGAGGGAGATAGAGGGAGAGAGAGAGAGAGAGAGAGAGAGAGAGAGAGAGAGAGAGAGAGAGAGAGAGAGAGAGAGAGAGAGAGAGAGAGAGAGAGAGAATCGATAATGTTGCATGGACGATACTCCAATGTTACGAATTACCCACCGCACTGTCACAAGTATATGTATTTAAGTGGGGATATCGATATTTCAACAAAGTATTTCCTTCCCGTGTAAGGTAACAAATGTCAATTTTTGACCACTTTGCCTTTGGCTTGACCGTGAAATAATACAGGATTTAGGATTTACTTTAGTTTTTTATAATGCTCTAAAGAGACACCTGTATTTTTATATTTAATTTGTGTGAAAAAAAAAATTTCAAGTCTCTCGAAATATATTTTATCCTCATGATATTATATTTAAATTGGTATCATATTCGTTCATTAAAGTACACCGAACTGGCAATTTTTCTATTGCAAATTATTTGATTTACAATCAACCAGAGATTTACAACAAATTAAATTTTTAAGGCAGATAATCTTGTTGATAATGTGGAAAGTATCAAAACCAGTTAGATATAAGTTGATTCTGGAAGGAAAAAAAAAATAAACTGATAAAATAAGACGGTATTTGTTAACTGGAAGAGCTTCAGTGAAATATTGTCAACAAAATCATATGAATATAATTTTCCTTGACAACTAAGTAGCATGCACTTATAATAAACGATCTGCATACGGTTGAGACGATTAATCCCATAATTACAGGCTCGATATTCAGTAACTACTGCATTGGTAATTAACACCGGATATGATAACTCCAATACTATAGTTCATTATAAAATGTAATTAACTGAAACCAAACTATAGTGGGGTTCAAAGGTCAATCAAGTCCATGATATATATCCAAGAACGTCATCTCTTCCGAGCCATTTACGGTTCACGGCGGCTGACTTTACTCAGGGAACTACCGACGAATTTACCAAAACTCAGCATCAGATTAAAGAACAATTATTTCAAAAAAGAGTTTTCGGACATCGTCTCAGCTACTACCATCTTGAACCAAGGGCTGACGAAGAAGAGGGCGACAACCTGAGTCGTGTTGGAAGTCCCAGACTGTCTGGAGAAGGACATGGAGGATCGGGAAGGATTGAACAATGCTGTTAGCGCCATGCGAAAAAAAACCCGAAAAACTCTTCAACCGATTGATATAAACAGAAATAACTTCAGGTTTTCCAAATGGACGACAGTAAGGTACATGAAAATCTGTCTGTATGCTGCTACTCTAAATTTGTTTATTTTATTATAAATTTCTGAAAACCAAAATCTACTACTCGGTTCGGAAAAATTGCACTTTTCATTGATATTTTTATGGTAAGCTATACGGGTACTGGGAATATAGCTTTTTTAAAACATTATCAACAATAGCAACAGCGCATTGTATATAATATAACATTTATGTAACCAAAACACATAATACACTTATTTGAATCTAAAGTCGGAAGTCATCTCAACGAAATTTTATACTAAAATATCTGGATAATTATATTCGTTAAAAATATGTCAGAATTTTATCCCGATTAAAATTATATAAAAACTAATAGCGCAGTTTTACCGTTGAAGTGAAAAATAAAAAACAATGGCGTATATGATACTTTCACGGGATTAAGGGGGTATATTATACTTGCTTCTTTTGGCATTTTTAATCCCCCCCCCCTCATAGCCCCTTTAAATTCACAAATAATTATATACAATTATAGATTCTCATGCGAATCTATTTACAAATATTTTTGTATTTCCTGTAGCGTCGCTACATTATATAAAGGTTTTGATATTTTATAAAAATTATATAATGAATAAACAAGTATAATGATACACATTATACGTGACTGGACTGAACTGACTAATAAAGGTGATGGGGCTCACCTTTATTATCAAACTTAAAACTAACTTACATACTAATTCTTAAACAAATTTTCCCCCGACAGTCTGTTGCGGGAGGGGTGGTGGGGTCATAGTGTTGAACACTGGGTTTGTGAGGAGCTACAACGAGTCAAAAAACGTGATGTGTCTCCGGCGAACAGATTATCGATAGAATTTTGGCATTTAAAAGGGCAGCATACCTAATATTGAAACGTAGGGTAGTAACAATATGTACCAATTGTAATCTCGATAGGGCGGCTAAAAAAAAAAAACCGCTAAGCTATGAAAAAATGTTTTTAACCTTTGGCTGAATCGATTAACTGCAAATAATTCTTTAACGGGTCGGTCGGTCATGCCTTGCATTAGACTCGTTGGAATTTCAAATTAGGGTTAAAAACCATCTCAATCAAGTAAAGTATTTCCCCCCTCCCTGCCACCCCCATTAAATATTAGCCAGCATCTTTGACAATTATTCTACCTCGGCCATGGACTGCTGGGATGTCAATAGTAGAATGACCACCAACGCACAAATTACATACCCCCAAAAGCCGTTACCGACAATTTTGCTTTCAGGGTCAGTTACAACACGACTGTTTCCGCAGCGACATTCACTACGTGAGATCGGCAGTGGTCATACAATGTATGTTTGTGACCTTCTCTCATTCATACCCTATTTAAAATACACATCCATACAATATAGACATATCTGAAGGATCCTCCGAATTCTTTGGACTTCTCACCTTCCCGAAAAAAGGAGGAGGGACGGGGAGGTCGTCCACGCTATTCCTCCAGCCGCAGATACACGGCAAAACTGACCGTCGTCCCGGGGCCACTTCCGATTCAATCACGGAGGAAGTCTGGAAGGAGGGGCGATACTTGAAAGCAATCTTGCAAGAGGATTTAGGGGGTCACATAATTCTTGATGGAATTTTATGTGAGATTTTATTTAGAATTTTATCTAAGATAATGGGGTCATTATGGTGACATAAAAAGTTGCGTTTACTGAAGAAAATTGAATTTTTTTTTTTTAATTTGAAGGATTAGATTGCGGCTTTTGTTCGATCATGAGAAGCTATAAACCAAAGTTTTAAGTTTTGATTTTGTCTACATGTTACAAGCACGCATTGAAGGTGCTAACGAAAAAATAATTTCATCAAACATATTTTTGGGAAAAAATTGTTGGAAAAAAACGGGGTTTTTATGCGATAGTTTGATTTTTGCATTTCTCCAGTTACAGCACTTTATTAATCATTTATTTGGCCTTGTTAACATGAAACGTAACGGATAAAATAAAAATCAGTTTGTAGGTTATGTGTATATTGGGAGTACATTAGTTCTCAGCAAGAAGCAACGATAACATGAATTTGTATGACAGCTACCTTAAAGTTATAGAACAAAGGCTCTGCGGATCAACAAAAATAAAAAGTAAAGATTAGACAATTGGCGTCCGACTGGGAATGTCATATACCTGATTGCATATGGTGTTGCAATTTGTGTTCCTAGAGTGAACAGTCGGTGACATATCTTGAATGTTCATATAATCGACATTAGGTCCGACCCGAGCAAACAACTAAGAACTAACTAGTGGTCTTAGAAGGCCTTGACCACCTTTGTCCAGGTCTCAGGCCCTGCAGACGGAGATTTTTATCTCCTCTCATGCCACTTGGACCCTTCACACTGTAGTTCAGTTAAATCAAATAGCCCTGTATAAACTCTGCAGAAAACTGATCAGGGGCTCATTTCACAACAGCTCACCTAGTCTATGATTGTCTGTGCATCTTCCGCAGAAACCCCTCCTGTATTAATAGTCATTACTGTAATTAACCTATTATTGTGAGTTGTTTTTATTAATAAAAGCGTTTTAAGGATTTACTGTTAATTGATGATTAATTGTATACTAAATAAACAGGCAGACGGGCCATATTATTCCCTCCCCCGATACCTAATTGAAATTAAAACCAGAAGTTTATCGAACAAGAAACTGACCGAGAGCTGGCTGAATGAGATGGATCAGAAGAGACGGTGGGCAAGTTTACGGCGCCCTTACAGGTGGGATGTGGGATGGGGATGGGGGTGGTGGAGGTGGGAGAGGATAAGGCAGACAAAGCCTTTATTTATGACCGGTGGTGGGGGGGAAGGTGGGTGGGTGGGGGGTGAGTAATGAAAAATGCAGTGGAGGGGGAAGGTGGCGGCTCGATAGCTGTGGTCGGGCTGTATCTGAATATTACACATCTGTCCTCTCCGTCTGTCATTCTTATTTCTTATATATATATATATATATATATATATCAAGCCACATCCCTTGTCTCTTCTTTATATGTATATTTATTAAAGATGGATATGCCAAGAATAAGGGGGGTACGTATAGGTTGCGGTATTCGTCTAAACTATTTACCCACAAGGGCCTGGTCTAGGTCAGAATATGTCAACAGATTGATTGAAACAGGCTGTCACGTAAAAATTACTTATTAGAAGATTCCAGTTTGAAGCTTAATCAGTCATACCAATATCAGCCCACTTCCAATAATACATTACTACAACAGTCAAGTTTCACGAAGTATCGAGCAATATAATACGTGCATTACTACAGTAGTCAAGTTGCCCGAAGTATTGAATAATAAAATAAGTTAAATAATTAGATATAATAGGTTGGGAAACGCGTCTGAAAGGTGATCATAATGCAGGGTTCAAATCCTTGTCACTAATTTGTTTTCCGTTTTGGTTAAAAAGTAATAATTACGAAGTATTGAGCATTGGTTTATTACTAATATCACAAGATTTTATTAGACCCATGAAAATAGCGACCGATTACGTAATGCGTAGGACTTGCACAGTCCAGGATTATCGAGGTTGTAGTCCTGGATTTTGTAGTTTAATATCTGAGCTAAGATTAGAGAGACCTTATAAATTGAGAGCATAGGGACTTTTTAAATTTTACCTGTTTTTTTCATGAAGCCATAACAAAATATATTATCATCGCATTAGAAAAAGATGTTGAATATATTTTTAAAATTTCAGATCGACTGAAGACTGAATAGTACTGCATAGAAAGGACTGAATAGTGGCTGATTAACTGTTTGAAAGTAGTAGCTCGCCCTTCTGGGTACGCAATAAATTAACAGGCAATTATCATAATCGTGGGATTATCCGAGGACTTAAGCGAACAAATAAGCAAATAAGCGAACAATCATAACACAATGAAACAAAAAATGAAATAAAACAAAAATAAACTCGAAAGAAAAGTTATAAAAGATAAAAAGTAATAACAAGAGGAGGAAATAATTGGTCGTTAAACGAACAGAGGAGGAGCGTTTTGTTCGCCTGTGAACATTCATCCTCCCATGAGATGATTTACAAGGACCAGGGCTAAAGAACGGACACAAATATAAGTTGTATTTATGATTCTCTAAAGGGGAAGAGGAATGGTTCCATGTAAAGCTGCCTCGGACATAACTCTCCTCCCAACTGACGCCGTACGATACTACAGAAAGAGAAAGAGAGAGAGAGAGAACTCGACACGGAAAGGACAAATAAAAGAAATCAACTGAAAGGAAACTGGATAGAGGAGGCTACTTCCGGCGAATAGGCGCACTGCAGGTAGAAAGAGAGAGGTGTAACTGCCTATACTTCCAAACAGTTTAAGAAGAATAGTTTTTTTTTCAAATGCATGTTATGTATTGTATATAAACGAAATATATTATATTTTCACCAATTTGAGCAGATATCACAACAAATACATCATTTCAGATATAATAAAAAACGGCTTACCACGAAAGGTGGAAGTTAGCATAAAGGCGAAGCAGGTGTTTTTCCAATTGGTAATGAGGAAAATTATATTGAAACCTAGACATAACTGGCCATTTATGCCAACATTACAAATGTACTTAACCAGAGGATCACTAGAGCGCAGGAAGTGGTAAATCAAGAACCACGCAGTGGTACAATAATTTATTAGAGCACACAGAAACAGTGAAACCAAAGAAGGCTCCTGAAGAATTTGATTAGGAATCAAGGTCTGAAGTCAAGACATTAAGCCTTGAACGTTGGTTGCATCATGTGGAAGGAGTTCTAGAGTAAAGGGACTACATCACATGAGACAAGTTTACTAAGGGCCAAGCCAGGTATATGAAGGTTCTCAGGCAGGCTTCGAACCCATAGTATTTACTAAGGGGGTTTACTAAAGAAAAAGTATTTCCAGAGTCACCGTCGTTCATAAGACCGGTTGCATATTTCCTTAAAAAATAATAACATCCTACTATAAATGATGTGTGAGTAATAACTATCGACTTATGCGTTAATACTCAATGTTTCTTAAAATCTTCAACGAAAATGAGAAAAAAACAAACAACAGAACATTTCATTGAAATTTTTCAGACGTGCATTATTAGAGGTGACCTAAGTCCTGCTAAAAGTAGAGAAACTTTTGAAGGACTGAACAAGACTTGAGACAAATTAAAATTTCACATTCCTTCTTAATAAGTTTGCTAAACGTCCAGATTTGAACTGACGATAATCTCGCACAATGACTTTTCTGAAATAACAATATTATAGTTGACATATTTCAGGCTTGCTACTTACTCTAATTGTGCGGTAGCGGCATATGCGGACTCGATGAAACATAGCCAAAACCCTCTATTCCGAGACATGACACCTCCACCGCTACCGGCAAGATGGCAACTCTCAAGATCTGGTAAAGCAGACCAAATGGTGGACATCACGGCGCTTGGCCCACCAACAACAAGCCTCTAACGGGCACCCAACACTGCTATCCGACTAAATAAGACTGCACTACATGCCTAGAGGGACTCTAGGCCCAGCCACCAGTGGACTCTCACCACTGTACCGCAACTATCAACCTCTATCGAGGCTTCCCACACTCCTTAATTCCCTCACACCACCTTCAAACAGGTACTCCTAGTACAAGGATCTGCTCAACCCAAATATCCCTTTATTTTTCCCTCATCCTTAATCTTAAAATTAGAGAGCTAAGGAGAAAAAAAAAAAAAAAAAAAAAAACTTGCTACCTCACCTCACAAACCCTTTAACACTATGACCACACCACTCTTCCCGGATCAATGGCAACAGACTGTCGGGGAAAATTAGGTTAAGATTTAGTTTTAAGTTTATGATAAATAAGGTGAGCCCCATCACTTTAAATAAATTCAGTCCATTAATGTATAATGTACATCGTTATGCTTTTGTACAATGCAGGTCACTATTTTGTACACTAGAATTTGAATAAAATGTAGCCATGCTAAAGGAAATACAATGAAGCCATTGTAAATAGATTTGTTTGTAGAATCTAGAATATTAAATATACATTAAATAGATGTGAAGAGTACAATTGAATTCTTCGATCCAAAAATAATTTTAAACAAACATAACTATAAGTTCATTCTAAGAGTAATCTATAACGGACTGGTATGTTTTTGCAAATATTATATAAACGAAGCAAAGGACATAAGCAGTGAATGGTTTGGAGAGAAGTACTTAACGACGATTTTTAAACAATACTAGTAAAATTAAAATATAGTTTTTTTCAAACATTAAGAAAAATTGTATGGAGTAAAAATAGAGACACAAATATTTTAAAAGGGGGCTTTTCGTGAAAACACTGGCTTTACCGTGTTTAATATGCTCTTAGCTACAAGTTCAAAATTTAAATAGACTTCTTTAATGCTTTCTGAGAGAGAAGTTGTGATAGATCTGTTCAAAATTTCAATTAGTTCTATTTCCATCCCAGTATGTGGGACCATATAGACAGATTTCGCCATACCCGTTCGAAAGTATAGTTCGCCTATACTCTTAGCATCATCATTCAATCGACTTTATTGGGAGGCTGAAGAGACCCAATCTAAAAGTAACTGCATTTTAGTAATGTAATATTAACTGCCTCGCAAGTGCTATTTCATAAAATCCGTCAATATTTCACTAACTGGTTTTATTTTAGTGTATGATTTTATAGCTCAGCGACAAAAAAAAATAATAACAATTTATTCTCAAATATATTCGCCTTCCTTATTTTTTAGTTTTTCTTTCTTTTTTTTTTTTTTTTTGACACTCAAACTTTTTCACTTAGCCATGGTGCGATAATACTTGGGCATTTTATGGCACCCATTTACTCAGCTGTAATAACCTAGTATACAATCTTAAATTGGATCTAAGAGCTGTTAAACGTAACTTTTACGTAACGGCACTAAAGCATGACTCACATAAAGATGAGCAGATATAATTTTATTATTATTATATATGAAGGCTATAAATAATAGCAAGAAAATATTCAATGCAGTGCCCAGACACATGGCCGGCCGGGAACTGACCTGTATGTATATTCACCATCGAATACACGGTAGTACCGTCGATTCGGCAGAAATTCGACATAGGGTACACCCCGAACGCCTGATAATTTTTCACTATTCACAAGCGAATTCGTTCAATAAGAAAGTCTTGGATGCCTGCGATGTCCGATTACACCATGTTCCCCTTCACTCAAATAGTAATTCTTCAACAATTAAACTTAAACTCGGCTGAAAAAGATGTAAAGGAAAACCTGGGCTAGTTAGTGATCAGGGGTGTAAATCATCAGGCAACAAAGCTGATCCTTTTCAAGTTACAAAAAATTAATTACTTTTTCAAACTTAGGAGTTGATAGTTATGAGCGGATTCATAGTTTCGACAAACTACATGCTTCTGCATCAGGCCCTAGTAATAACAGACGGTTAAGAAATAGAAGTCAAATGTTCACTGCACAGTTTAAAGTTCTCCTATTGAATCAATAAGTACAAGCCGTCTTAAAGTGATTCTTACCAAGGGGAAATCCGTCCACTACTGAAGACACCTCCTGATGAACAAGGAGGTCCAGAGATCTTTCAGGAAAGTATGATTGGTGCAACACCACGTACCATGTACTAGCTACCATTTACAAAATAGTTAAAGAATTTAAATTTTGGATATTGTCATGATACACTTAATAGTATCAGTTCATACATTTTAACTCCCTGAGTACTTCCACATGAAAATTTAATTTATTAATATATTTTTACTACATACGTATATACATTTTTCATCATCAAGTAATAACAAAACGAGACCTTCGTAATTTAACATGTTCAAACAGGTCAAGGTTTCGTCCGTTCATTCATGTTCCTCAGACCAAAATTTATCAACAATACAAACAATCAATAACAATAAAATCCAAAATATGACTGTATTATATCAATAAAAGTTGTGTGAGTGCAATAAAAACATGCACTTGGGATGACTAGTCACTAAAAGAAGCCGACACAGATTGGCCCCAACCCCGCCAACAATCTCTGAATCCTTGATGAAATTTTCCACCTCCATGGGTTATAGAGTTCCTTCATAATTAACAGCTGATTGTAACCGTATGAATAACATTCGTTTAAAATGTATCGACGATCTCGTTGGTAAGTTTCGGCCAATGAAATATTGTTTACAATTTTTCGTTTCTAGAAATGATAAAACATCAAATGAAACTGTTGTAATAATTTATTTATCCAGGAGAAAAACGTAATTTTTAGGTAGTAATTCTTACACAGTGATCCATTAGAACGAATAGATGCTAGTGAAAAAAAAGTTTAAAATTTCAATTGGCCCTTCTTAAAACAGAAACGGAGCAAATTCTACAATTTTAAAGCTTTAGCATGTTCTTTCCCTCCGAACTACTGTTTCGTTGTTTACAGTTTGTTTTCTTGAGGATGAAACCACGGATATTTATTAAGCTTACACTGATAGGTTACTGTATATACAAGATATTTTAATCTCAAATCGGAAGTCATCCCTTTGAAAATTTGAATTGAAAAATAACAACTATAACCAACCGCTAGAGATATAAATACTTTTCTTTTAGTGTGACTGGTGCCAGGTAAAACTTGTATATACCGCTATTAGTGAGGATATACAGTACAGAAGATGTTATTGTAGATACAATAGACTCACATAGACACTAAAGTGGCCCACATTAAAACATGGAAAAAGTTAAATGCATAAAAGATAAGAATGCCCTTAACACTTACATGGGGCGGGTGCTTCTCATGTTTCCTTCGCTTCTGGTCCGGCTCAGGCGACCGAGGTCTATACTTCTCACTGGGCGAGATAGGGCTCCTCTACCAACAGATAAAAATACATTTATCAAATTTACATAACAACAAACCACCATCTTTTCATTAAATAGGATGAGTACACATACATACATGCATAACTATTATCACCATACACACTTAAATTATTAAGTGAAATAGACAACAAAATGAAATAGTGTGAGAATTCGTACAACATCGTACGCTTTTTAACGCGGAAAGGACTGAGTTTACGTCATTTGTTGATTGCATGGTAAATAGGTAAACAAATTTATTACGAACAAAAGAATGTCCCAGAATTAACGCAAGATTTGAATTTGCTGCCATTTGAGCAGTTAAGTGCTGGCAACCCTAAAAAAAATCAATTTGACAGCTGACAGTTTAGGGTTAGTAAAAATGGAGCGTTACACGATAGAACAACGTGTCTTTACTGCTGAACATCATCTGAAAAATAATGAAAGTTTGGCAGCCACAGTTCGAAAATTTCATACAAAATATAGTCGGAATAGTGTTTTGACTTCATCAACTGTGAAGAGATTAATTGAAAAATTTAGTAAGACTGGATCAGTTGGAGACACTAAACACACTGGTCGTCCAAAAACAAGCCGTTCAAATGTCAATATCGAAGCAGAGCGTGAGAGTGTTGTTGAAAATCCAGGAACATCAATTCGGCGTCGTAAACACAGTTCTTTGTGCCGAATTTGGATATTTATGTGGCCAATATGTGGTTTCAACAAGATGGTGCCACATGCCATACAGCCCATGAAACAATTCAAATACTTCATGAGACATTGGCAGGTCGTGTACTCTCTTGTTTCGGTGATCAGAATTGGCCCCCTAGATCGTGCGATTTAACACCTTTAGATTTTTTTTTTTATGGGGTTATTGAAGTCAAATGTGTATGTCAACAATCCCACATCCACCCGTGCATTAAAAGAGGAAATTTAACGCTCCTTTAACCACACTTATGCCAAATGGTCATGGAAAATTTCGACAAAAGAGTGCTATGTCCCGGCAAAGTCGTGGAGGCCATTTGCCCGATGTGTTATTCCATAAATAACCCTATCCTATTTACTTCATAATTAAATAAAAAAATAACAACAAAAATACTAAAAACTGTGTTTTCTATTTAAATCAAATCTTGCGTTGATTCCGGGATACCCTTTATATACAATACATGTATAGGCAAAAACAGATTCAACCTGCCAGACTGTAAGAAACCTGGCAGGTGGGCTTGGCCTTGGGGGTCTGTTCTTTCTTAGATTTACATAAAATATAATGTATGTGGTATGTGATCCCTTAAAGAATGATTGGTCAAAGAGAAGAATCAAGACAGATATGTTTCGAACCCGTGACCATGTTATCAGAGTTGAGGCGACATTCCAGCTAGGCTATCACTTGCGACTTCAATTGCACGTTCCAGGCAGGCAACGGCCTCATTCATCAGATGCCGGATTCAAATCCCGAATATTCCACCACTTTTACTCTGCGACAAAGATTAATTAATCCTATTGTACTAATAGGTAAAAAATAATAGTGACAGATTAAAGTGAACAGTAGGGCATATTTCTCTCTTAGTGTGCCTGTCTATGATTTGACCTTGAAAATATATTTATAAGTTCAGTTGACATTAATAATGTAGTTCTTTTAATAATTTCATATATATGATTAATGAGTGTGTTCATAAGAAAGATAATGAAAAAATTGTCATCACCTAGTTTATCATCCTAAGTTATCACAAATATTATTATCACTACTGGGCATTACGCGGGTCTAAAGAAATATGGAGAAAACCGTGAACCCAATGAACATAAATTAGTAATGTACGCAGGCACGAGCACTATCCCTCCCAAATTTGATACGCATGACTTCAACCGTTTAAAAGCTTTTAAAAAATCTACATAAATACATACTTTTCATATGAACCTGTACGATGACTGAGCTTTAAGTCCAGATAAACGTTTTGGAGAAAACCTGTGCAGAAGCAAACAAAAAATCTATTTGGCTAAGGGAGAAGAGATAACGCATTGTCGATTGTTGTCTACTATCGATTGTTATGTTTTTTGAAACCATCGATGGTTACAAGAAAGCATACTTTATAGCACGATCCTCCCCCCGTTTCGAACTGTTTTCAAATGTTATTTCAACGGTATTTTGTAATAAACTACGAAGTTTTAATTAACAGATGTATATTCAACCATTCGGGGAAATTCTCCCAGCCATTTCCCCCTTTTAGGAGAGAAACCAATACCGTTTTAGTTTTATTAAATTTTTTTCGTCAAAAATGTTTGTTGTTGGTCAAAATTACTTTATATGGATGTTCGTGGAACTAGGTGGATTCTTTGAAGTAAAACAAGCACAAGCAACTAAATCAACGTAACTGACTATTTCACCTGCCTAACCTATTTCATTTGTATTTCTTCTAATTTTTTTTTTATTGAAAAACATGTTTATACAAGAACATACCCCTCGCACTGCGACAGATTCCCTTAAAAAAATCTATGCTACAATATGGTATGATTGAAGTTGATAAGGGTCAGACTATCCTCAATTCTCGACAGCAGAACGTTAACAGCTGAGACAATGACGACTTGATTACAATTATTGACGAACAGAGGTAGAGCCATCTAATACAATGTAAAACATCAGCTGGCATTTAGCCATTACATTAGTGTGTACACGGGAACTAACCGAGATTGTTTCGAAGCAAACGGTACCTAATGACGATTAAACAATATCGATATATATATTTCGCCAATGAAAATAGATAAGATTCAATTGGTAAAATTAGACAATTGAAGTTGGGGGGGGGGCGAACGGACAACACAAATCTTTGCTTTTAAACCAAACAGCTGTTGTGAATATTCTCATTTAAACTTTACCTAACTTCATTTAAAAACTGAACTGTGCACACGTCATAGGTGCAGCGACCCATTGATAAGTCAAGGCCTCCATGATCGGCCTACATCGAACGAGCCTTTTACCAACATTACAAGAAGAAAGTCACTGTTTCCTAATACTAATCCCAATATTAGAGCTAATCGTTATTAGTCAAAACAATAGGATTTTGATAGGGCCGGTGTTGAATTGTGAATTGTAACGATACAAATTGCTAAATACCCTAGCGGCAAACTTCTTTCCCACATTAGATTTAGTCTTTTTGAAATTATTACATGCAATCAATAGTATTTTAATTAGCCCCTAGAACTTCAGTTTTATTACGTTTGGTGGGGGGGGGCGTTATTTTAGAGTGTTTAAGGCGTCACTTTAAAGTGTTTTTGTCTTTTGTATAATTCATAACCCTCAACATCCGGGGTTCCTTATGGCCCTTTCTTCTCAATTTGAATATTGGTGAATCCTATCTTTAACTAAAAAACTATAACTGAATTTATCAGTGCAATTGTTTCTTCCAGGGGTGGAGGGTAAATACTCATCGAGATCCCTGTGAGGAGGACGTCAGGGCACCTTGCGAAACACGCAAGCTCTTGATTCCCTTGCCTCCTATGGGACGTACCCCTACGTACCTACCCTCTGGGATAATCACTTGTCTGCAGTATCACTAATTCAGAGGACGAACTGAGACTGACCCTACTGGCTTAGTGTATTGTTTTTAAAGCTAGATTCTTTATATGAATATTTCTTTAAGAAAAGAGTATGTCTGTTATCAGTTGATAAAACATTTTCGACTATTCAACAGACTTCCTCAGTCTATTCAATTTAATCAACTGTATATTTGAAAAGATCAAAGAAATGTGTCATGTTTGAAACACATTATGGGAGGATTCATTTAAGTTACGCTTGTACTTGTTTAGCATTAGTAATTTAAAAAAGTATCCAACACTGTTGTAATTATGTTGTAATTTTTCTTGCTTTCTAAATTTGTCAACTAAAAATAGCAACGAAAGCGTAGTTGTTAATTTTATTATAGTTAATAGATATATAACTAGGGGTATCAGCCCTTGGGTCCCCCCCCCCACTTTAATCAACAAATAAGGATAAAATAAATATTCTCTTCAGAAGAAGGTTGTTAGTTCGACGGATTCAACGATCCCATGTTCAGTTTTTAGTTAGTATGACATGTATTTTATTACTGTGACCTAAAATTCAAAATTCCCTTACACTGGAAAACAAGTACAATGTCAGACCTGACTGTTTCTAAGATGGCAGCCGATTTAAATCTAATTCCCTCCAGGGACTAGCACCAAACAAATAACGAGCGATAAAGGTTCCGTCGCAGTTCCCTTCAGTTACGGAAGTCGTGTCACGCTCCATTTCCGTTAAGAGTTACTAACTTTCGTCACTTTGTTAAACTTAGCTAGCTCTTTCGTACATAGAGGTAAATATATATTTATTTTATATTACACATATATATATATATTTTTTTCTTTTAAAGTTTCATTTCTAAAACCAGAAACCAATGTGTTTTCACTATTGTATAAGTCTTCCCTGGCCTTTGTGACTCTGGTGTTAACAGTTTCCCAGTTAGTTTAGGAATTTTGCCAATTCAGAAGAGTTCATACCCTTTGTAATTCTGAAGTGAATTACTATTTGATTTTCGTAACTTTGAATTAACTGATAAAATATAATATAATGCTAATATATTTAGGTATATATAGAGTGAACATTTTTTAATGTTTAATACAGCTGAAACTTTTGTATTTATCTATCTGTTTTACAGCACAATTGTCACGGCATTACAAAATTTGACTTCTGGAAAAGATTCTTAATTTGATTAGTAAAATTTTGATTTTGACTACTTACAATGAAAAAGAACTAATTTAGAGTACCGTATAAAATTAAAGATCATGACAGAGCAATCGTGTTCGCAATTTTAACACAGCCCATATTATTATTTTTTTCTACTCAAAGGCAATTCTATTTGGTGTCCAAACGACGGTAACAATAAAGGAATCCTATAAATAAATAAATGGGTAGAATAATTTTATTTGGGAGATCGGCTAAAGCATTTGTTTCTCAGACAAGGACCATCAGGTCATTTTCTTTCACTTTGCATCAGCAAACATACATAGCAACTCGAAACGTCGCCTATTAATATGAAATGGACGATCAACTAACAATTATCTTTTATCAACCTAAGCCGAAGTCCTAAAAATCTTTTCTACTCATATTATGTACGCTAACAATAAAACTATCAGAACAAAAAATAAATAATTTCCAACTATACTGAGTAGTGTATAATTATTATTTTTAACAGTCAAATTAGAGAAATCGATATCCTTCATCAACAGTACCACGTATTGATAATTACAAATAGTGATTAAAATCTATTTAATTAAATGAAATTGTGCGCTGCCTCATACTTGGCATGAATTTTTTGTAGCCACTCTGGGTGGCAGGCTTGTTTTTTTCTAACTTTATTTATATTGATAGAACGTATACTGGGTGGTCATGAGCCAATACAAAGTTTTATTGAACGCTTTTACAATTATTGTCAATTGCACCGTGTCATAATCGATACAGTGCATCGGATTTAATAATGGGCCATTACTTCCTCTGCACTTAGGAGGCATAAGATGTTTAGACAAGATCTGTAAAATGTCCTGACACAATTCCCATCGCCAGCCAGGTCAACAACCCTTAACAAGTGCTCAGGTGTTAATGCCGATGTCACAGTTGCCAACATTAAATATATTACATTTCTGCGATTAATTATTTAATAATTTTATAAGGTATAATATCAACTAGGGTATAGGTTATGGGAGGTAGGTATGACCGATTATCAATCGCTATGTACTAACGAGTCTGTATCGATTGCTGTTCAAACAATCTTACTAGCGCGAATTTTTTTCAAACTTGTGTGTAAAGCTGTTTTGTCTTATGTCGGCATGCCAAAAGTTACGCTTTTTCGCGAAACTTAAATAGGAGACAGCTCGTTTATACCGTTCATTGCTGGTTTGATCAATGTCAAATACCTAACATCCAAGATATTCTTATAAATAAAATCGTGGCTCATATTCATCCGAGTTAATCAGAATGTCTTAAACATTTTTCCAGCATATGCAACGTCAAGAATGGCTACGGATAACATGTTTCTAAAACTTTACTAACACAGAGCGAGCAGAAAATAACTTCTACGATACTGTACAAGGGGATCGAGTCATTTCTCTCTTCAATAGTTCCAAGTCCCTTAAAACTCAAAGCCACATGCTCGTATTTGAGTCATAAAAACTTAGTCATTTTTAGACTCTGTGGAAAGCGTTTTTGGATTTGAATCTAGCTTGAGAAGTCTTGTTCTGCCTCCATCTACTAGTTTGTACAAGTTTGTCTAAGTTTGCCGGCCACAGGCTTACATCTCGTATGGTTAGTTATACACAACGTTGGAGACCGATTACTTGAATTGAGTGACGAACCCTCGGATTATCGAGACCGTGCTCGCTAGAGAGAGAGGTGTAGATATTAAGAGCACGACCCACCCATCCCCACCCTTTTTCCCTCCAAGTAAATACAGATAATTTAGTGCAGAGCTAGTAGCAGTTACACGGGAATGTACAGATAGGGGATCTGCCTCCAAGCTAGCTGTTCTTGGCTCTAGCCTCAGCTATCCAGTATTTACATCTTATTACCTTTTCCCGCAGTCGGAGGTACATGGTGCATCTTAGGAGATACTAACATAAGCAAACTACTAGTGGGGTATAAGACAGAAAAGCTCCGAGCTAAATACACGACAGGGAGGTGGTGGTATTTCATCATAGGGTTCATTGAACAGCTGTTTAAAAAAAGGGCAAATTATATTTTGCCAATTAACAGTGTTATTTTTATTGATTCGTGGCGTAAATAATTCTGTACCTTGTCCTGAGCGTCTGTAGCTCTCCTACTTCCACTACCTGGCTATAGGAGTAGTGTGAGAGAGAGTATCTCATATACTGCCTCCTCTTTCATAGCCGGGAAGGTTCTGCCTTCCTGCTGGATTGGTGGGATCTCTGGACTTTACTGTATGAGTGCATTTGTAAGTAGTGTATTTAGTGGGAGTGATGAGAATATTCTATATACAGTATGAATGGGATAATTCATCAATTATCTGTTTGTAAGAAAATAGAAGCTATCACGTTTACACTAAATATTCTTTGAGTTACTCATATAATGTTAACTTTACTAATATTTTTATTATTTTTTTAAATAGAGGGACAGACGCTTTGGGAAACTGTACACACTACTTCGAAGGACATCCTATATCTCAATAGAAAATAAACTACTTATTTACAAAGTTATACTTAAGCCAATCTGGACATACGGAATAGAGCTATGTGGGACAGCAAAAAAAGTCGAACATCAAGCGCATCCAATCCTTTCAATCAAAAGTCCTGAGAACAATAGTAAATGCCCCTTATTACGTCAGCAACAAAACCCTTCATAATGATCTGAATATACTCTACATTCTTGAACTCATCCCTTCCAAGTTCATAAAATTCCATAGTAACCTATCTAAACACCCTAATTCCCTAGCACAGTCATTGCACTGCACCACTCATCCCTATAATCCTCCTCGGAGACTAAAACGGTAGTGGCCTCGTGACCTGCTATAAACGCGTGACAGTGGGAGTCCTGGCAATGGCCAGTCTCTCCAATCATGTCCTGAGCGTCTGTGGCTCTCGCGCTCTTGGTCAGCATCCACTGGCTAGTATCCGGTGACGCGGCTGACGGAGGAGCGTGGGGGACTTCCCAGGACTCCGCTTTCTCTTTGCGGTGGATTTGGGGGGTCTCTGGGCTGTCTGTAAATATTGTATGAATGAGCGAGTGAATGATGAACTGTAAATATTGTATGAATGAGAGCATATATCTTAATTACTTATTGCCTTATAAAGGCAGATTGTAAATATTGCACAATAAAAAAAAAAAAAAAAAAAATAATCGATTGAGGGTATATTTAAAGCTATTAGTTTATTATTTTATGAACATTTTAAACTCTTATTGGCAAAATTGAAGAAAACATTACAACGGCTTCACTACCCAGATAGCCGGGTATAAGGTCCCGTGCTACCCTGCACACGTACCTGGAAGTACAAGACACGTCTAATGATGAGTGACCCAAGACAAGTCCGTTTAATCACAGTATCAATTGCTTTTCTATTACATTATTTACACGAATTGACAGAAAACCACTTGGTTAACTAGGAGTAATGGTTTAGTCTCTTAGGCAGGTCTCCCCTACCCTTCTAATAAATCAATCAATAGATATTTATTTAGGCCAATAAATAAATAAACATAGTCCAGTTATTTCGACTATTGGTTGTTAATATTAATTGCAGAGGTTCCTACTTCCCTTGAGCCTTAAAATCCTTTGGATCGTTAGAATTACACCCACCATTACTCCAGCGATAATTTATCAGTGGTTTTCTGATGACATGTCCACTCACAAATTATGGATATCTCTTTTAATATGTTGAGCGCTTTTTTCGTTGGCTGAAGATCGCTGTCTGGAAGATGGATAATTCACATTAGGCATTTAAAAAAAACAAGAAAAACGACAGGGACTATATTACAAATTACACGTTACGCCCTAATTCCAACACCGGTACCTTCTGGTTCCCACCCACAGCTCGTCAGAGCTACCCTGAGAATATTCTGAAAAGACAATTATGTGCTATCAAGACCTAAAATAAATAGCTAAGCATTTATTTTATGAATCATGCAAGTAAAAGCTGGGGTAGGTTTATAAGCCACATCAATCTCACTATCGAGCCATGAGATCTTGGAATTGAAGCTTGATTTGGGGGGAAGGTTTGAATGCATTCATCAGACAATGGTGTAATAGTTTACTATCGCTCCAAGTAACATATGAAATATAGAAATAATTTTAGATATACGAGACTATCACAGCAGGGGGGGATTTGACCTGATGACCTCCTGGTTTCTATTTAAATCGCAGTCTTCAGTATTGTGTATTTCATAGTTCTGTATTGTGCGCAGGAGAGATACAAAATAATAATAGTAATAATTAGACCATCACCGATATAATACAGACCCCCCCCCTGCTATAACGTGAATACAATAACCTTTCTTATAATGAGTGAATTGTGTTGATATTTGGGTTCATTGGAGAAAAAAAATCAGATTTCCTAGGTTGTTACAAATTAAAAAAAAAAAACCGTACCCTCTAATACTCGCGTGGACAATTGATTGATGATCTGATCGAGGCGCGTATGATATTCCTAGCGTCGAAATGTTCGAACCATTGCGCTGCCACCAACCCTTCTCCTTTCACTCGGCAAACCTGTAACTCTGGCACCTTCGCACGCAATGCTTTTTTGCACTAGTTCTCCACATACCGAGAAACACAATTTTTTACTCACAATTAGATTACAATTTACTCATCTAAATTGTAATTGATGTTTTGTTAAAAGGACATATACAATTAAAAAAAACATCCCACACTTTACAATGTCTGATAGCAATAATTAAAATAATATAGTTTATTTGTATGTGACAGTTTTTTTCTCTAGATAGAGAGAGACCTATACAGTTGAGGCATGTGTATTTATGTTTATGGTATGTGTAATTAACACATAATTCTATATATACATATGTATGTACTCATCTAAATAGTAATGATTGATGTTTTGTTAATAAAAAATACTTAAAATATAACAATACAAATGAATATATATATATATATATAATGTAGATAAAAGATACTCACCAGCCTGTCATCGGAGAGGGGTGGCTTGTGTGCCTCAGCCTGGGGATGTATATCCTGGGGCTTGAGCAAGGGATGGGGGGGCGGTGGGTTAGGGAAGCCCATGAGGCCTGCTGGGTGGGGGCCCATGGGAAGAGCCCCGTGCGGCACCTGCTGGGCGTGGATCTGTTGCTGCCGGCAAACCAAAACCTCTCATCAGTCAATCGTCACAAGTACACAGTAACGTTAAAAGCATTTTAGTTATGGATATTCTTCTAAGCGTTCTCTCAACTATTAGAATTAAGGAAGCTTAATCGTTCTCATCGAGAAACGCTAAGCAATAGGAGAACGCCGGGAAGAATAACCGAAGTAGAGATTAAAAAAAACGCCACCAATAAATAAAATTATAAGGAATTAGTAAGAGTTTTAACTCAATATTATAGATCAAATCCATTATGTGTGTACTACCATTAAAATCTTTCCATTTATTACATGGGATAAAAAACAATGTTAATTAGTCTTGGATCAAACGCAGGATCGTAATCCTATAATTTGTTATGTAAGAAAATCCATCCTATAGTTTGCTATATTAAATATAAAAAAGGTGAGGATAAGGACCAGAATACACGATCCTCCTCGAGCTAGACAATAATGAATGCTCTCTTCAACATCAACAACCGTAACCTTCATGCTTATCTCAATATCCCATTCGTTCAAGATCTTGCCACCTCCCACTACCACAACTTCCATTCCCTCATCCAAGACCATTCTAATCCGTATGCTAATGTTTTGTACTCTCGTCTCATTCCCGGCAACACAGATGCCTAAAAGGCGGAGGTTGCCTTGTGACCTACTCCAAATTAACTGTATACAAGTGAGCTCTGAGGCAGGCTCATCCTCTACTCTAAACACTAGCAATTTTTTTTATATTTGGTGAATAAGACATCATTTAGATCTGGCCAAAAACAGATAGCCACCAAATCATCAGCTCTTACTTTCGAAAGGCCACCATGCTGGAAAGATTTGGTCGACTCGAAGAGCCCTTGGAGAGAAGCAAATGAAGAGATATTTCCAATCGGGAATCCATCCTTGGACCGACGTGTTTCTTCACCGCCGACAAGGGGTTTTCTTCATTCAGCGCATTCTCCATCCACCGCCTCCGCCGATAAGAATTATTAAACGGTGAAGGGGAGAGGATTCATTTAAAGAAAGCGCCGGCGGGAAAGGGGCCGTTTTATACCGGGCATTAAAGTCTCCCTGAGGCAGGCGATAAACTTTTACAGCCGGTGGAAGCCTGTTATTTGTGAGGCTTCAGTCCCACCGATTGTTGTCTTTGTTTCATCAAACGGCCCCTCTACGTCCTCAATCGTTCCTATCTTCTCTCTAATTCCCTTTTCAAGAAGAACTTTAGACAAAGTAGCCCACTGTTTGTGCCATCATCATGAATAAGCTAACGTATTGAAAACAAAACCAAAAAACAAATCCGTGGCTGGATATGTGCTGAAGAGTTAAGTACTATCGAGAATGAATGACTTACGACCAAACCTTGCTAATTGCATAAATCAGCTACCCTCTATCCACCACGAGGTTAAATCTCAATAACGCCTAGTATTTCAACTGTACAGACTAAATACTTATTAGGCTAGTCGAAGCTACATTGTCTTTAGGCTAATTTAGCTACAATGTATTGTATTAATGTGGTTTCGCGAAAAAACAAAATGTTTTTAAATAAAAGCATAAAAGGTCTATCCAGGAAATTTTAATTTATTTTTTTAATTATTCAAATTTCGCCGAAACACATGCACCTTCAGGACTACACAACCACCAATAAAAGCATATAATTTGACACTCGGGAGAATTTTATCGATTGATAAATTACATGTTTTTAATGCTGATTTTGCAAGTCCTGAAAATGCTTGAATTTTGAAAATCAATTTTCTGAAGAGATCCAAGGGTTTTATTTGAAAACTCAAATTTCCCAAAAAATCGTACTGCCTTATAGGTCTCGATTTAGAGTCTTACTCCCTACTTAATGATCTACATTGACTAATCGTAGGGCACCCTTTAGAACACCACGCTCGATTCGCTCGCTCCGCTTACCAGATGTCAAAAATATAAGATAACAAAAATTTCTCAGGATTGAAATCCGAACAATTCAACAACAAATTCGAACCTAAATGCTCGATGGTCGAGTAAAAGTGATTAAACCCACAGCACCCGATCGCGGCACCCCTCCCCTTCAGCCTAAAATTACCACATTCCCGGGTGGTAACATGCAGTTTTCTGGTCAGTAGGACACCCTGGACAAGAATCGAAGAAGAGAAACAGCGCCATTTTTACATACTCAAACACATTCACCACCTAGACTACACTATATACAAAATGCGATAATCCCAGCAATATTGCTGTTATCTTGGTTTAACAGATTCCATAACTTATGTCCACATTTCAATTTCACCATTGTACACTAGAATTTCTAAATACATAGCAACAGAAGAGCTCCCTACTAGCAGAACGAAGCAATACGACAAAGTTTCCTACTCTCGGGGGATTAAATAACAATCACGAAACTTCACACTTTGTGAACCCCTACAAACGGCTATGATAGTTTACAATGGTAGTAGCTACACATGGGAATTAAACATACAACTGCTCTCTTAAGACATACTTTTAAAACAGTTAACGATAAACGCAAATTTAATACTGTACAATAACTCACCAACAACTGTTGAAGGCCTTGTTGCTGCTGCTGCTACAAACATGATACACAGAAATGAGTACATCAGTCACAACACACATAATTAAACATAGATACATATAGCATAAAAATGTACATAAGTGCATACAAGTCTTACCCCAATGATAGCATTGAGCTCTGTCATAGTGACCTGTTTGGCGCGGTCCACCGCTGTCGCTACCTGCTGCTGGTGCTGAAAACAGAGAACATGGGTTACAAGTCACTAGCGAATGGTTACAAACAGGGTCCACATAGCCTTGGAAGGGAGATAAAGTAGCTGTAATTGCGGAGACATTGCTTCTTCCTTAGGCTGAACTAATTTTATTTGAATTAAATTAGGGAGTGAATATTCTTAAAACAATTACTGTAGTTATACAAAGTGGTAAAAATTAATTATAAAAATTGAAGAAACTTAGTCCTCCTTTCGATATACGAGGGCGTATCCAAAAGAAACCCAACTATTTTTGTACAAAGTGATTTATTCAATTTTTTTCACAAAAAGTCTTTAATATCCTACAAAGTACTCTCCATTGGAGCCAATACACTTGCCCAATATTTTATTCCACTGTTCGAAACATTTTTAAATTATCTTTTGTGATGTCTGACAGGGGCTCCGTCGTTTTTGTCTTTACTTCTTTAAAGTCCACAAAACGATTTCTTTCATGCCCCTTTTTATTCGGGCGAATAAAAAGAAGTCGCAGGGAGCTAGATGGGGTGAACAGGATGGGGCACAGTGGTCATACCATTTTTCATCGGAAGCCATCAGCAGTCGAGAAACAAATTTTTCCCAAATCTTCACTTAAAATTCGCTTTACTGAACTCCAAGTCACTCCAGATTCCTGCACAACTTTTTCGATGGTCTGGCGTCCATCTTCCAGGACGATTTCGCGAATGTTTTCGACATTCTCGTTGGTTCGGGCGAGGTTGACCAGTAATTGACATTTCTACACTGTTAAAGCGGGAAAACCACTCAAACAATCTAGCTTTCCCCATAACATTTCAAGAATTTCTGTGCCAGTTTTCTCGAGCAGGAAGCAAAACTTGACGGCAACACGATGTTCACGAAAATCAGCCACCACAAAGACGACGAGCTCTCCAAACAACTGTCACACAAATAAATTAACAAGCAGAACGGAACCTTCTCCAGTGACGTCACTTGGCATACTGACTGGTCAAAGGTTGCTTCAAATGCCCCTACCGGCGAACTCCGCCATACACCAATCAGTTCGGTTTCTTTTTGGTACGCCCTCGTAGTTCCTAAGTATGCGTACAACACTATCATTGATATTTTTATATTTACAAACTTGTGGTCTTTGAAAAACTCATTAAAATGATTTAGAATAGATACATATTTTGTAAGGTACTTCCAGATTTTTTTGAAAAACCTATTTTGACACAGTATAAATACCAATATATAGGTGCTCTTATTATAATTATTATTATACTTTAGAATGTTACAGATCCTAGGAATACTCCGGGAGTATTTATCACATATCTGCAGTCAAGGGTTAGGTTCAAGTTGTTTGAATTTCTGACTTATCTAGCCATTCAAAAAAGTGCTGCTTTCTGAAACCTGCCAATATTTTCTTTCGCGATTGGAGGAAACGGTGATGCTGAAAAATCACATATCTTTCCAATCTATAAAGTTGCTTCAATTATTCAGCCCTAATCCTGGTATTTAATCTAATTTTCAGCTATTAACTTCTGCAAATTCTCAATCCCTGACAATCGTAACTCAATGATCCACGCCCGTTCTCTTTTCGCCCGTACCTACCATCAAGATCTCCATACCTACCATGTATGAAAAACGCGGTAAGTTCTACAATTAACATCAATCGTAATATTATTATTTAAAAGAAGTTATTTTTATTCGACACTTAGAACTTTGACTGTTTCACGCCCAAAAAAAGAGCCTGAATACTTGTATAAGGCGTACGATCTATTAGTTCTGATTTGCCAGCATTCCTCTCTGCGGGTTAGGCACGCCGAGGAACGGTCAGTTCTTCTTTGACTGAGTGAAAACAGCTGGTTTTGAGTAATGCCAACATTCACCTCGGGTGCACCCATCAGTGTACAATATTTTGTAAGCAGCATACCCCTTTCTTCCAAACTTTCCATTTCATAATTTTATTTCCTTATCTAAGCCTACCGGAAAACTCATCACAGATTTACTATTTCAGATGTATATTCCGTTTGACTATTCGCAACATCCATGACTGGCCGCTACGGCAAAACATCAAATGCACTAAACGGCGAAATGGCGGCCACTGGCAGAGGCAGTAGGTAAAAAGCAAACAGGAGGAAGTCCGGGACCGATAAGTCCGTGTCAATGGCCATTGTCCCCGGGCCACAAGCAATCTTTTGTACTTTGTGTGTTTTTGTATCGTCTCCGGTAATGGAATGAAGATAGATTACTGTAAATATCTGAGGGTTCTGTACACTTGGAAATACTACATCACTTTAATTACTAATCATATAAAGTAACAGAGAAGCCCTCCAGTTATTAAAATCAAAGTTTACTCTTAGGGAGCTACTTTTAATATAGTTTACTACAGTCGGTTATATTATATGAGAAAAACACCCCTTAAAAAAGGCGAAAAGATCTGATTCTATTCCAAGTTTCAAGCGTTAATAACATTGCCGAACAATTTTATTTTCTGAAAAAGAAACCGAAATTAATTAATTTTACAATATATGTTAAATTAATGTTCAAAAGCTCCATGTCATACACGACGTTGTAATGAATTTACAATTAAAAATAATAATAAAACGGTTTATTACTTTTTTTTTTTTTTTTGCAAAAGGCAGAAGTCACAAGAATGTGATATATTATAGCGTTAACATTAGCGTAACTAGCAACATTTTCTGTGATGATCTGTAAATTATCTGAATTAACTAACGGTTAAAAAAATCTTCAAATCACGTAAAATAATTTTGTTTTTATAAGACTCGCGATGAATACAGCTCTAATCCTGTTTTTGATTCCTTGTTGTATATAATATGTATCACTATTTTATCCCTAATTTCAACGTAAAATTCAAATCTGATTTTTTTCTTTAACGTGTACAATTGCATTACTACGTATAGATCATATTGTGTGGGTTAATAATGCTTTATAGGATATTGTTGCATTATAATTTAACCTAAGAAAGATATGCTTTTATTAGCACTCGCTTAAATTAACGCCATATTTAACATCAAACTTTAATAAGATCCATATTTCCTTATGAGAGAAACCAGTGACGGTTATTACAAACGGAAATCGGTTTTCTCTGGGGAAAAAATCATATCTGATTATATTTAATAGTTGTTCCCTATAACTCTAAACTATGTTTATTAGTTCCCCCCCCCCGACCCACGTTCTAGAGTAACTGGTGTTTTTTAATTAGTTGTAAAGCTCTCTCGGGGCGAGAGGGAAAAACGATGGGAAATTAGAACTTTTTATCTTCAACAACTTCCTCTATTATGAGTAGAGAGCGCTTATCAAATAGATGCGGGGGTGGGTGGGAGGGGGTTGTTTCCACGTTTCTCCAACCCCTCGTCTTTCCTACTCCAAAGTTCCCCTCCGATAAAGACCCCACACACGGGCGAAGACACTGGGGAGGCAACCACCGCCCTATCACTTAACGGGGCCAGCTGAACCCTGTGGGGTATCATAGGGTTCGATTAAGTCTGGCGGTTTTATGCATTTTATTCTAGAAATAAGAAAGGACAAAACGCAGATATTTCTAGTTTAAACACGATATTTTATGTAGAAATATTATAACTTACAATAAATTCTCTATACATATATCAATATAAAATATCGGACTAAATAAATAAAATTATTAAAAAAATATCTAGCAAGTATTTATTGTATTGTGAATCTTCGTTATAGCCTCTGAGAATGACAATTTATCGCTATAAAAATAACGCAGAGAATAGATAAATGCATCCTATCTATAAAATCAGACCCAAAAATTCACAATCAGAAAAATTGTCTTCATGAACGTTTTTATGAAATGCATATATTTTTTTTTTTTAAACATTAATCCGACTAAAATTGAATCTATTTGTTGTGATATCGGGGTTAACAAAAACACGATGTTACATTTTCATCAAATTTATAAATGGACAACGAATATGGAAGAATATGATTGATGGATATAACTCAAGACTTGCACTGCTTAGCTAAGTTTCAACCAGTTCACAACTTAGATCCATTATCCAATCATCTTATTCAAGCATACATAGTAATCCATGCCATTTATGGATAATGAATTTGATGTTTCTTCCATCAACTTAAGCCGATATCCCAACAGTAAATTAAAAGACTAACTAACTAATGAAATCCCAGATGAATTGAACGAATCTTATTGATCGCCAGCATCCACCTTCAGGAGTTGGCTGATGTCGAACGCCTAAATATTGGTCCATCGGGTTATATTGAGACCACAGCAATTCATGACCAATCAGCATCGTTCGGTTATACCACCATACTTTAACTCGTCTAATTAAAAAAAAATAATAATACATAACGTTCAAATTAAATACTAAGTAATACTTTATATTCTTTAAATATTACTAACAAATAAGTAAATATATATATTTAAATTAAACAAAATTACCTCTTGAGCTAAAAACGGCAAAACCTGAGCGATAATAGTATTTAATCTTTTAGCGATTTCAGTCTGAAAAAAAATAACAAATTCTGTTTATGGGATCTGTTTTTATTTTTAATGAAAAAAAAGTAATAAGAATAAAATATATGTATATGTATATTTAAAAAAAAAAAAAAAAATTGACTCTTACCTGTTTGTGCATTTCTACATTTAACCCGTATGACATTTCATAATACTGAAACAGGGAAAGATAAAATTAGTCTACTTGTAATAAATAACTCGCGAATATTATACACGATGTATAAGACTAGAAAATATAATAAGGTTGTAACTCACCATAACATAATGCCTTTGCATCTCAGTCTTATCACTCGATAACTTCTCGCACTCAAGTTTTAATCTGCAACAAACAGGACCAATGTAAGACATGACATGTAGTTACAATAGTCTATGATATTAGAACCTTTGCCATCAAACTTTGAAACTATGTTTCTGTAGAATTCCATCCAAACCAATATGGCATCATTAGTAAAGAAATTAAGCGACATATTAGGGTGTGGAATATATGGTGTGAATATAGAATTTAACAGAGCACATAAAACCTCTCCCGGGGGAACACCCGTTAATAGTCAAACGTAATTTGAGATAGCATGATAGGTAATTTCTTTTAAAAAAATAAATATAAACAATAATTTCCAGTTAAACTATGGCTACATGAAAATGTAATAAACATCAACGTGTGACATTTTAATACGTGTGAAGAACAAGTTAAAAATCGATATGGTTAGCTCAAACAAAGAAAGTTATACATAGCTCTTATCTTAGAGTTGATAACTATGAATATTAAAGGGGACGCAGACAGGAAAAAAATGGAGAAAATAAACAAAATCGTACTCTATACGGTAAGAATTTTTTTTTTATTACCAAGTAATTAATTAACACGTTGCAATTTACTATAGGAATGGTTTTATTTTATTTATCGTGCAAGACGAAAAATACGATCTTTATTTGTAAAACACGGAATGAATTAAAATTACGACGGTATGTACTTACCGTACAAGAGACATAAATCCTCACATTAACTGAAAAAAGCTTTCGTATCACTAAGTAAAGTGAGGCCACCAGCATAAAACGAACCCATTAAAGTGGACAGCAAGCTCACCATTACACGCTGATAAGGCGTGTTGCTCGCGCGGCACCCCAGCCCAGCAAGTGCCTGGTAGTTCTGCCTACATTTTTTAAATTTCCCTCGACTAATACTGAATAATAATTAATAATAAGTATCTTAAAAATCCATAAACGACTTTAAAACCAAATGAAAAATAAACTATAGCAGACATAATTTAGTCAAAACCACAACATTTTAAAATGTAAAGTGAAGCATAATCAAAAGACCAAACACTAGTCAGTCGTTTTTAAAAGCGCACACTAATTCTTTATTAGCCATGCTAATATTCCTATTTTGAGAAAATGAAGCCTAATAAAATAGCCGATGGAAGTTTCAAAGCTATTGAACTGCATACTTTTTGAATTCAATTGAACACCCGTACAGGAACGAATTGCAGCCTGAATAAACTAAAGGTTTTTTGGGTTTTTTGTGGAACTGGAAGACAAAGTTCAATTAAACTGAAATGAGGACAGGGCAATATTATATTTATGCGCCAGTAGAACTTATAAACGGAATTATTCTTGAATGAAATATAACTTATTGAACCTCTCGTGACAGTTTAAACATGGAAATTACAGTGGAAGAGAATCAATACAGCTTGATCATTTAATTTTATAATAATATGCGGGTAAATGGCTATACCTGACCTCAAATATGAATTATTGTGGAAAGTAGAGACATGATATAATAGTAACTATTCAGGGGGGGGGATTGAATTTGGTCCAGACAGACTTACTTAGTAAACTATTCATGCAGTACAGTACCACAGGCAGTGTCACTATTTATTGGCTTAAGCCTGGTGTATGGCTTCAAGTTCACTCACGTAGTTACAACAAATTCAGGGTTTGGAGTTTGTGTTGCAGCACCTGACAAACCCAGTGTTTAACACTACGACCCACCACCATTCCCGCATCGATGGCAACGGACTTTCGGGGAAAATTAGGTTAAGATTTTGTTTCTTAGATGTAAGTTAGTTTTAAGTTTTATGATTCCTAAGTTGAGTCCCATCACTTTTAAACATGTTTAGACAATGAATGCGCATTATACCTTTATAACAATCACAAATCGCAATGTAAAAATATTAAAAATTGTATAAAATGTAACCAAGCCATAGGACTTTTAATGCCTATTGTAAATAGATTCATTCATGCAGGATACTTATTTCCGTAATTTATAATAACAAGGGGATATAAAGGGAAAAAACAAATAAATAAATTAAGAGCAACAGTGCAAGAATAAAAATAGCATTATTCGTATACATGCAGTTAGAATAGTTAGCGACTGGCGAATAGCCATTTTCTCTTTCACCAACTAAGTTAAGATCATTTTGTAAACTGATTGGGGTGGGGGGGGTATAAGTTAGTCTCCATCTTATAGAGTACTTATGCGTTAATATATATTTGAAAGGATAAAGAGGTTTAACTCTACGATATAAGGGATTATATTCTGGAGTGTACATGTAACAACTTTAGCAGGCCAATTAACAATCTCCTTTACTTCAATTGCGAAATTTCCGTTCTCTTCTGATGATGATGATAATGATGGGGGAAGGAGGTCTCAGTTGAGAAAGTCCCAAAGGCCCTATGAGGTTGGAGTCCTGAGGAGATCCGGCGGAGGCATCGACATCAAAGGGATCGCTGCTGCCTAAATAGTTTTAATAGCACAGCCAACACAATCTTAGCCTCTCGTTACAGGCTTTCGTCAACTAACTTTGCCAGGCAGGTCCTAAAAAAGCTGGGCTTACACTTAAACTGATAAATAACCCTGTTAGTGATAGAAGGAGGTTCTTTTTGTTGAATATATCGACTTTCACAGTTTCCATAATTACAAACATCGGGGATAACAATACAGCTGCATCAGGCACGGTGCACAGAGCGAATGATAAAATTTGTCACAAACTAAAACTCATAAAAAACCCATCGGGATAAAAACTAAATGTTTTTTGGTAATTTGTTTTATATTTGGTATGTCTCGATCGATTTAATAAAGAGTTCACTTCAGCTATCTTGTTAAAAAAATATTATTTTAATGAATTCTAGTAATTACTGGCCATGTTCTAATAAATATTGTTAATCACGGCCCCGATATCTTTAATTTGTTTACCCTATTTAAAATAGTTGGATGATATTTATTTTTTAATATGAAATTTATTAACGACTTAAATGAAATCGTGTGAATCTACCATGCGAAATATTATGCATCTATTAAACAAAATTATCATAATGTTAATCTGGACGTCGAGGTGTTTAATTTTATATGACACTCTATACAAAATTACAAATTTGTTTATGAATATTAAACAATAATTAATTAGTGGACCGTATAAAAGTGCATAGCTCTAGCTTAACAAAACCTGTATATAATGTAGCGATGCTACAGGAAATACAAAAATAATTTGTAAATAGATTCGCCTGAGGATCTATAACCATATATAATTACCTGTAAATTTAAAGGGGCTACCAAAGGGGGAAAAAAAAAAAAAAATTAAACCGAGGACTCGCTACTAGTTTCGGGTTATGAAAAAAAAAACCTCTCGAAACCCAAACAAACTCGGTGTAGGTTTTTCCATCACACGTGACTCACAAATGAGCGATCAAAAGTAAAAACCAAATATCTTATTTTGTACTCAAAAAGGCTAGATTGTCTTCTTTCGGACACGGCTCATCTTTCTGTTTGTAAATACAATAGCAATTGTACAAATTAACCTCAGATTTTAAAGCTATATTCCACAACATATGCCGGATATCTTTTAGTTAAAATATAATAAATTTATGAAAAAAAATTTTTAACAATAATTTGTTAATTTTTAGGATTTCCAAATTTGAGAAACTTTGAGAAAATTTGTGATTCAAATGCAATGAAAAGATAAGAAAAAAAAAATACGCCACTGATTAGATATTGCAAGATGGCCTTTGATGGAAGTCTAGTCAAATATATACTTAATATTATGTAAAGAAGTACAATGAATATAATTAGAGATATAAAGAAGGGAACTATTAGTTCTTGGTTTTATAATTGATTTGTAAAACTAATTGTGTGCCGTTACATTTTTAATACTATTTTTATATGTCTCTCATATATGAAATCCATCAATGAAGACAGAATGAAACATTATCTCATACATAGGGCCCATAATATTGGTATAAAGAATTGTATTTGATAATCATACAATAATAATAATCATCTGAGAAAATACAGCGTCTAAACTTGTGATAAATAAAAGAAGAAAACATTCTAAGCCCAACTTTCACATTAAAAATTACCTAACATTAATACATAGTTTTGATATGGAAGAAAATTATTCAATTAATTTAAGCTTCATAGATAAAGAATTATCTTTTATTGTAAATTGCTAACTAAAGTAAATCTACCAGCAAACTCACTTACTATAGAACAATTAACATTTTTTCACGATCCTGAATTAGTAATTCTTATAATAATAATTTTAATTGTACATAGGTACAATTAATTTTGTTTTCATTACTTTAGGAAATTGATGATATTAACAACCCTACTATAACATTTAGAGCAATGAAGCATTAATGATACTTCGATTTTCACGGTACCGAGTTTGATTCTTATATAAAACCATTAAATGATATGAAAAAAAAAAAAAACGAATTAAAATTATTAGATGTAGATAACAGAACAGTATTACCCATTGTGACTAAACTGTTGGCAACATTGGGCAATCTGACAATATTATGTCCTTATAATTTATGTTCAGAATGGTATTTATCTTTTATAATTATGTATTTGGTTTTTATATGGCTCAGGTCATATTCTCATCCATTTTAGTAGTAAAATTGTACATAAGTGTATTAGTAATAGCAGCTGACGTAATCCATTCGTAGGACACACAGCCGTACAATTGACCGAACAGGGCTATAATTGTGCGATACTGCAAACTTAAAAATTGCTGTCAAACAGTAGCAATAAAAGAGTAAAATTTTCAAAAAAACAGTTTTAAAGTGTCTCGATCGACTTTTCAACAAAACTTTCGAGTCGACTCGATTCAGAGTGAACTATTGATAAGGGTATAAATATTCATCCAGTGACACACAAGTAATGCTTGCTTCGTTAATCATTAAGTCGGATCTCGTTTACGGTGCAATTTGAAACGAGGTCGTACGTCAGGCGTGAAGTATTAACATCCTTCAATATTGATGCGCGTTAAAAAAGAATAATAAATCAATTCCGTTTTCGAAAAAGCATTCAAACGTAGAACGATATATGAAATGTATTCTTTGCTAAAGAGAAAAAAGAAGTAGTGGCAAGGCAGGGACTCGAACCCGTGGGCGTCCTAATTTCCAGGAAGCTCCTCTCCTAGCTGAGCTATTTCCGGCAGAACGACATCAAAACGGGATAGCCTGATAATAATTTTTGATAAAGGATATGACGAATGTGTCAAATATTGGGTTGGCAAGAAAGTGATTTCGGTTTCCATCAGTAGATAGAGTTATGTTTGTTTCGTTATTCTTTTGTCAATGTTTAGAATTTTTCTCTTTTGAGATTTGGTAGTCGATACCTTTAGGTTTCTATAGAAAGAAATTCCATGTGATTTTGTTTAAAACTATGCACCGTCAGTTTGCTGTCAGTTTTAACATGGAGTGCAAAAATAAGCATTTTCAACACATTTTACTTCTTTATTTTCATAATAAAGTAAGGCAAGAAAGCGGCTGAGGCTCACAAAGAGATATGTGAAGTTTATGGTGTTGATTGTTTAACAGAACGCACGTGTCAAAATTGGTTTAAAAATTTTCGTTCAGGAGTTTTTTCACTGAAAGATCTACCAACGTTTTGGTCGACCTTCTGAAGATGATGATGACAAAATGAAAGCCATATTGAATCGAATCGTCAACTGTGCGATAGATTGCAAAACAGTTAAATGTATCACACACAACAATTGAAAATCATTTAAGACGTCTTGGACTTGTTAAGAAGCTCGATATTTGGGTTCCGCCACGACAATGCGAGGCCTCACACATCTTTAGCAACACGCACGAAACTATTGGAGCTTGGTTGGGAAGTGATGTCGCATCCCCCATACAGCCCAGCCCCGCGACCTTTCACCATCGGATTATCATTTATTTTTAAGTTTACAAAACTTCCTAAATGGTAAATAATAACGATGACCTCAAATCGCACTTGGTTGAGTTTTTCGCTGATAAGAACCAGAAGTTCCATGAGCGCGGGATCATGAAGTTACTTAAGAAAGATGGCAAAAGGTCATCTAACAGAACCTTAGATATTTTACTGATTAAAGTTCATTGTTTGTATAGAAATAAATGAGTTTTATTTCACACTAAAAACCCGAAATTACTTTCTTGCCAACCTCAATACTTTTAATTCATATAATTAGGAAAGAGAACTTATTCTATCTGCCTAAAGTAGTTGGTAGGAGTAGATCCTGTTTTAGCTCCAGAAGGAAAATAAAGAGATAACCGACAAGCAGAGATCAAAAGGAACATACAGCCCTGTGGAGAAACCCGCAAACATCGCCAATAACAAAATTCAAGGCAAGATCGATGTATCACATAAAAAAGTTTTTCGTTAAGGCTGCAAAAACGTATTTTATTAATTACACTCCAAGTGCCGAAGTATATATATATTATTTATGAATCAGCACTAAGTAACAACATCTTCAATTTGAAGTTGTAACTACTTATATCTATCTTTAATATTTGGTTTTTAGTTACAAGTAATAGAGTAATTAAAAATCCTTCTCCCTTGAAGGGCCTCTCTAAAAAGAACAATACAGTTTGAAAAAAAACAAAACACAAATTACTTATTGTTAATGAAGCCTAGATCTTTACTTTAATGCCCTACTTTTTTTATGGGGGTAGTTATATAATCTTCACGTCTTCTTTTTATTCACCGACTAACTTGGAACAGGAGACTCGCAAAGACCATAACAGACAAGACACAGGCGTGAAAACATATTAGGTTTCTGGTTAAGGTAATTTAACCTTAAAAATGATTATTTATTCCATCATGCGCTAAACTAATTTTTCACTAGAATCCCGGGTAATCTATTATTGACAGTTGGAACAGACCGAATCAATTAGTTTGAATAATTGACCTTTTTTCTAGCTTTACGGTTTCAGTCTTCGGAGCTCAAGGTATCTTCACTGACAAATGAGTTGGCTTGGCAATCGTAAAAAAAATATTTATTGTATTGCTTATTGATTCAAATGTAATCATCCTAAAGGCTATATCATATATTTTTCATAATTAAACTATATCATATGTTTCAATAATTTTCAACAGTCCGCAATTACTCCCTCCCCAAATACAGAACCATGGGGAGAAGTGGCTTTTGAAAATTGTTACTTGTACATTAGCAACTTCAATGGATTCGGCCAACAAAGTTATGGCAAGGTTTTAACAGCAAATAAAGCTCGTTGGTATTAGAGTGGTGAATATACCGAGTATGCGAATAGGAAGAAAGTTTATGGAGAAAGTTGTCAGTAAACTAGGAAGTCAGTACAGGAATACTTACCATCTAGAAGGACAAAGTAGATTTGTGGCCAAGATCCTGTTTAGTCTAGGGTAGGAGCTAAGCGGTACAAGGCATTGGAAACCAGGCTGAATAGAGAGAGTCCTATGATGGGAAGCTGATATGTGAAAATCGTTCTTTTATCAATTAATAAGTTTAGTTATGCACTCTAGTCTGAGACCGTGACTGAACTAGGGTTGGATATCATCGGAAACAATCACCCCCAAGCGAATCCACGTCACGTGAGTACACCCCAAAACCGGATGGGGGGGGGGGAGAAACTTAATGACACTAACAATTGCTCTTGAAGTTTCCCAAACAGGATTGGTTTAGAAAATATCTCGAGCTACGTAAAGATTGCGATATCACCATTGACGACGGCCCCTGAGTCAACGTTTTTGGTGAAGTGTACCCTGTGTGAACAGGTAAATCATGTGCGCAAGTGGGAACCATTCACACAAAGACTAGATTACGTTATTCTGACAGACTGCATCGATATTGCCAATATAAAATAGACATTTAGTAATTTACGACAGGGATTGTTAAAAATAACAGCTCTAGGACAGTCAGGACGCCATCTATGAAATATTTACCTAAGAGGAACAGTTGGTGTTCGGCAATTTTGAGGTAGATTTTAGTAATATTCTTTACTTTATATATTTTTTTCATTTATTTAATGATCTTGTTAGATACTGTATTTGGGGGGAGGGGTATTTTAGTCTTCAGTCTGTGTCTTGTTCTGTACTAAATGTTATACTAGCATTACTATTATTTTTACTGCATTTTAATAAAATGGGGGTCAGTTGGCATTAGCACCAAAACGTAGCGATTATTTGCTAATAAGAGAAAAGTCAAAGAGGACACTGTTGTAATCCTAGGAGTACTCGACTAAAGATGTTGATGATAAGAAGAGCAACACTCAGACGAAAACGTCAAATTATTTATTATTCATCAAAGCTGAAATGATACCAACAATCAAGTAGCCCTGATTAAGTATAGATACCTCGACAAAGCAGGTAGATTAGATATGAGATATGTGCAATATGCAGGTAGTTGATAAGCGGTATATGCTATCTAATTAAACAAGAGGTGTTATCCTCGAAGGGGATCTACATGCTTTCTCCGAGTGTAGAGGCCAAGCCTATGTCACAGATGATCGCAGCCCTGGTTAAGTTAATTAAGGAGGTATCTCGACATTTAGACCAATTATTTATCACTCATTCTCGGCGAGACGTCTCGATAGGAGAATAAACAGATAAACATCATCCGGCAATTGACAACGTCAACCTTGACCATTGCAACACAAGATGCGTAATGTGTCAAGCCGGGGTATTGACTGCTAATAATCACCATTTAACGATAACTGGAATATTCTACCATCGTTTGTATGCGAATAACGATCAATCGCGATTTACTGTTATTCAAACATATTGAATATATTAAAATGTCCTGGATTATTGATATTTTTTAAATTTAACACTTGTAATTTTAATTTTGATCTAATTTAATTTTTTAAATATAATTTTAATTTAAATACCTCTCCTTTGGCCTAGTTCACACCTATCGGTTATTTTCAAATTATCGAATAACAATAAAGAATATTTCCACTATTAACATAGTGGTGGGGGGGGGGCGCTTCAAGAAAGAGCACTGTAGATGAAGAATTGGACATACCGACGACCAGAAAAGAAAAATAGGAAACTAGCTATGTTACAATATATCTATCTATCTATAAATTGGATTGGCAAGAAAGTGATTTCGGTTTGCATCAGTAGATAGCGTTATGTTTGATTCGTTATTCTTTTGTCAATGTTAGAATTTTTTTCTTTTGAGATTTGGTAGTCGATACCTTTAGGTTGCTATAGAAAGATATTCCGTGTAATTTTGTTTACAACTGTCAGTTCACGGCCGGTTTTAACATGGAGCACAACAATAAGCATTTTCGACACATTTTATTTTTTATTTTCGTAAAGGCAAGAAACTGGCTGAGGCTGACAAAGAGATATGTGAAGTTTATGGCGTTGATTGTTTAACAGAATTCACGTGTCAGAATCGGTTTAAAAAATTTCACTCAAGAGATTTTTCACTGAAAGATTGACTGAACAACGTTCTGGTCGAACCTTCTGAAGTTGATGACAAAATGAAAGCCATAATTGAATCGAACCTTCTGAAGTTGATGACAAAATGAAAGCCATAATTGAATCGAATCGTCATATAACTGTGCGATAGATTGCAGAACAGTTAAATGTATCACATACAACAATTGAAAATCATATAAGACGTCTTGTTAAGAAAAGCTCGATATTTGGGTTCCGCCACGACAGTGCGAGGCCTCACACATCTTTAGCAGCACGTACGAAACTATTGGAGCTTGGTTGGGAAGTGATGTCGCACCCCCATACAGCCCCGACCTTGCACCATCGGATTATCATTTATTTCGAACTTTTTAAATGATTATAAGAAGGTAAGTTTCTTCGATTCATTTTTCCTTACCTTATACCATGAGGATAAGCTACCAAAAAAAAATTGTGGTGTTCTTCCCGAATACCCCTAAAGATAGATGGTGAGAATTATCAATGGTCAATTATTATTCCTCAAACAATCGATATTTACAAGAGCACTAAAGGCCCCCCCCCCCCATTCAGGTTTATAGGGATCCTTGTAGTAAACAAAGTAAGTAATATCACTACTTTAAATTAGTATTTAGACAAAATTTTGCTTGTTAGGATACCAGCTGAGGTGATGTAAGAAATATTTTAGACTAAGTTTCGACCTACTGTACAGCCTATATTAAACAAAATTATTGCAAACAAGAAAATTATTGAAGTATGAGTAAAACAGTCGGCATCTTGCATCTCTCTTTCATCAGCCTAAACCGATTCCCTAACATATAATGTAATAACGATATAATCGTAGTTCCTTAGGTATCGGAAACTCGACGCATTCCGAAGATGCACTTGCCCAAATCCTGCCATACACGTTTCATTTGCATTATTCACGCTGACAATAACCGTTTTAGATGCTAGAGTTTTTGAGGATGGTTATCAAAATGATAAATAAACAGGTTTAAGAAGAAGAAAAATATATACTCACGAGTGGTACTGCGCCTGTAAGAAGTTAAACTCTTCTTTGATCCTCTCGCAAGTCTCTGCAATCGTGAACTTGAGCTGTCCCCCTGTACCAGCACCTCCCTGTAAACACAACCGAACAACAAATTAATAATATATTAAACACAACTATACACAATGTATATTAAAATAATAAAATTTAAACAGAAAGTAATAAACAACTATTCTTACAGCATAATTAAAAAAAAATCTGTCACGGCTCACTGAGGTAGTCTGCGGTAAGATCAACAAAGGATCAATTATAGCAATTGACTGATCGATTATTCTTCGAACAATCGATATTCAGAAGAGCGCAAAATGACCCCCCATTGATTCAGATTCATAGGGACCCTTGTCTGTTGGAGAAAAACTTAAAATATCCTCAAAACTATTTTGTTTTTATGGGCCATTCTTACACTTCTAATTTTTTTTTTATACATTACCTCACCGTTGTTCTTCTGTAAAAAATTTAAGAGTTGTTCCTTGCGTAATAAATGGAAAATTAGAATGAATGTGAGAAAAGATGGATTTATTCCTCGGTATTTTTGGAGAAAGCAGTTGTTTATAACGTCCTCTACATTTTGTATCTAAATTTTTTAAAATTTAATGGCCGCATGCTGGTAAATTATATCGCCTTTGTGGGAAAGAGAAGATATTCAGAGGAAGGAGAGGTGTGACAACAATAAAACTCTCTCAAAACGATTGAAAATAGGTGGAAACTTGTTCGCACATGCATTCCCCTTTCCTCAATTTTTAAATACGTTACATTTTAATCCTCATTTAATACCTAGTGAAAGAATTAAATCAAACCCTGGGACGATATCTTTAAAATTCTAGATTAAAGAATTTTGGAATCATCTAAACCCTTTTTTATCAGCCCTCAAAATACATAAACCAAAAAAATATATATTGTTCCTTGTGTTAGGGCAGACTATATCAGGAGAACAGAAGACTACAGGAGCTTAACAATTGGCTATTAATTCCATTTTATTTGTAAAAATACGACAGCTTCACTATATTTTCCCCTTTTGGCTAAAGGAGTACAGAACTACGTATTTTAGTATTAAGGAAAAATTCAACGTTTCAAAACTGGTTTTGTTCTCAAAATCTAAAACTGATGTCATTTTATGTTGTTAGCATATACTCTGCCAATCCTAAACATATTTCTCACATTCCACGGCTACAAAAGACATGAAAGCGAGGGGATCGCTCTTTCTATGAGGATTGACCCGTATTATACCTTAACTTAAAACTGAAATCGTTATAAAAAAAATTGTAAAAACGTCCTTTTACTTGTTTTTACATTAATTTTTTAGGAGGGTTTATTAATATTTTCATGAATTTATAAAGCAGTTTCTATTTTAATATTATTTTTACACCACTGTTCAGAATTTTTTATTGAACTACATTTTTTTTTTTTTAAATGATAAATATATTGTTTGTTTTTTTTAAATAAACGTACTTAAACCTTTAATTTAAATTATTATCAAACTTTTGGCATATAAATATATACGTACTGCAATGGATGAAAAATATGAAAGGGTTTATCTGAATGTGAAGCCACAATATGTTGAAATGGTGTTTTTATGTGTTGAAGGTGGATACAACTTGTTTGTTACTTCACGTTTTATATACAATAAGTATTACAGTCCGTAAAACAATCTTCGTATCTCGATAAGAATTTAAATTGTTAATAAATTGATATTTAAGCAAATAATATTTATCTATCTTGGATAAATGTAGAAGTGTCATTATAAAAACTAAAGAGGAAATAAAAAGAGATTTTATATTGAGCAGGCTCGATACCTGGACCTAATTATTAAAAATAGTAGAATCAATACAACTAATAATTCTAAAAATTCAAATATAAACTTAGGAAGAGGCTATTATGTTCTCAAATAAAGGGAATCGGGGCTGGAACCATATATTTGTTATTGAGTAACAACTACACTGCGACCATTTATCTGTTGTTTTTCAACGCTTACATTGGATGGTGGCTCAAGTGCTTATGGTTCAAAATAATAACCCGAATGCCTAGTCTACTTAGAAATAGGTTTGGCTTGGCAGTCGTCTATCACGAACCTGTATGCTACAAAAGCAATGCATGTCAGTCTGGCTACGATTCATTCATTATATTATACTTTCATACTTTTTATTTTTATCTAATTGTTTACCTAGATGTTGTATGTTTGGCTGTCACTATTTTTGTATATTCAGTTTTTATGTTACTATTTATGTTTTTTGTGATATTAATATAATGGTTTTCATTTAGTGCAGTACTGTACTGTCAAGTAATATTGTAAATGCAGTTAAACACACTATTATTTTATTTTACAATTATTATTATCTCTCCTATAAGAGGCTTACACTATTATTTAACATTGTCATTATTTTTTTTATTATGATGTAACAGTTTTTTTTATATCCCAGATGTGAATTTGCCATCTGAACATTGATGTTATTCTTAGGGGACTCTGTCCCGGAAGTGTCTTTTCCACTATGCCAATAAGTTAGGTTATGGTAACGGGAAGTACATGAATAATTACCGAGAAAAAAAGTCCTGTTTCAATAATTTCGAATATTCCGTGTCACAGCTCCCATGAGAATGGATTCCGCGCTGGCATTCTTGGCACTTTAACTGAGCACCGGGGAAATTATGTTCATCATATACGGGATGACACGTTTTCCTTCCACTGTTCTGGGTAAGATGGGGCCTCACGGCCAACTACGAATTATGTTGCCCCCCTTGGAAAGCCCAAAATGTGGCACCTCTCCTTTACCCTAGGTAATAAAGAGATAGAGAGGGCTGTGGTGAATCGATTTAAGGGCAATGACACACGTGTCGGTTTTGACCGAAGCGTTTTTCGGTCATTCATAATAACATTAAACCACCAGACGGTTCAGATCGCTCGGAACTATTGACCGTTCTATATATATAGGCAGCTGATACTGTTAGATATAGGTACATCAGGGGGGGGGGGGGACAAACATGTATACCTGATTTTGCCGATTGGTCAGCTCTTGTCGTGACAGATGATTTTCAAAAGCTTTTGTTGTTTTTTATTTTTAAAAAATACTTTATTTGTTGCTGAGAATCATGTTGACAAAAAACGTTTTAATAATCTCAAAGACATTATTTGTAGACCATAGTTGTATGGATATAGTAACTTTTTTTTTTTTCAAATATCTTTGATATTTATTCTGCGTCGCCGTCATTTTGTCTTTTTAATCATTGGGAAAGATCATAAAGTACCGCAGCTCGGGTAGCACGAAACAACCGGCTGGTCCCCCTCATCAAACTTCCTCACTTTCCCTTGTCTTGAGTTAACATACCCCCCCCCCCTCGATGTAGCTGTATCAAACACAGTATCCGCTGACCCGTTATTATAGTACGAGTATAGCGAGAAGGTATGTTTTCGGAACGGGCGGTTGTGTACTGCCTATTTTCCCAAAAAAATTGCGCTCCAAGATAATTAGCTCGGTCTCTACTGGCCGTGGACGCACTCCACTATACCACGACTTTTACATTCAATTAATTTTATTACCTCCGACTCATTACGACATTACAGACGGACGAACCTCCCCCTTCGGTCTCGGCAATAACATCGTCTACAGATATGCGAACTCTATTGGCAGATTTGATTCGATCCGATTCGCACTAATGCGGACAGTAGGACCCGTGACGTTATGCTGCGAAGGCACACGGCATGACGTGACATGCCCACCAATCCTCGGTTATATGCATGTTCTCATCATGCCGCATGCTTAGCACGAATGCACAATAATTGAGCAATGTTATAGAGTCTTTGACTGGAGTGTACTGATAATCAATTAAGCAGTGCTTGCGCATTTTAAAACAAGTGTTGGGAGGTCATCGTAAGCCGTTTATCCTCGAATATGTCTTAGTAGATGTATTTGTTAGGATATAGTAGGCGTATCAAAAAGAGATATTAGATTTTTATCAAATTTAAAGGACTATGTTTTGTACTAATATGGAATAATACTTATTCCATCTACTTTTACTATTCAGTACTACTTCAGGTATTCAGTACAAATTAAAGAAGATTGGTAATCATAATTAAGAAAAGTTAGGCTCAAAATAATAGCTTGCTATACCATGTGAGCCTGCAAGTTTGTAACAAGAAGGAATAAAAAAATAATCTAACTACACATAGTATCTACAAATGGAAAATCGAAATTGTGCGCAACAAAGTGAGCAAGTAAGTAAAACATTTATATATATAAAAAGAGGGGATCACATTTAATTGATTAACATGAAAATATGTACTGATAAGGGTTAATATATGTACAAATTATTGAACGCATATGTATACCTAGCTACTAGTATGAGTTGGTTAGAGTTGCTGACTCTAGGTATAACTTTTGATACCTGTTGTTCATTTCTGAATATCAGAAGATGCCGAAATATATAACAATTCGAAATGGTGGCCGTTAATAAATTTAAGAAAAATATAGCTTTCATGAACCAACCCAAGCCGAAATCACTGCTAGTTCATCAACGCAGAATGTTTTATGTTCTATTCATGCAATACAGTAGCCACACGTTTATGCTAAGGTCCGTACGTACTAGCATAATGTACGTCATACAATTTTTTTGATAAATTGTAAACTGGATTGCAATTTTTTAATAAAAAAAACTTAATAAATGACTTTCAAACAATATCGATGGCTACTTAAGGGGCTTCGCTCCAGTTTCTTAACATATAAGGTGATTCTGAAATAAACTTACGGAATTTTCGTTGAGATTGATTGAAATTTTATTTTAAATGTTCTAATATCTAGATCACTTAAAATAGCCTTTACAAAAACTAACTATAGTATCATAAACTGTGCGAACAATTATTAAGTGTTTGATATCCATTTTCGGTATCAATATTTGACGGACAATGTAAACCAGGGTATCGTGTATTATAAGGATTATGAAGCACAGATAGACGATCATGTCATTGCAATCCAAAGTGCCCAGGCTACTAACTGAAGAACCGCCATACATGTTAGCGACGGCACAGTGCATAAGTTGCATGCATGCAGACACCTCACGACAAAATATCGGGCAATTCGAATCCTCCTTAGAACAGTCCACACTTGACTTACCTTAAGAGAAGCTTGAATAGTCATCTGTTATGTCATAAATACAATTGCATTAGGAGGTACAGCATATTTAGCAATTGTGAATCAATTAATAAACACATAAACAAAAAAACAGGTCGTCGAGGTCTTTTATTAGATACTACACGTAACAAGGTAGGCATTTATTTTATAAATCTGACATGTACAATGAATGTATTTGAATAGTACTCTACACATCACAACAATGGTAATAATTAAACAAATGTGTCCTCCGGCCAGCTCTGCTGTACGGTGCCCAGCTATATACTCACATGACTGACAATACAGCTAAAAGAATCCAGCAGTTTCAGAATGGGGTCATGAGAAAGTGGTCAGATATACCTCTCTCGAGAGGTTAAAGAACGCCGACCTGCACCCGTTGCCTGGCGTGCTGTCGGTGGGTGAGTTCATCCACCGGAGACCAATCCAGTTTTTTGACTCGTTGCAAGCACATAACAAACCCAGTGTTTAACACATCATGTCCCAACCATCCATCCCGCATCGATGGCAACAGACTGTCGGCGAAAATTAATTTTTGAGATTTAGTTTTTATGTATGTATAGTTTTTATTTTGTTAGATGTACGTTAGTTTTAAGTCGATAATAAATAAGTTGAGCCTATCATTTTAATAGTGTCCAGGAAGTCAATGTATAATGCACATTATTATACTTTTTGTACAAGCGCGGATCACAATGTGTAATACTCAGAAATTGTATAAAAGTAACCACGCTGCAGGAAATATAATGCTTAAATTGTAAATAGATTCATTTGTAGAATCTATGCTGTATTATGAAATGATTTTGTAACAAGGGGATATGGAAACAAATAAAATAAACAACTCTATTATAGGAAAGTTTGCTGGACAGAATTAGTGCCTATATTTCCGCTTCACGTAGGTTAGAGCAAGCTTCTAGGAGTGCACTTCACAAAACTTCTCTTACATAAATTATTAAACAATTGAACTTGACATTACAATACATTTATTTTTTTCATTTCGATTTATATATCTTTGATTGCTTTCCTCGTATTCAGCATTCAAAATACATATTGAATGAAGTTTTTTTTTTTAATTAAAACAATTCTTTTCCAATATGAATTTCCAGTCCGAAGCTCCGGTTATTAAGTTTTTGACATATTTTTTTTCTTTTTTAATTTCCGGTCGTCAGGTGACGTAAATACTAGCGAACATTAAGGCCTGGTGGTGAAACCAATCAATTTTTGTTTCATTTACAACAAAACTTAAAAAGAACAAACAACAAAATGGTTTTTATATTTTATATCTTCAATTTTAACACAGTGTGTGAGATGACAAATGCGTGAAGCAGCCAATCGTAAAAAAAAAACTCTACGCTACAGTTAAATCAGGACAATAGTTATTGACTTGTAAAATCTCTTTTTTTTTTTTTGGTTTACTTACTTCGTTTCTTATTTCAACTACTCAATTAAATGAACATTTTTTTAATTAATTGCTTTTTATAATATATTGATAACAATAAAATTATATTTATAATAAACACAAGCTCTCAAAATTTGAAAAATTAAGGAATAACGAAAAAATAAAACAGAAATTACTTAGGATAAGTGGGAACCTAATCACGTATAAATTATTTTTAGTAAAATTAAATGTAACCGAACCACAATATTAATGCTAGAGTAGTCTCGAATCAAGTTAAAGAGTGTTGGAAATGGTCATATTCTGCCAGCATGTATTGAGCGCCTGAGGCTCTCACATGCCTTTGCTCCCCTGTGCAGTAAGAAAATTATGAAGTAATATAGATTGGACATTTGATGACGTCTGCTTACTGCCCAATAAGATTGGAGATGGCACGTTGTTTTTTCACTATATTCAGTTCATATCAGTAATACAACCGAAATAGTGCACCTATTTATTTAAATATTATATGCACGTGACAATCACTAATAAGTAGTTATTCAAATACGCCTTTTTATTTATTATATTTAAATATTAATGTTTTAATCTACTTACTGGCAGGGACGGGGGCCTTCTGGACATCGCAGCTTCCGCATTCATATTTAGCACTGCCTAAAAAGAAGATAGTATGGGATAGTAAGATAGTAAGCATCCTCCAAATCTCAGCTTAAATATTAAGACAAATCAAAGGGAAAATAATAATGATAAAAACTTATGCTAGTGCAATAACTTACAGGCTGTCCCAAATGTTATATCCGGAAGTTGACGGGCTTGATGTAAAATATTACATGTGTTCAAAAATAACCAATTACCAAAATAGTAATGGCTCAACATTATACGATTTCGAGGAAAAACTCAAAAGCAACTCAATTCAAGAAAATGATTTAAACCGATCAATCAAGGGATTGATCAATGTCATATATTAATTTTGTTATAAAATTGTTACATAATTTATTACAATATCGAACAACTGCGGGCTGGTAAATCAAGTTTCTTAGAAAATATTCATTCGCTAATTTTTGATAAAACGTTCATTATTTTTTTACCACAAATTCTTTTCTTCTTCGACAGGCAAGTCCCAGCTTTTAAAGCGAAAAATAACTAATACTAGGTGTAAATTTATAAAAGTTACGCCAAAAAATAAGAATTCATTTAAGACTTGTTTGACAATCGAATGATAATGTTCGTTTTTAAACGATCCCATCGACTCTCTTAAACCCCATTCAAAAACAAACTATTTGCGCGACAATTGTGGAAATACAGTTTTTAGGATAGCGGTGGTTATAAGTATATTCCACAACACCCCAAAATATGCACATCAAGTTTTTGATTAAAATAGAATAATTTAAGTACCTCTCAAAAAAAGACGGTTGGTTCTCTCCTTACGTTTTGGTAATATAATACGAAATGAGCTAGGTTGACGTTTATTATAACTTTTATTTTACTAGCAATTATTATCCCGATAAATATAATATAAATTCTTACGATTACTCAATATTAAGCTATAAGCTCTGCGCGAACACCTTTATCTGTTTAATTCTTCCTAATCGCCATTCTACTTTCTGATATTAAAATTGTAATTAGATTATTATAATGAACTGAAGAATAAATATAATATTAACTATAACAATTATTTTATTTATATTGTGTTAATGGATTAATGGACGGATGAAAAACATGGATTATACAAAGATTACAATTGTAGTTAAATAAACATTTAATATTCAATTAAAACTAGCCAATCTGAAATAGCGATGTGATCAATTACATTTCTTTTAATGGATTTTACATCGCTTTTTGAAGGAAGCACTGCCGGAAGTAGAAAATAACGAGACTGTGATTTCACCTATTACAACAAACCAGTCAGAACCGGTTATAACTGCAAACCTAGCAATCAACCTAAGCCTTCATGACAAGAAGAAGAAGTTGATTGTGAGTCACCATTCAGTGTTTTCTGTAAAGCACCGAAAATGGTTAAATTATTTTTTTTTTAAATAACGAGAAAAAAGCTTAAGTAAAAATTCCAAGGTTTAAATCGAAGGAATAAATTTGAAAGATTGGGTATCGGTAGGTACCACGATTATTATAAAGAGTTTTGAAAATTACAAAGAGTTTTGAAAAAGCTAAGAGAAAGATTCATGGTTTCTTTGATTCTTCACCAAGGCAATGGGACTGCTTACAAAGAACTTTCTGTAAAACAGTTTTTGACACATTAGTGTACTTGGAACATCCCCCTCATGTACCCTTCTTATTTTGCATCTAGTGCTACTTTTATCTTTTTCCTAAAGTTGAATCATCGCTTAAGGGAGAACAATCAGAATCAGTTGACGCTGTTAATAAGAAAATGGCAGATACGTTCAAATAACTGACAATAGATTTTGCTCCATGCCTTTGATTATTAGAAACAAGGCTACAGCGATGTATTTGTTTGCCCGAGTAGGGAGTATATTGATGGGGACATTTGTAATACGGATGAATAAAGGTGAGTTCATTGATCAGTCTCGCTATTTGATAGGCATACCGAAGCGTGCTCACGCCTTGTTGAAGCGTGACCATTGCAAATACCACCCTTAGGCATTTCATAAAATTGATAAACTTGGATTATATCCTGTCTATGTATAAAACATGTTTTTGGTTCCATGGGACTTACTTTACCTATCAGGGCTGTTAGTGGTGTTAGATTATAAGCTCAATAAGAATAAGGCTAATCTAAGGTTTTAAAAATGTTTAATGATAAAATCCGTTTGTATTTCCAGATTGGAAAATTATAACTTGAATGTTTTGTTTTTTTCACTTACTTGGTATTGCGCTGAAGACTTTGGTGACAGTCCAGAATGATTTCCTAAATATCCCCTCTAGAGATAACAATATATACAAAACTAATTTTAATTTATTTGTTACTAATGAGATAAGACTCGCATTTTTATTTAAAGAAAAAAAAGAAAATAAATTGACTTTGATGAAACTTTATCAGTTCCTTTATTGACACTATAGCAAAGATATGTTTATCTACTTACGGAATGGTGAGGTGCTGGCATCCTTCCTAATTGTCCCTCGTGATTCACGTTCATCATTGTCGCCTAAAATTAAAATTTAATGGAATAGTAATTTCTCCAGGCGCAATTTATCTTTTACGAATTTTAAAATAAATAAAAAACATGAACAAAAAAATTAAACAAAAATAAAAATTCAGCAATATAAATATAATGAGAAATAAGAGCGTTTTTGATATTAGAAAGAGGAGGGGATACGCAAGTTGCCGTTGCTTGGAGCAGATTGGGAGACATGCTAAGATTGATTAAAGATGTTAGACTTTCATCAAATTGATAAATGAACAACGTTTCTACCTACATTGTGTGTACACTGCATCAGGTCTTGTGAGATTGTCGTAATGGAATGAAGGAAGCTTAAATCACACTGGTTGATTGGTTGTGATTTGTTATAGGCGAAAAACCAATGGGTCATCCACGCCTTATGGTTTAGTATGCTAGTATAGTAAGAGCCCACGAGAGCAGAGATCCCGGCGGCACATCAGGCCTACATGACAGGCAGAAATTTCCTATTTACAGGTACGGAGGCCGGGCGAGGAATAGGGAGGGGGGGTCTCTACCTATACAAATATTATATACACAGCCTATCAATAATAGGTTATGCAGCTTGTTAATAACTAGATTTTTCTTGAAATTGTCATATTTTTCAGATATCCATTATCAATAAATACTCCCACTGCTTGTTGCCCTTTAATAAAAGCTTGGTGGATTTCTGTTTGGACTGAATAGTCTAGAGTAGATCTTCCGGAAGCCATACTGGAAGTTCTATAAAATATTATTTTCAAGAATCCATTTAAGTTATCTATTTACCATCATTTCCATTAATTTAAAGATACAGATGGCGAGAAATAGCAGACGGCAACAACTTCTGGTTCATGTCAAACCAAAACTAGGACCAGATGCAGAAATACATTATATGTCGAAACTTAGTTCGTTTGTAAATTTGATGAAAAGCTAATAACCGGTTTAGAAAACCGGTATCGCAACAAATGCATCAACTCAGTAAAAAAAAAACAACTTATTTATTAATACTGCTGAGTTACTAGGCTAGTGACGTAGAACTTAGCGACGGGCGTCAGAAGACAGGTCCTGTTGTAAGGCATCAGGTCTAAATAACTTTTGTATCGCTTGTTTTATAATGATAACAAACTTGTGACAGACTAAAGTAAATATAATAGACATCATGGCCCCTAAATTTATTTTCTGAGATCAAGTTTGCAAATGTTAAGGCATTTTATACAATACTTCGTAAACTATACATCGTAATTGATTTGAAAACATTATAAGTATTTTTTTTTTTTAAATAATCGACATACAAATTACGTTTTTTTTTTTATTCTGAGAACACAAAGAGGTTACAGTTTACTACAAGACCATTTCTGTATCAAATAAATAAATAGAAATAGCTGCAATGCAATTATAATTTCGAAAAATTTAAACATTTAAGGACAACAAAAATTTAACAATTACGTTTATATTACAACACAACGACCGTATTTTTAACATGTTGTTATTATTACAGCATACAAACAACTAAAATGTCTGGTGTCTATCTTGTGATTTAGCGTGAAATCTAAATTTTGTAGAATATCCATTGCTTCAAAAACCTTTTTTAAAAGTATTCATTCGTTTCTCATTTAAGCATTCTTTAAAAAAAACAAAAAAAAAACAGGAACAGCACCTAACCTACACCGATAACTGATAACTTTTAAAAAAACAAAAAGTGACTAGAACATAAATGATAGAAAATATTATCTAGTTAAATTTTATGTATGGATGTTTTCATCATAACATAAAGATAAACTAAGAAATGTGCGACCTTTGGGGAAAAATTACCGGCAAAAAAAAAAAATTTCTTCATTCAAACATCTCAGTTTTTTAGTGTTTGTTTGTTGTTTTTGTTGTCGTAAGTAAAAAAAAGAATTGCTAGCGATTATCATTGTCAAAAAAAAACTTATGAACCCCAGCAGATACGAGGACGAATGCAGGAGCGACACCACCTGTCAGGTACAGAACAGAAGGTGAGGGTAAAAAACATGTCTTCCAAACGTTAGTTACACTCGTGAACAAATCGAAGAATTGTACTTGTTATATAATACAATTTTATTTTTCTGTAATATTATATCAGAGTACTCGTAAAGTTCACCATAGGTGGTGGCTCTTATCAACTTTACGAGGGAAAATAAATAAATTATAGCACATAGTAATAAAATCGATTAGTTCAAAATAAAAAAGTTATTTGTCAACATAAAATGAGCCAGAACAAAGATATTTACGGATTTTTCGGGAAATATCAATACTATGAGGAAACAACACTTTCGTACTCGGTAACTGACAATGCCTTTTTCAAAATATTAAAAAGGCATACAAATAGCCATTATTAACAACCAAACTAAAATATAATGGCATGTTTTCTTTGTCTTGTAATTATTAATAATTATAAACACTTTTGGGACCCTCAACTATAGAATCTTACATAAATAGCAAGGATATTCCGAGGTTCGAACCGCTGAGATTTACATTGATGCTTTCAAAACTATATTTTTGGAATGTGTTCATATTTCATTTTGTTTTTTATGCATGTATGGTTGATCATATGTATTTAAAGTTTCAGACCCATTAGATTATTTTTTTTAGTGTGCATACATTAAAATATAGCAGCATTTATTTTCGAATGTTTAAAAGGTAAGAAATTGGCATCCATTTACAAAATTATCTAATCAGGGAGGGAAAAAATAAAAAAATATCGATAGCTAAATTCAATCACTAAACAATTTCAGATAGGTTTTTTTTTTTTTTTTTTTTTTGTTTCCAGCGTGTTAACATTTATATATCCATACGATGTATTTATATATATTTTGTATGTGCGATAGGGGATGTATGTTTTGTCAACCGAATATAGTCAACATGGCAAGTAGCTTTTATCCATTATTTGCTTATCGTGAAGGATTAAACGTGAAGTGGTATTATGTGGTTACGGAGTTCATTCAGGATATGATTTTATATAATCGTAATACAGGTCTCCAATAAACGTAGCCTTTGTTTATTATGTATCGAGCAATAGTTAATTGATATATGTTTGAGTTTAAGAATAAACTTTATTATTGTTTATACTCAATTTGATTGGTAATCTAGAACTAACACGAATAGTTTCAAACGGAAGTAGAAAGTGTGCACAAACCGGAAATTCCCCCCTTTCAATGTTGAGACTAAACAATATTCATGGCTAACGACCATAGCTGTAACCTCCATTGGATGTGACACACACAAATAGTTGACTAGTTGAACCGTGCAGGTTTATTCTCCCCTCCCCATAAGATAAAAAAAAATTTCTTTAATCATAACCTAATTGTCTAAATGTTTTAAACAAACATAGTTTAAATGTTTGTGATATGATTGATAAATAATTTGTACTGTAATGTTGGTCCCACTATTATCTATAATTAACTTAGGTATTTAATATAATTAAGCAAGTCTTCACCAGGTAGTAGCCGTTGTACAGATAGTAGACTGCAGCTGAACGACATCAAAACCAAGACACCAAAACTAAGGCGAAAACATTAAAATCTACACTCTGTTCGCAGATAAAGCCGAGCGTTTATTACAAAATCGAGTAGAACACTGATCTGAGTTAAGGAACTCATTACTCTTCTTCTCGGCTAATTTACTTGTCTCGAAACTGAGCAAAATCTCTTAAAAATTTGTCTTTAATAATGGCTGTAAACCTTCGATAACCGCACTTGAAGGTTTGTTATTTTAAAAAGAAACTTCTCACTCTCGGGCTACGGCTTGTGCACTATCCTGCTAACGAGAGAGATCTTACAACAACGCAATCATTGGGCACACTGCATTAGAGAGCAAATAGATGACGCTAACATATTAGTATAATCCTCAAATATAATATTATCATAATATACAAATAGTAGTAGTAGGGATCAGAGTGAACGATAATATCACTTTATGTATTTAAATTTATAGTCGAGGCCGAAAAGTGAGCTACTTTTAAGCAGCTAAGGTTAGTAGAGTGTAGTATTCTGTCTGTCTGACAGTTATTTTACTATACTTTTAAACAAAGACAAACTTACTGTGTTGGAGGAGGTTGTATAAGCTTGGCCGAATAAAATTAGAGGTCAATATCAGGCAATTAAGGGATTTTTTTTTTTTTAACAGTTAATATTTTTTCCGAAGTTATATAACCTCCCCCTAGACAGGTCTGTTTTTCTTATTAAGTATACAAAAATGTAGGTTCAATAATATCTATTTTCTACCTTTAAGTAGTCGCCTGCCATTATTTGAAGATTTTTTTTTATAAATTTACTAAAGGTAGTTTGTGGCCGCGCGAAAAAAATCTAAATTCTAAAAGAACAGTCTTAAATTTAAAGCCTTCAACGAGTCCGTTAAATTAGACCGGCCAATTGATGCATTAGGTTCACCATAAATCCCAAGCGAATTCATTTTTTTCAATCCGAGCTTTACATAGAAGGATAATATTTTACAAGATCTCTTTCCTAAATGTGCTAAAAAGTCCTACTCATGGTGGGATTGCAAATGGCGGAAACCGGCAAAGTTGCTATTAAAATTGTTTTCACGGCCATTAAATGCTTGATGAAACTTTTCACTGCGACATGGCAGAGTTGTACATATATGTCCTCCCCATGTCTCACTGTTAATCTTCTCTGGCATTGACTATTTGGCCTAACGTAGGCAAGGATAGAATAATGCTTATAACAGAGAGAGAGAGAGAGACAGAAAGTGGGCAAAGATACTGGAGGAATCAATAGGAATGCTGGGCACACACACACTGCCATGACAGCTAATAACTTGGCAAGCATTGATCCCCTGTAGTCCTCCCCACTCCTTCTCTCCTAGTCTTTTTATACACAGTCACTTCCATCTACTATAGTAGTAGTAATGTCTGCTCTTACGCACCATTACTAATATATTCGTACTTGTGTCAAAGCGATATACTCTGATCATTCATAGTAAATAGATATGTCATGAACATGCTAAATGCCATGTATATCAGACGAATTGCATTTAAAAACACATCAAGAGCCCTTTAGGCAGTACTTTGGGGTCTAGACTGCTTGGCTTGGGTTTCCAGACGTTTCTTCCTTGTTATTTGGTAATTAGCAACGGAGAAATATGTCAGTTGGTATGGACAGCTGTTCGGTTGTATCAAGAGAATGTCCACTACAACCTCAACAGCCAAGTTTATTTATTTATGGGCAACATTACACCAGGTCCCATGATAGCGAGAAAATAATGTGGTATTAAACACAATTGGTAGTATTAACTGACCACAGTTAGGTACGATAGAAACAAAACAAAAAGAAAGACTAAATTAATTACGATTCAGTGAGGAACCAATAATATTACAGGTTCAGGCGTTAAGATATGCTAGGGTAATAAATAACTTTTACGCGTAATCTAGTAAACCTTTACTAAGCGGATAAGTAACATGAAGTACAAGTTCATTAAGAAAAAAAAATAATGGAGGACTCGATAGGCACTGCGACACTGCTAACTATATCGAGAAGAATATATAAGGCACTGGATTAATATTCTTTAACAAAAGAAAGAGAAAAGGAGTCCCCACAAATATTTATTTATTTAATTTGATAATTATAATTATTTTATTTTTCCCCTCTGTGATGAATTGTTTATTCTTTGTTGGACAGAATTACATTTATTTATTTCTACATTGGTCTTATTCCTAGAGTAAATAGTTCCAATAAAATTTTTTTTCTATTTATCAATCGATCTAATAGTAATATAGTTCAAAGAGCATCTCTGATGTGGCGAATGCAGCATTATTGAGCCTCATCTCAAGTGGTCATTTACAATATAAATTTGTATTATTGACATATTTGGCCGTGAATATTTTTTTTTTCTCCCAAAACCCCTTTTTATTTAACATTTTTACAATATATGATCAAAATACAATGAACAAGATTAACAATATAATCGTGCTGCATACGCAGATGCATTTGAAGGAGGGTAGAATTAAAAATACAACATTTCTTTTTGAAGTTAAAAGTACAGTATCGAAATAGACAGGACTAGGTGATGAGGCTCGCCTTCGGATTACAAACAGGGAAACTTACCACCTAAAAACTCCGTAAATATTTGTATTTCATGACTTCAAAATTTCAATTGCGGTTATAGAACCAACCTGAGGCTTTTAAAGAATCAAATCATAGTAAAACAAAAATATTTTTAATTTTCTTAAATTGAAGTCTTATTTTAGCTCAAAACGATCGATAATATACAGAGACGTATTGTAACTCCTTATACTACCTTTACGAAATGGCTGACATCCCAGGTGGTGTGCATGTAATTAAGTGGTAATTGTATAGAGATGATTACTATAATACTGAACCATCTTTCTATTGAATTCGGTGTAGTAATTAATTAGCACGAATATAAAACTATTACTTAATAACCAAATAATATAATCAAAATAATATCCAACTATAATTCCGATTTGTAAAACCAGCGGATATTCCACGATTTTGTTTTTGTTAATTGCCTTATAACTTCTCAGAAGAAAGAACTACACTCCTCTTCCTTGGCGAGAGAAGATAAAACCCCTAATATTTTTTTCAGTTTACACTCACCTAATTTTCGATGAAACATGGTAATATGAATTGGAAATAATTTCTTCGAATGTATAGTTGGCTGCGAAAACTATATTTTATCATTAAAAAAAATTTATTATTTAAAATTATTATATTTTAACATGTATATAATCTAAATAGCACTCGCTGATCAATGTATTTTGTGAAGATGCCCAAAGAAAATAAATTTCGGATGGCGATTTTTCTAATACTGTAGCGGTGGACTACAAGAGATTTTTAAAAAAACCGAGTCGAATTTGCCCTTAGGCGTACAACTATTTATTGTTTTGTTTCAGGGGTAACATGACATGGAGCGATAAAATTACAAATAAGTGTTATAAAAAGTCTTTAACCAAATTAATAACTATTTAACTAGTTCATTACTAATAAAAAGCAGTTTTCCGTAGCTATCTTAAAGAGTAGCCACTTACTAAGGACACGTAACGAGCCAGTTTGTTTATGTCCCCTCCAGAATGAGGAATACGTCAAGTCTATTAAATCTTCTGTTCTGTTCGTTTCTTCGCCTAAGACTGTCCATGACACCTTTTAAAGTTCACATCTACTGTTTATTTCTCGCACTGGCTGACCTGCGACCCTACAGGAATACTCTGTTTCGGCCAGTCCCCCCTTAAGTTTTGCCCGGTATCGACCCCCGCAAGAGATACCTGTTGCTCCGCCTCCACCCTCTCATTAATGCTGCCTACTTGCCGCCCCCATCCCTAGTCCCAGGTGATCCTAGTCGATAGGAAGCACAAGCTTTTATTTACTTATAGCTCAGCTAATTCAGCTACGGCCAAGGAGTTAATTTAGCCTAAAGTCAAAAGGGCCTCAGATATCGTCTGGAAAAAGTATATACCAAGCAAAATTTTGAAGGAAATTATTTACAATTTCGAAAAAACTTATACCATGAGATAGGTCCTCCCCTCCCACCTCGTTCCCAAATGGAATCATGATGATCTGTCTATCTGTCTATCTGTCTTACCAGTATTCAAATGAGGACGAATGTGGCAATTACTCGATTAGCTCAGGAACAGACAGGTAGACAATATTGTCCGCGTTACTAAACTGAGACAATTATCATAGATCGCCTTAACTCAGTATATAAGATTGATAACAATGGTGAGCATGTAGATTTTTTTTAAGAAAATATAATTTATAAAAAATATTCGAAGCTAGACGGTGGGGTTTTAAAAAATATTTTAATTAAACCTATGAAATTACCCTAATGATTTTTAAATTGTGTTTTATTGCAAATTTTAAAAAGCTACAACTTTAAGCAGAAGCTCCAAGAATTTCAGAGTTGACATTTTATTTCCGACTTCTTCTACTCATTTAGCAATCCATAACGTAACAGTAGTAAATATTGTTCCTAAATATGTGAATAAAACGAGTGACCTATTTATTTAGCTAAGGGGCCAAAAATTGATCAATAAATCAAATCAAGAATGCCGGACATTTTTCAACAATCCTGAAAAAGTATGACGACTTATCTGAAAACACAAATCTTACAATTAGCAGCAGTGACTTGGACGTGTTAACTGATATGTCTTTATACAATTTTTCGTACACGCGTAATTTTAGTAAAGTGATTTTAAAATGAAAATGTATGCCTTTTCTACACAAATCGATTGCTTTATTAAAACCGTTCTTTTTACAAATAAGTACAAATATTTTTGACCTAAAAAAACAAACAATTTATCCATTATTTAGAGTTAATACTATAATTAGATGACAAATTGCCAGTGGAAAACACGAGACCGAATGAATTCAGCGTAGTGTCCTGACGATATTTTGTGTTTTCGATAAGTGATTTTCAAAAACTACAACGGTAACATATATAATTAATGTTTTTCTCTTCAGATCACTGTATGTATAGTAATTGCTTGAACCTAATCGGAACTCTTTTTTATCTTTATTTATTTCTTCTTTCTAAGCATAGCACTGCCCCGAATCTTTGCGGTTAAACCACCGTCCTCGCAGCGTAGAGACGTAAGATTTGTCTCTAGAGATCGATAGAGGACAGAGATGAAGAGGCAGTTGGCAAAAGGCAATAACGGGGGAGATTATAAGGGAAGCTAAGTCTTTAGGGGGAGGCAACCCCCCCCCCTCTGATGGGACCATCGGAGAGTAGCAGTGAACCTCACTTCAATGCTGTCTCACATTCTACTATTGGCACTATATTTATACATGTTTAAACGTCGACGTTATGTAGACAGCATATTAGATAATAATTATTGAATAAAAAGTAGAGAAAAAACATGAGATAACAATTGAGCTATCGCTGCCACACTAGGCAAGACACAATCTTGTCTTAGTGGGTCTGGTTGATTCTCTGAAAACAATCATTGGAATACACAATATTATTTCAAATTAGACAAAGATGTGATAGTTACCAAGTTCATTTGTAATTTGTATAAAATTACATTATGTCCCTATTAGGCAATGGACAATTGTAATAAATTCTCTCATTCCTATCTTATCGTATATTAATATGTCTTAATAAATCTTGTCCTGGATTTTTGATTTACCACCAGTAATTTTAATTTAGATTAATTTTAAATTCTGAACACGTGACCTCTTCTTTGGCCAACGGGAGTGAGCCAGGTAGCGTAGACGTTATTTCTGTAGTGATCGGTTATTTTAAAATTATTGAAAAACAATTATACTACGAAATAAAGAAACTACTGACATAGTGGAGGGGTCTGTCCTAAACCAGCTTCATGAAATAGCACTGTGGCTGAAGAACCATTGGAACTGACGACCAGAAGAAAAATAGAAAGCGAAGTATGTTACGATATATACACACAATGTTGCATTCACTCTCTTCATACAGTACTTATAATATACACACATACAGTAAAGACATACCTACAAATCCCAGTAATCCCTAGCATTATGTGAGAGAGCACTGGCCTTACGCATACGCTCCGGGCCTGTTAATAAGGATATAGATAGATAGTGGTGATCAAGCAGTGGGATTAGAATGTATAGGTAATTTTGTATTGTAGAGGATCTATTATATATGTATATTATTATGTGTATATAATATATGTATAGGCTTGATATGATAAATATAAATAAGAGGTGCCGGCTCTAAAAAGATCCGATTGAAACGACTATGCCATGAGGAGTATTCGTCAGAGAAAGCCAAAAGAAATGCTCGATTCTCTACACTGTCACAGTTACTTTCTCTTTCATGTTTCACAAAACTGATAGTTATTAAATATAAATTAATAATTTCAAAAATAATATGACTAAACATAACCTATACGAGTCATTGGAGCGCTTTCCGGAATCTTCAATCATTAGGAGTTATATCCGGAAGTGCATTAAACTATTTATTTCCGCGGTTCGATATTCCAAAGAGATAAGGACGAAATCTATGAGTTAGCAACCTCCATTTCCGTTTTACCTCCTTTATTTAATTATTATGCAACTACTAACCCGTCATCCACCAGGCTGAGCGGAACCCGACCAGGTTTGGTTTCCCACTTGAGCATCAAAACAATGTTCACTTCAAAACGACAAAATAATTCCTGACTTCATATACACAATTGAGTCTTATATAACCATTGTTTGGATTGTATATGCTTCTGCTCCAGTCCATCCACACCCTAAGCGTCTTCGCGTTTCATCTACTATCTATTAAATAACATCACACGAATCCCCAAAATGTAACTTTTGTTTTTTTAAGACTCTTTGTAAAAAAGATCTGTGGAAGATAAAGAAACGGTGCTACCTCCAAACACGACTTAGGTTCAAACATATCATGACAGTATACTAATCGATGATGACGAGTTTCTGGAGAGTGTAAGTCACGGTTGGTGAGTGACCGCACAAGGTACAATGGGGGGCTTCAATCGAACGCTACCACAATTTTTATTTTTTAAATAAACAAGTATTATAAAAAGAGGTTTTGTGACGAGAGTCCCAATCGAAGCATTAAATGGAACTTAAAAAAAAGTGATATATATCATACAATTACAATGCAACGTGACGTAGCGGTTGCAGCAATTTGTTGTAAGATTTAGTGACTTTACGCAATCTATTTAACCCCCCCCCAACCGAAAATTTTAATTATATATTCCGCTCAGTATGAAAGGTATTTTTTAATTATTACAATGCTACTAGTAACACTAACAATTTTATGGGGTTGCTTTTACTCTGCTAGCATCAAAGGGACATCAAGTGAATCTAATTCGATAAATAAGTATATGTTTTTTTTTTCTGTTAACATCATGTAATTAATGAAACAATCATATTTTGAATATTGACTCCAGTTTCCATTTACAATTTCATGCCTCGAGCTTGTTCAGGAGACTCGCAAAGACAAGAAAAAAACAGACACCGTACACATGTGACAACACGCAACCCCCAACGAAACCTTAAAAAGTACATACCTTTCATATTTGTCAGTTAGTAAACACATACCTCATACGACGGTACTCCTATCACGTTAGAAGGTACAACATATGCTGGCAGGTTCAGACAGACACTACGCGATTAGGTAGGGTTCATGTCGACTAAACCCTACATCAGCCCCCTCGTACCCCGTTATCCTCCCAACGAGGGTGTGCTAGGGTTGTTCCACCCCTCGGAGTGGAGAGTGCACAGATTGATTATATCCCCATATGATAAATATGTCATTTCGACTAGCCAATGTTGATCTACTATCTCTGTACGGTTCCAATGCATATCCTATCGTCGGGAACATAATGGAATATTTTCAGGATTTAGTTTAATCTTCTATTTTATTATAACGATTTTCATTTGATGAATTATTCTTCAAGTAATTCTTATATTTTGGTCCTAATGTTCTTCAACTTGTACTTTAACCCTGAAAATCGCTGCTATTGGCTGGTGCGGCTATTTTGAACGTTAGGACTGTTTCAGTATATTATGAATCTTGCAATGTAAAAAATAATATTAAATCATTAACATCATGTTGCTGTCTTGGCATTTACTCTAACATTGAGGTATAACTTCTTTAAATGACAATGCTGCGTTGTGGTACTGGTACCACTATTATTTACAGAAATAACAAAATTATTCGTACTGGCAGGTTCGTCACTCAAGACAGGATAGCCCAATCAGTATCAAGCCTCCGACTAAATGTTGGGGAAATAACGGGTTCGAGTCCCCCGATATTGCTAGTCATTTTTTCATTAATAATTTTATGTTATATGTTGCTTCGCTTGTCAGCTACTGTCGGTGTTAGCGACTTTTATGTGTGGCCTAAGTCGTCTCCCTACAAGTAAAAAGGTTGAACTATTTAAAGTTATTAAAAATAACTTTCTTAAATCACTTCATATATAATCAGCGTGCAATATACAATTAAAATTGCATAAATAAATAGAATGTAATAGGTTTAGATAATCGGCTGAAGTAGATGATGAATTGTACTATAGAATGATTTGGTACCATTTCACATTAGGACCTACCTGATGCAGAGTAGGTCAAAACGTTGTTCATTAATAAATTCGATGATTAATAAATTAAATGAATTCTTTTATCGATTTTCCAACAAACTTGTAGTCAAATTTCAAATCAATGTTACTACAAACCCTTTTCCTAATGCTAAAGTCAAACCTTTCAAACCGCTTCTTCCAAGTCCTCTGTGGCTTAGAATATTCTAACTACTATCCCATAAAAGCAGGAGTTCCACAGGGCAGTGTCCTGGGTCCCATCCTATACACCGCTGATGTCCTCTCTACCCCCTTTCTTAGCCACATGACACTGCAGTCTTGTCATACCACCCTGACCCCGATATAGCATCCCATAACCTTCAAAAACACCTTGATGAGATCGAGTATTGGTGTAACCAATGGCGGATCAATGTTAATGAAGCAATATGTTCCCATATTACCTTCACCCTCTGCCGCAAGTCTTGTCCACAATTTTTTTTCAATTCCATTCCTCTCCCTGTATCCGAGACAGTACGGTACTTAGGCTTCCATCTCGACAAACGGCTGAAATGGAGCCCAAATACGAGGATAAAAATACAAGAACTGAACAGACACTTTGGACAAATGTACAGACTACTTCAAAGAACATCCCATCTCTCAATAGAAAATAAATTACTAATCCACAAAGTTATACTCAAGCCAATCTGGACATACGTAATAGAGCTATGGAGGACAGCAAAAAAAGTCAAACATCAAGCGTATCCAACCCTTTTAATTAAAAGTCGTCTCTTCGTAAGCCTCCACTGGCTCGTATCCGGTGACGAGGCTGACGGAGGATCGTGGGGGACTTCCCAAGACTCTACTTCCTCTCTCGCATGCGAGGAAGGTGACAACCATGTGGATTTGGGAGGTCTCTGTGCTGTTTGTAAATACTATATGAATGAAAATTGTAAATAAGGTATGAATAAGAACATTTATCACAATTACTAATAAGGCAGATTGTAATTTTATCACAATAAAGCAGTTTCAATTCATATCAATGTGAAGACGATTCTACAGTGGGAAATACACAGCTGTACCGCGGTGAAGATTAAGGCGAGAGGGAGGCAGAAATGTAGGACGTAAACACAGAGGGGATTCGGATCGATACCGGTGGTCAAGGCCCCTTTTTACCCCTTTCCCATTTTTTTTTACTCCCTTTTTCCCACTTTTTCTCCCACTCCCCTCCTCCCTGGCTCTCCCCTACCTCGGTCAGTAATTATCTGGTCCCCAAACATTTCCTTTTGCAGTCCACACTACTTGCTCACCGTCATTTACGTTGAGGTCTTAATTTAATATCAGGTATGTATATCATTAATAGCCTACTACTTTCTAAAATGTACAACCGTTCCTACATTATAAACTCTGTTTGAAATATTAAAATTAAACTCCACAACACCCATTACACCACATATAGTTATAAGATAAGTATACACAAAAAAAAAAAAAAAAAAAAAAAAAAAAACACTGAAAAAAGCAGGTCTCCTTTGTTAAGCTTTCTCAAGTCCCATCTCCAAAAATATTTCTGGGGATCAACAACAGAAATTTGCACTTTTTTGCTAAATACGCGATTTTCAATTACCAAAATAGTTTTTCCAAACTAATAATGGTATGGAGCAGTTTTTTCCGAGTTATTTTTTTGAAACTGGCGGAGAGTTTTTCCAATGCTTTCTTCATTCGTAATTTAATTTATATACGTTTCCAAAAAAAATTATTTCAGTTAATAATTTATTGGATTTGGGGGGTGGGGGGGGGAATTGCACTATTAGGAAAAATGGAGAGGCGATTGATCAATCTGCATGATTTCCTTAATCCTCATTTTAAGGCAAGATTAATGATGCGAGCTTAGACAAGTTTGGAGGCTCTGGGGGATCATTAAATTGTTCCCTCTGTGGTTCACGTACTTGAATCGTGAAATTAGAAAGGAGTTTTGATGTATTTGTCAATAAAAAATTAGTTACTCCATCAATCCATGTAGATTGCCAATAAGTAATAATCCACTCGCATCCAAATTGAAGTAAATAATTATTTGCGATGGACTTGAGTATATTAAGAGATAAGATAATCAGTGGGCTCTATTTAAAAATGTAGCTTTGAATATTTTCTATATTTGATTAATAATTATCAGCTAGAAAAAAAAAAATGTGGTAAAATTTGAGCTCGAAAAACCTGGTACTTCAACATGCTCAAGTGGGGGCTCTGCCGATTGAGCTTCCCTGCTTAGGGCGACGATCTCTCTCAATATGAATGCCCCTTGGCCTAACTCGAAAAACTGGGCACTAGGCAGTGTGGCTACTAAGTTAATTTTCCTGCAGGGTAGCTTCGTAAGTGGTAAGAGCAACAGATATTAGGGAGGTGCCAAAATGAAGCCTGTGTCTTGCCGGTACGATACTTATTAATAATTATAAATAATAATAGAAATGCTCATATTCTATATTTTTCAATGGAAAAAAATTTTTTTTTTTGTGCGAAGTCACCGTATATATAAAACGTAATGCATTGAAATCTATTCCGTTTACTACAATATACTACAACAAAAACAACCGTTTACTTTTCCGCTTATTATTTGTTTCTAATTACAAGTAATTTAAAAGACTGACATTAAGAATGGTCATACAAGCTAGCTCTCTAACCTGGGGTTAGTTGGCTTACTGTTGGTTATTATCAGTTCAAGCCACATAGTCAGGGAATTAGTAAGCACCATCGATGATTGACAAATGGCATTATAGATTAATTAAAGCATTAATTAAGGGAATAGCTGTACTCAATTGCATTCAAGTCCGGATGTTTGAAAAATACTACTTTCACACAAACACATAGTTAAACTAACTATTCTATACATTCCCATGACAAAAATAGAATAGAATAGAAAAAAAAATTATTACGGGACTAAGCCCCCTATGAATAACATCAATGCTCAGATGACAAACTCAAATCAGGGAAATAAAACGAACTATTACATTATCATAAAAAATAGCATGTAAAATGAATAGTAAACCTCTACAACATCTATCTTACAATATCAACAAACATCTATCTTTATATATTATAAAATAAAATAAAAGATAGTTTGACTGTCTCAGTAAAGTCATAGATGGATCTAACTATAAGAAACCAAAACAACAATATGCAGACGCATGTACAATTAAATTAATACAAAAGAAAACAAAAAAAAGTTACATAGAAGCTGGGAGCTATACATCTATCAATATATAGTAAACAATGTTTAAAAAAATATTAAATACATAAATGAAAAAGTCATAAAATATAATGAATGAATAAATATTTCTCAGACAAACGAGCGTCTCTTGTGAATTATGGGGTGTTTGAATAGGAGAGCTTTAATGGTTCGTAACGATGATGCATGATGGATATTAGGAGGTAGAGAATTCCAGAGATTAGCAGAGCGAGCAAGGAAGGACTGATCGTACGCTGCAGTTTTGCGGGCAGGAGTATAAAGGTCAAAGAGACGGGATCTGGTGTTCCGGGAGTAGACTGAGGATTTGAACTGTAAAATATTGTGTACATATAAGGTGTACATATAAGCTGGGTTGAAGTGAATTGATGGTTTGAAAAAGGAATAGAAGGAGGAAATGTTGTGCCTGAAAGGAGGGGAAGAGCACCCCTAATTCTCGGTAGCGACAAGTCCCAAAGACAAATCTAACGAAGCAATTCATGACGAGTCCCATCGAGTGACCCCCTTACACCACACATCCAGAGTCAAGGTGAGGGAGGATGCAAGGAGTTGACGTGAAGGCTGGGGGAGCCTATGGGATAGTTTAAAGATCTCTTTTCACAGACGGGAACGTTGGTTCCAAGAGAGGTTTTGGTCAATGGTTATCCCTAGGTTTTTAACGGTAATATATAACCATTTAACTTTTATTATAGCAGGATAATTTCACCTGATTTAGAATTTACTGAAATCAAAGTACAGAAGTTGAGAATCGACTCGCGCAGAAAGAAGACTCAAGTGGCAATACTATATATCGCATTAGATTCATTTAGTATGGTTCAGGTGTACGGGAAGCCCTTGTGGCATTGAATCCTGCACGTAATCTGTAATTGTGTTTATTTAATTTGATTTGATTTGATTTGACCCACCTGTATGACCATGTTTCCGGAGAGTAGGTGCTATTTATGGCGTTAGTATTGCAATGCCGTCGGGACCTAAATATTTTTGGAAGTTGAGATATATTATTAGGATACAGAGCATAAAGAATTAGGCTAAATGCACACCCCTGCTGCACGCCCATGCTGTGGTGTTCGGCTGTCACCCTTCAGACGTAGTTTTTATTTAGTAAACCGGATTTGCTAGGTCACTTGCTGGATTCCACTCAAGAAAAGGACGAGAACTACAGCTTGAAACAGAAAACCGGAAACTCACGACAATAGCAACCATAAGACATATGGTCTTAAAAGCATCCACAGACAAGCCTTGAGGAAGAGTATCAAATCCTCAATGCCACGCTGAGCCAAACGCTTCCAAAAACAAAGTGTTTTAGGACTGTAAGTCGCCCATGTGTTTCATCATGAGTACATAGTGTACGATGGGTGAGAACATTTGAAGTAGGTGCTTGTACTACATGGCGGAATCTGACGTGAAGGTGTGAACACGAGTACAACGGATGGCAGATAGGCAAAGCGGAAGTGAGAGGGTAGATCATGGCGGCACTGGATCCCATTTATGCATCTGCTGAAATTAACAGCGAACTGGAGAGGAAAAAAAGGAAAATTACCTGACGGCAACCGGTTTTACGACAATAAAAAAAAAAAGATGAGAAAAAAAGAAAACTAAATAAGAACTAGCTACAATATAAAAGGTTAGGGCTGATATTAAAAATCGAAACGCGGCTCGAATCGCATGGATATAATAAAAAAGATATATTAATGGCTGTGGATGAGACGGCGGCCATGATGGAAGGCTTTAGAGGCCCCAGATAGCAGAGCTCACTTCCTCCTGAAGGCACAAAAAATATAATTGCTTCTTCTTTCTCTCCATCAGTCTAGTTCCTTGCACCCACCCACCCTCTATTGCACCACGGCATCCGTAATCACGTTTCACACAGTTTTAGCTTTAATATTACTAAGTTTTTTTAAAATTTACGGTGAATTTATTTGTTAGGCTTGGCTTGTTGAAAGAAGAGGTTAGGATTGGAAATCTTATTTATCTAAAGGCGCTTCGGCAAGCAATAAATCCAGTACGTTAGCGAGATGTTCTGAGGATGAAAATAAGGTTGTCCTTGCGTGCTAGAAACACAGCAGGATTTCCTTAACTGAACGATAGCGCGCACAGGTGCAGGAAGGCTTTTTCCTAGAGAAAACTTTTGACCCACTCAGCGTTTCCACACCCTCGTATTAATATTTTTGGACATTGTGTGAACAGAAACGACGCTGTCTTACGCAGCATTCGGCTCATTTATTTTTTCTAGTACCTTTGTGAACCTGACATCGTTTTCATCCATACTTTGCCAAATTTTAACTGACTTCCCATAGGTAATGATAACTTTCCAACATTTTAATGAAATAGGCTAAACATTCGCGACACACTTAGTTATTTTAATTCACTGATTGACCTTCGGTGCGCACTTCAAGTAATTCATTCCCCCGCCTATAATGTTACCTTTAGAACATTTAAAAAAAATTTATTTAAATTCATCACTAGTTTTACAACTGAAGTCCATTCCGATTCTCAAATATATACTCGGTTAATATTCAGAACATGATTAATGGACGTTTGCTGAAATTACAACCCGGCCAGCTGAGATTATTTCAGAAGTGAATACTCCAACAGCCTCCTTCTAATGTTCGGACAATGAAAACCTCCTCCATTTAGCCCACTAATTACATAATCGAGAACTTACCTGTTAGACGTACGATCGAAACCAGAAACGGTCAGGACACGCTTAGTGAAAAAGAACATTTAAATCGGGTCGGGTGATGAAAATGACAAGCAGGTACTTACCTAGAACAGAAAAACAAACAATTATTAGATACTATTATGGTGTGAGTATATATAACATAAAATGATTTAATGAATAAGTTAAGGATAAAACTTTGTTTAATTGGGTTAGTAATTATTATTTGTTGTATGTAATACCATTAGCCAAATATGATGGCAGGAGGTCCAGGATTAGAACTTGGGACTAACTAAAGCCATCCCTGTTCCTAAACAGTCGAGTCAACGAAAACGCCGGTATAACATAAAAAATAAGGATTATCGTTATAGGGTTACAGTTAAGACTATAATTCAAGAACATACACATACATTTCAAACACAGGAACTATGATACAATTGATATTTTACGACGTGACATGTACATATAACATATCCTTGACAACGCAATGTGGGTTTAATATACCCGTATTATATCAACACTGAGCTAAAGCTTTTTTTAAGACTGTTTAGCAGTCTAGATTTAAAATTGAAATTTAATTACTAAAATAACCAAACGGATGTAAATTCAGACTGAAACAAAAGCTGGCACCTATGCTCAATTGTACCACATAAAATAGGGGTTCTACAAACTAACTTAACTGAGCGTCAAGCTGTCATTGTTTCTTGATCTGTTTGTTGCTCTGACCTGACCGTTTGCCCGTGATCGCTGAAGGCTCGAAGAGGATTCCCTTGAATGTCAACTACACATAAAGGATTCATTCATAACCAATAAAACAATCAATTTATTAATACAAAGTGAGCTACCGTTTAGCCTTTGAAATTTACCTTTGAACGATAATAATACTAATGACCCCATCTATAGAATCCATTACATATTTAATTTACTGTTCATCATAAATATATTAATCGATGATTAACGATATCTCGATAATAATTATTAGCAATACCAATCTGGTCGAATCTGTTATCTAAATGTAACAATATGGGCTCATATGTTGTGCTACTACTTGTCTGTGAGATATTTCGATTGAAAACACCTGTCCGTTCAAAAGAGAGTCCCTCTGAGTAGAAGGGGACTATCCAACGTTCCCCTACAGCAGGGATGAGCAGTCCGCGGCCCTTCGCACTGTTCTCGTGCATCCGCCCCATCAAAGAATTCACACTTTTAAAAACTCATGGAATGTCCCGCAGCCTAATTGTACCCTAGGTGTGTTGGCTTAATTTTTGGAAATGAAGCAAACATCATGGACAGGCACTGATGCTATCCAAAAACTAAGTTTAGTTTGACGGTGCGCCGTTAAGTCAAAGTGTATTCCAAATTTTGGAGGGGATCTATCCTGATGAATGTTCTTATTGTCTGATCAGTGTCATGAACTGTTTCTTTCGAGATAGTTCTCCAAGTGTTTTCACAAATCAAAGAACGTTTTTTATGTATATTTTGTATTGCCATTGTAATAAAAAAGGTAAGCACTATTTTTAAACTAATTTTATCAACCAAACATTATTTCTTTTATTAAAACTTACCCTTAATATGTCCTACCAGCAAAAAAAAAAAAAAGAAAAAGAAAAGTTGGGAATGAAAATAGAAGTTTTGATGAAAAATAGAAATTGGATTATTTTTATACTCAGATGCTAAATAAAGATGTTATGTTTTGATTCAGTATCCGACTTAAATGAATATAATATTAAACGGAATTATGAGACAAATTATGAAAACATCCAAGAAAAAAACAGTTTATTAATAACATGCTAGATAAAATTAATACTTTAGAAACCAAACTGAAGCATCTGTTGTGAAATAACACGTCACATTTTGCACAATTAAGAAAAGAAACTCCTTCCTTTTTCCAAAAATTAATAACGGAATTTGAATTGTGATTTAAAATATTTAGATCAGAAAAAAAACGTTCAGAATTATAATATTTTTTACCTTCACCATTTAATATAGCAGTGGATACCGTTCCGGATGAGTTACAAATGTAATTAAGATTTCCAAACCGACACGGATCCAAGAAATAAATTTCAAAATGTTGACATGTATAACATCTTAAAAAGATTACATGAATTTTGGAAAAAATATGCACGATTGGGCCTACACACAAAGTAAATAGGAAGCACCTATGTTCGCGAACAATAATTTCCCGCAATGTAAATAATTAAAAGCTATCACCCATCGAAAATAAATGCGGTTAGAAAGCTGCGCGCTAGTTGATTGTGTCTGCTTATATCTGCTAATATACTCGTAGACCAATTTATGCCAAAGAGTTAATTTCTCATCAACGAATCTTTTTCCAAATACATCTTTCGCCATTTTTTTAATAGTATTTTTTTTAATGAGTGTTTTATTTCTATAATTTTTTATACTAGGTTTATTTTGTTAATAAAGAGAAAATTTGAGTTCATCATTTAGTGTTTCTATTATCGTACGTTTCCAAATGTATTTCAACGGCATTCTCTTAGCGAACGTAGCGTAGTTCAAATGCGGGGCCGCACCTGTAATTATATATATTTTTTTGGCAAATGGCTATTTTTGTTTTTTAATGTCCATGGTTTACTGAACGCCACCATGTTATAAGAAACCATCCTGTTGTTGATATTATGTTGAGCACATAACCCTCCATAGATTGTATACAGCCCGAGACACAAAAAGCGAAAGAGATGGGTGCTAAGAGAGCGGGAGGACTGTCAACAGGTCCGGGCCCAGTATTGATCCTCCACCGCAAACCTGTCCCCAACTTTTGTCTTCTCTTCTCGCTCACTTAGTCTTAGCCCGCCAGCACATCACGCTGGATCTTGCAGTGGTTACTTGGGGGACTCAATGCTAGGGTGGTCACCGAACAATGAACATAATAGGCTGGTACACTCAAGGAAAACTAACTAAATATAAAAAAAAAACTACTCATAACTGCGTGTTATGAACAAAAATCCTATAGGATGGAATACTTTTCATCTTTACTTTCACATCATTTCCCTCATATGCGTATGTCTGTGACTGCGTTTTTAGAAATGTATTTTGGTGAATCCAAGATAAACTGCCAGTTTGTGGTCCTAATGAGTTCCCAATTTTAAAAATGGTGTACACCGTATATTATGTATATTCACCGTAAAAAATACTGTCATTACCATAATGTAACAAAATTTAGGTGGATAATGAAAAATATTTTATCCAGATGTTGAGAAACAATAAATAAGGTTATTTTAATTAGGTTAATAAATAAGAAAATTTTTTATTTATTTTGTTCATTCTACGTTCATTTTGTTCATTCAACTGGCACGTTATCTTGGAGTCGCCCGAATAAATGTCTTAAGGTATTCTCATTCAAGGCGAGGTTTACGCTTTTTAGCACGTTTATATTACAAAATAATTAGAGGAAACATGTGAAAAATAAATTTAAAGTGGAAAGGTCCTAAACTGCTTCTTTCGAGTTGATAGTTTTTACGAGTTATAGCTCAGAAACTGGCCATTTCTCGCATAATTAAGGTCACTGAGTTTTGATAGTACGTAGAATCTAACAGAGACAATGTTCCTTCGATTACTAAGATCAGTTTGTTATTTTAATAACGTTCATGTTCTCAGTACTTTCGAATAGTATACTCAACATCGCCAATTTAAATTAAAGGTGAAATGTAAGGAGAACTCGAAAAAACGTCGGGCATAACCAAAAACAACAATTAACCATTAGAACGGATATAGAAAACGGCGTATAGCCTCATTTTTTATGTAGTACCACACAAACAATTTTCCATACACGACGAGAGAAGAACTCTATGTATATTTCGAAAAACTACAATTTAATTAGTAATTTATGCGAATGACTTTAATGAATGAAAAAGGCAAAATAGATTGCCACTGTGCGGAAATGGAAGGACCGGCGGCCGTTGAATCGGTAGAGTCAGTATTGACAACAGGAAGATTCATCGCTCGGTCAGGACAGAATGGAAAACAAAAAACAGAGGGGACCTCCGATAACCAAGTACGAAATGAAACATAAAAAAGAGGATCGGCTGTATAAGGCGCGTTACGAATGGGGCCGGCTGTGAACCGTAGGTAGAAATAAATAAAAAATGTAGGGGGAGGTTGAAAATTAATGATCATTTTTCCGGCATGGCGGCGCAGAGGCAGGGAAGAAATATGGACACGGTTGTTCCGCTGTGGGACAGTCTATCTGCTGCATGCTTCCGCCCTGTCTGCCTGTCCTAGAGCAAACAGGCTAACATCCCACAATAGTAGAGTCAAGGATCATTCGCCTAACTAGTTTTCAATCGTCGTATAACAAAGCAAAATAATTTAATTAGCAGAAAAGACATACTATATTTTAAAACCAAGAAGCAAGATAAAAAAAACAGATATTCCAACCAGGGAGAGTAATCATGATAGCAGCACTAACATATGTAAGCATCCTCACACCTGGCCATTCCAACCAACTGATACAGAACCTGCCACCCTTCTCCACTTACTCATACTTCACGAGGACATATGAGAAGCTTGAAGATATATACTAAGATAACTGGTTGTAAATGGATGACATTGGACAATCATTTAATAAAGACATTAAAAAATAAACAGGATCAACTTTTACTTAAAAACATAGCGCACAATAGACATTTATTTTATAAACACAGGCATGCATAATGAATATATGTGAGTAGTGTTGTTTACGTTAGTAATAAAATTCTTATTTAGCAGTTATAACCCAACAAAAACATCGGATTGGGACCTCTGGGTCCTGTGGACATGGAATGAAATGAAAAAGTTGATGAAATGAGAGGCTTGGCCTCAATTGGCAGTGTTGATATTTAAGACAAAATCGTGGTACAGACAAAGCTATGGAGAAACTTCAGCAGCGAAATCTGCACCTCGATACAGGAGCAATGTATAGGTACGAAGTGTTTCCTTTGCCACGTACCATCGATGATTCACAAACCTGAAAATTTCTGATTGGAATGAACAGTAGTGATCAGTACCTAACAGTAGTGATCAAGCAGCAGTCTATAGGTACGGACTGTTTCGTTTGACACGTACCTAACAGTAGTGATCAAGCCAGTCTATAGGTACGGACTGTTTAGTTTGACACGTACCTAACAGTAGTGATCAAGCAGCAGTCTATAGGTACAAACTGTTTGGTTTGACACGTACCTAACAGTAGTGATCAAGCAGCAGTCTATAGGTACAAACTGTTTGGTTTGACACGTACCTAACAGTAGTGATCAAGCAGCAGTCTATAGGTACAAACTGTTTGGTTTGACACGTACCTAACAGTAGTGATCAAGCAGCAGTCTATAGGTACAAACTGTTTGGTTTGACACGTACCTAACAGTAGTGATCAAGCAGCAGTCTATAGGTACAAACTGTTTGGTTTGACACGTACCTAACAGTAGTGATCAAGCAGCAGTCTATAGGTACAAACTGTTTGGTTTGACACGTACCTAACAGTAGTGATCAAGCAGCAGTCTATAGGTACAAACTGTTTGGTTTGACACGTACCTAACAGTAGTGATCAAGCAGCAGTCTATAGGTACGGACTGTTTAGTTTGACACGTACCTAACAGTAGTGATCAAGCCAGTAGAAGTAGAAATGGTAGTTCTTAGATGTAAAGACTGGCGAAATCGAGGTGCAGATATTAATGCTAAGATACAGACTGTAGCATTAATATCTGCACCTCGATCCACCAATAGTCTACAGGTAGGAAGTGTTTCGTTTGAATCCTCCATTTCACAATCCCCCTAAAAACTTTATATTGGAGTATGTGGACTTTTAACATTAAAGAAATGGAAAAGTTGACGATGTCTCCTAAAATTACATTTTGCCTTACAATTGTTAATTTCTCCTTGACCATGAAGAAATATCGGAAATTTAAAACATAAATCGCTGTTTTGATTGCTGAATCTACAATCTTTACTACCACTATCGTGAAATCACAAAGGAATCACGACTCCCACTTATCGAAAGATTTATAGTTGTGAAACCGTTCAAACAAAAAGTTTTGAGGTCGGCCATAAGTGGTCTCCCTCAGTCGGACTCATGCCAGGGGCTACAGTGCTCTCATTTAGGCATCATCAATATCGTTACAGCAAATTCCAGAGCGTCATCTGTCGCAAAGCAGACAATGACAGATCGGATGAAATTGCACGCTAGATCCCAACGATTGGGACTGATCTGTATCATTTCGGAAGCGGAACGCTCATTCAGCCAGTCTGTCTCTCCAAGTCTGTATTTCTGTGGGAAAATCTTTTAGCCCTCGGCTTCATAGCTGTGATGTTAACTTGTCCACAAAGTCCTTGAGTGGTTATTACTAAGGACTATGATAACTCATATACCAAACATCTACATATTGTGGACCCATCGACAATAATCTAAAAAAAAAAAAAAACTGCATTGGCGTTTTTTATTTGAAAACATATTGAGAATACACGGTCAGTATATAAGTATGAATAATAACACAATATAATAATGAATAATAATCGCCAGACCTGTGTAAGCAGAGTCTTTCATAGACCGTTAATTGTTATTGGGCCCTTTGAAATAACTTTATCATTCCCCTTCCGTTTTACATTAGTTATGCATTAGGACATGTCTGTTATCCCATTACATTAGTGACAATGTAAGGAATGGAGCACCATATTAATGGCATATTAAGGGGCTGGAATATGCTAAGGTGGACATTCCTTAAAGATATGTGGGTATAGTATCGGCGGCGCCGTTTCATTAATTAATTATATACTGTCTTTTGTCGCAAAAACACAATGGATCGCAAAATAAAATAAAAATATTTAGAAATGAAGTTTGTTTCGTCTTTTTTATAATACAATCAAAGGATTCACCGTGAAAGGATGTTCTCCCTAAATTACAATCTTCTTCTGTATTTTCATCACCTTTTTATTTTATTGAACAGATGAAAAAAAAAAACGTATTGCTAAAGTATTGATGAGAAAAGACAAGTGAATTGGCTACGAAGGAAGCTTTTAACTACATTCCTATCTGAGCTTTGAGAAAGTTTCAAAGGTAATTAGTACTTAATTTTAGCCGCCCCTTAATTTACCCCCCCCGTTGTTACCACTCTAACAGAACATATACCGTGCGAATTAATGTTTTCTTGGATATTTCTTTCAGATTTCAGATCATTTGTATTAGTCTTAGAGTACTTATTAGTATACTAGGTAGAAGCACCTGTGGAGACCTAGGTTCGATACCTTAAGGATTTCATTTTTTCTTCATCATTTGTTACTAGACAGATCAGTTCGGGTTTCTAGGATACATGCAACCAGATAGAACCAAACATAAGATAATTCTCAACCTTACACCTCCTGCTAGCACAAAAGTTGATTAAAAATTTAATTTTTTAATATAACCAGCGGAAATTGCGCGAATCGGCGGGCAAAGACATCCCTAACTGTACAACTCGCTCTTCCATCTAGGACGAATTAGCCCGCCTGTGGGAAAGGATAGAAGACAATGGTAGCTTTGTGGGAGCCACGGGAGAGAGAGGAATAAGATAATGGGATATAATTGTCGGATGACTCCTGGAAGAAGAGGGAAGGCCGTAACCTGAGGCAGGGACTGATGGGACCACTTATCCCCTCTTCTTTGTCCTGGCTCTCTTCTGCAGTTTCTTATGCTCCATGCTGCACCGTCATCCATGCCCATACCTAGTGCATTCATACACTTACAGGTAGTCATTGCCTGACTATGATTTCAAACACTAGTTTCGTCAAATCTTGCCCACTCAAAATTGTCCTTTGTCTTTAACAAACATTCTTAATCGAATGGGTTTATTAGCAGACGGCCTTCAAGTCCACTCGACAAAAAGTATGGAATAATGAAAAAAAAAAATTCAGGGCCCAATGATGCAAAAAAAACAACACATCAATCAGGCTTATTATAAACCTAGATCCAAATGTGTCACTTTTTTTTTATTTAATTACCTGTAATTGTCAAATTCCGATGATGTTTCAAAATGCCCTAAATTCTTCTATGAACGAGTTGAAGAAGCCGAATATGAATGCTTTACCTTACACCAAAACTATTTAAATAGAGCATAGACATGTTAATACTATAATAATTCCCTAAACGCGTCACTCCCGGTCAGTATCGGCTTCTTTATCCTCTCTTATGCCTTTCTTGAATAATACTTCCGCCGTGATTTTACCCTTAAGGAGAGTACGATTCGTAAGAGTGAAGACCGTGGATGTAGCAGATATAGTTTATACTTAAAAGCGATATTAATTGTTTGATATGTTTTAAATATCTCATCAAAATCAATTAGATAACGGAAGATGGCAGCTTAAACCTATCTAAAGCGCTTTTGAAAAAATTACAGTTGTGAAAAGACAAATAAGCTGTATTATTTTAGTGTGACGTTCCACAATCCGGCATTAATCATTTAATAAGGACTGGTTACCTTTTAATGAGTGTATGCCACCCTTTAAAACAAAAAATATGTCGAAAAGCGATTTCAATAAAAATTGGACTAAATACCTTTATTCCATGAACCCATTCAATTAAGACGTTAAGTATATGGGTTTCTCAGGGAAAGGCGAACGGTTTAAAACCCATAATGAAGTTTTCAAAATAATAGAAATTTTGCGTTTGATGGGATAAAGCAGATTTTGATAGTGTATGCGGAATGCGCGTACGTGATATAACAGAGGAACGCCTATGGTAAAAATGTGAGCGCCACACGCATACGAGTTAAAGGATATTTAGTACTTCCAGTAAAGACGGCTGGTTATTCGAACACAAATAACGAGACCCTCTATTAGTTAAGTAAGCGAATTAAAATACATACAAGGTACAACACCAATTAACAGATAAACCAAAAAATATACAACGAATCATGTATTACACAAAACTCGTTAGATACATAAATGGGAAAAATGTGGTAAGCACAGGTGATGAAGTTATATGACTGCAGACAGAACAGGAAATGGAGGGGAGGCTAGAGGTATTTTTATATTCGCGCAAGTGATACTTTAAACATACACGACTGTCGAAGCCAACCGGAGCCACAAGGTTCTCTAGTTGAAGTCTCTCCAGTGAATCCCAACCCGCGCCTACTGAGTCGGGGAAAAGGTCTAATTTTATGCCACTAATTTATCATTCAAGCTATCTCAGGTAGACTTTAGAGCATGCCAAGAAAAGCCCTGACATGTGGTGTAATGTAGACTTAGAATTAATATTAAGAGATAGAATTTGCGAGGTGGAAGCTAAAAAAAGATCTAAGGGTCCACTTTCAGGTATAGATGATCGCAGATGTCCTTCAAAGGGCCCAAATGGAACCAGATGATGCTTTTATGGACCCTCATAAAGACAGATTCGAGGACAGGTCACAACCCTTCTTTTTTGTGCCACCAAAAAGAAGGGTTATGGGACCTAGCAGCCCCGGGCGGTGTTTTGAAGCATGTCCTAACTTTTTTGGAACTTGATGTAAAGAATTATTGTATTCTCTTAAACACAAACGACAGAAAGGGAGACCGACCTTGCTAATGGAACGTAACTAGGCCCAGCAGGACGAAATAAGGAGTCGAAGGCACTCCCTCCAGAGCCGTTGACTGAGGACTGGTTGGAGACGATAGCTGAGGATGCACTTACTTGAGATTGAAGACATCAATGTACAATAATATGAGGATTTTAATAAGAAGCTAGTAAGATTTTCGTAATCTGTTCATCATCTTATTCGTACTAAATTGAATCATTTTTTATTGAATCATTTTAACCATTTGTAAAAAAACATATTGCGAAATTCAATTCTAGATAAAGAAGTTTCTTCCTAGACCACCCCACGTTCATTTATTTAAGTAAATTACTTTTGGTTTAGGGAGACATAGTCTAACCAAGCTGAACTTAGAAAGTAAAATAAATTATAATGTGAGATAATATTTTCAAAGAAGGTTCTAATAAAATTTTCGAAATTACCGAGACTACGATGAAGTCGATAATAGAGAGAAAAATTCGAAGATGTTCTAAAGAAAAGAGGAAACAGCCGAAATCGCCTAGTTAATATGTTAGAAAGCCATAAATTTTTTTAAAATTCCAATTTCCAAAACAGGCGATTTTACTATTTAATTTTGTTTTTCATTTATATCTAATATTTATTAGCCAAAGAAAAATATACTGTTAGCTATACACCTCGAGCTCTTGCCAATATGCAGTCGGTGACTCAACTAGGAACGCTAGCACCTACACGCTTGACGAACTTCCGAACGTCAAATACAGGATCCAGGTCTTAGTCCTGTCCTGAACCCGCCAATATTTTCATATTTTGTGCTCAAAATTTACTGTATAGTTACAATAATTATAAGTTTAATAAAACTGTTATTTCGCTGTTTATATCTTACAACCGTTATGACAATAAAGAGGACGACACTGCCTCAAACAGAAATAATTAGCTGGGGGTGGGTGGGGGGAGGAGACCACTTATTATATGCATCGGCGTCCGTGACGCAACTGCGTAACACGTGTGACGTTATATCGATTATCTCCCCCCCCCCTTACCTCAAACACTACACACATCTGTTATACATTGACAACGTGTAACTGCAACATCGTGCGATAGACGAGGTCAGAGGTCAGACACTGATTAGCTACGTTTGACGAGTGTGGTTCGTATTTAAATAATATACTGACAAATTATTGAATAATATTTGTACATATACTCAGTTCAAATATCATGCGACTCTGCCACCAAGAAGAAATCGTATTTTGTCTGACTGCCTGCCGGTTTTGCCAGTCGGATACCTCAAAGCCGGCAATCTCTCTGTTTGTGACTGTTAAGGTTCCCCTAGGTTTCTCCCAGCCCGAGAACCAGGAACCCTTACCTTTTCATACCTGCCCTGCTCTTTGTGAGTCCCTTCTTAGAGCTAGAGACACAAAACTACGTAGAGATCACATTTTTATAAATAATCTTTATAAAAAGAACATTATCAGACACCACCCGACCATCTTTATAAATAAAACAATATGATTATGGGTCATTCATTAATTAATTGTTAATAGCAACAAAAATAAAAATTTTCCAAAAATTTAAGTAGAGAATGAAATTAAAGAAACCGACTTCCTGAATACATAAAGCTTTTGTTTTGCTTTTTTCAAACTGTAATTACGAAACAGTCACTAAAATCATTTTCGCTAAGCTGTGTCATGCATTACACTGGACTTGTATAAAGTCACGTACCTAAATAATAGCACGTAACACGTAAAAAATAGCTAAAATTAGTAACAATACAATATTAAAAGTTTATAAGTTGTTGTAAAAATTATATTTTCCTGGCTTAAGAAAATATTTGAATTCAACAAGCTTATAACAACTTTACGTTGTCGTCTTCTGGCAACAAGACATCCTAAGGATAGCAATAGTCTAACATACCAACATCGATAATAAAATAAAATATTTATTTAATTGTTGAAATTTTAAACAAATGTGAAATGGAAGCACATGTGCCCCCCACCCAATGAACGCATAAGGGTGAATGACATACAGTGATGCCTGTACATAACTGTATTTAGGATTGCCTGGTCATCTTAACGGATGTCTATTCCACCTCTTAAGTCAAGTGTGGTCAGTTCCTGGATCAGTGGATGGCCAAATAGTTTGTCATGAAAGCGTCTGTATAATTTCTTTATGTTAATCTGTACGAATGCAACTTGCTGCTTCAGTTATTGACTAGACTACTTTGTATTGAAATCAACTTATTTTTAAGATGTGGCATTATTTTTTTAGCTTATATATGTGGTCCACATCGTCGTCATAGTCTTGACTTCAAATAGGAGTCGGAAAATATCAGAATTCGATCTCATTTTTTTTAGGAATACTCAAAAACAGTATATTTTTTAAGATACAATTAATAGTCAAGTTACAATAAGAAGAGAAAAAAACTAACTTAGTTCAAATGATAATTATTATTACCTATGGAATGTAATCCAATGCCTCGGTTTGGAAATTCTTTGCTGATGTTGTAACGGTGTCGGGAATCGAACCAGGACTTACGATTTCCGGTCATACGCACCCTATCAGCAAACTATACCATGCCGTGTATTGCTCTACACGGGATAGCTTATAAAGGCATAATTCCATTCCCCCAGTAGTGTAACTAACACCGATTTTTCCCTTTCACGACTTCACTTGAAAACCGATTCTCTGACGGATGTGGACTACAAACACCAGGTGAGAACATACGAATGCGAGACTGGGGATAAGGCAGACTGCTAACCAGCTCCTGCCAGTAAAGAGCTGTGATTAGGCAGTTATTGTTAGCGACAAAAGTGGACACAATGGCTTCTGTTCTCTTTGTCATGCTAATGCAGCCCGGGGGTGAGCTAGCCCGCCTCTACTCTATGGGGGAATTAAAGTCTCCTAAAAGGGGCACCATCAAATTAACTCGGGGGGCAACGGCAATTTTGCCATACAACACCCGAAAACGGTAAAAATTAGAAAATACTACAACTAGAATTTCTAGAACAGTAAACCAAAAGTGAGGGTATTTCTTCCAATTGAGCAAGTCACTGGACAACATCACCTACTTTCACTGCAGAACAGTTTACATAGTTGTTTAGTAAATTTACTTAATCAAAAGGAACGTATCATTTCTAAATATGTATAATAATATAGACAACTAGCTGACAAACATGAACTGCAAACATGGGAATAAGCTGGCACCGTTTAGGCTAGAAACGCATTGACTCTCCTGGCCTTTGTACTCACAAATCCACACACGATCAAAGCGACAAGATTGAAAAGCCGACAATTACTCTCTGACGGGGAAATTTTCCCAATGGTTCAAAAAAAAATTATCCACTTTCTCTGATTTTTTTTTTTTATATAGTTGTACAAACACCGGAAAATACATGAATACAACTATCATGCCTTCCCAACATGCAGAACAATCAAATCCTTCGTTGCCATGGTGAATGTAAATGACTTCAACTTGGAAGTGAACGCAAATATAACGACAGCTAACGGATGCACATTAGCTTTAAAATAGATACTACGCTTCAGGGTCGATGGCTGTGAACAATTTATGCCTGTGAGTCATTGAGACCTTCCATTGAGTTGAGTCAAAGCAGCAATGACACCAAGGAGGTTGGTTGGGGGTGTTGATTCTTGAAGGGCTTCGGAATAAGCAACCGGTACTTGCAAGTATGAAAAAGATAAATTAAATCTAAAAAAAAAACCAAGGCTCTATTTTTTAATTTTTCGAACTCTCTCGCAACCATGTTGCTATTGTAGGTACAATATATTAAATACGGTAAGGAATAATTAAATTCAAAGGTATTCAAAAAAAATAACGCTTTTAAGTCGAATAAAATTGGCGGACCGAACAGAATTTAATATTATATCGATTCAGGTGGTTTAACAAATAAATAGTATTAATTTCGATATTTTTTCAACTACATCCCCTGTTACTCCAGAAATAAATGTATTTTTCGTAGACTAAGAAGAGTGCCGTACTCTTAAATAAAGTTTCTAAGCTACCAATCGTACTCTAGTCATAAGAAATTGTCGATTCTCATTCTTGCCATTGAATGCCATGGCATGAGATGATTCGAATTATAAGTAAATATCTACTTAAAATATCTAGCTGTTGTACTACTAAGAGAGAGGCCTATATTGCTCAGGTTTAGCCAAGATTAGACAGAAGACTTCCATAGGCACGATTCGGTCAAGGAGTTCAAAAATCAATACTTAAATGAGCTGAAGTTATTTCAAATATTGATATAACTTTCAAATCTGCTGTCTGCAAAGTAGATTGTCTTAACCCCTTTATTAATAAAGTTAAGGCAGAATATTATTATTGATTAAAAGTTTACCCTGATCATTTTAGATTTTACGCCCTGGCGCATTTAGAACCGAAATGCTGTCTTATCGAGACCCGCTGACTTCTACTTACGAAAGAAAATAAATACAGAGTTCACTTAAGGATTTGAACCCAGAGGAGACTCGGCATGAAACGGTTACACCGACCAACATCATACAAGAGAAGATGATATAACGCCCGGCTAGGAATGGTAAACATAAAGAAGACGCAAACGAGATAAAATTTCTAAAGAGTACTTAAATAATATGATGTCAGCGTAACTAACCCAAAAGTATTACATAATGCCGCCTTGAACAAACTTTTTTTTTATTCCTTTTATGATCCAGAAGAGGGATTGCCGTTTAAAGAGAAAGAGGATAAAAAAAAAAAACCTGAATTCCCTCTCTCTCTTTCTCTGTGACAACTCTGGGATTATTATTTTTTTACTTCTTTCAGAGCTGTGGTAAAAAAAAAAAAAAAAAAAAAAAAAAAAAAAAAAAAAAAAAAAAAAAAAAAAAAAATGCTTCGCCTCCCAATTTTATTTCGCATGCCTTTGAAGGTCTGACGGTTACAGTGCTGCCATAAAGGGTACACCCCCAGATTAAAATTCAGCAAATCATAGCTCCTCCACATTTCTTTATAATTTTGAGAGGGGGCGAGAAGAGGAGGGGCACCCTCTCATCCGACCCTTTCTGCTTTTAATTTATAACCAATCATAGGCCGGGGATAAAGCTCCTCTTCACCGGATAATTACATTCGCTACGGTCCTCCCTCCCTTTTTTTCTTCTTTCCTTCTTCATTACCACGCGCCTGCTCAATGAAACACTTTTTTTTTTATAATTATTTAGATATTTAAAGTGTTTTAAATGAATTCAAAATCTGTATATGAAAAAAATATAATTTTTTTAATAATTCACTCGGCTGAGTGAAAGAAAATCTATGATGAAATCTAAGCGCTTTGTTACAGGACTAGAAAATAAAACGGAAGTGTTTGAAAATGCACACATTGGTCAAATGTGCTCATGCATCTTAGGTGGGTTTCGTGGTTTTCAACTACATCTACCAATCATACCTCGTGTCCACACTGTCTACCACCGCCACCTGACTAGTTAATCCAGGCAAAGAAAGGCAAATAGTTCTGATTTTTGGTTTATTTCTGGAGGGGATTGTTCTGTTCATAAGTCCCCGAGGATGAGGGGTGAGCACGAAGGAGAATTCAAAAGTATTTGTTTTTTCTCAAACATCTCGCAAACTAATGATTTTAGCGCAAGCACTTTAGATACACAAAATAGCCTCGAGTGCTTATAACTTTTAATCGTCGTACTTAGGCCTTCGTTGGCAGGACTATGTGGGACTGGAGAACCGGGGCTGCTCACTGCCTTTGACCTTGTACTCTCTCAGGTTCCCCCCATGCGCGGGATCCACAAATGATTTTACCCAGAAATTCCTACGATGCCAAACAGTGACTGGCAGAGCTATGAAATGCTTTATAAACTACATTCTTCGCTCGAACGGTAATATTTCGAATGTATACGAATAACACCGAACCATTTCGGCCAATCAGTAGAGATATATATTTATCCCACTTTGTATACATTATCATAGCCATATTGAATGTTTATAGATAGTAGCCAATGAAACAAAGTTTTCTATGTTGTACTGTAGCTCTGAATTGGAATATGTATGGCAATTTCCTTGGAATGCGTACAAGGGTATTAATTAGCCGGCATTGCCTGGGATAGGTTTTTTGCGATTTTTTTCCATTGTAACCCTTCATTAGGTGTCAGTGTACCCGGATTTAAACTATTAGTCGTAACACTTGCTGTAATGCTCAGTATTAACGACACAAACCAATTTTCCAGCACGTCGGATTTTCACAGACAGGCATAAAGAAAGATTTAGCTCCGTGCTATTTTTTAATATTTTCAATTAAGGCGTGGCCGGGAACTGTAATTATGGAAACAGTTATTTTATACATTACGATTTGCATACGTACACTATGTCTGATTATTTCAATTGTAATAAAATTTAATTTTACAGTACTATAAATTGTGAAATGTGAGGTGAAGCATAAGTCCGATCAATTATCAACTTCCCGCATTCATATTGCCAACTAACTAGCGGGATTTAACTGTTTCTATGTAGAAATAATTATCCTATTAGAAATAAGTTTTGTAATGTTTATTTATTAATACTATAAACAACTTTTTCAACTGTATAGGATCCTTAAAAACCTTTTATGTTTTAGTTTTCAGGAAGATAAACAATAAGCCTAGGAACGACCCAAAGCACTCCAAGGTATCAGACAGCATAGTTTAATAATGATTAGCCTAATAAAAAGGATAATGGGAGGGCCAAGTTTCTATCTCATAAGCCGCTTAAGAGATTTGATTTTGAGTAGGCTAGTGTTCGTACAGCGATAGCCCAAGTCCCGATTCGGGCAACCAGCATTTGTATCATTCAACCATTTTTCTTTCGATGACTCCCGGATAGGTGAAAATCGGCTTCCACTTGTAAATGTTATTCCAGAAAAGATACTTAAACTACCTCCAAGACTATTCAGACTATTCAACGGGTCGATGGGCTAATGGCGTCTTGTTGGTGTTCTTACTTTTCGCGGAGAAATATAAGTCTAGATGTGGTCAGTCGCCCTCTTCCACCCCCCCCCCCTATATATTTTAACAACCTTATCTGCACTCGTTGTGTATATCTTAAATCGATATACAAGTTAAAATGTACATTCATATTCAATATATAGGTTTGTAATGTAAGCAATGTTATCAACATAAATAAATTTCAGGCATGGAGAAGAACAGTATAAAAATGACAGCACTGAACGTCCGAAGCTACAAGCTATATTATTGAACATTCGACAAGTGATGGCCAAATGAAGTTTCAAGAAAAAACTTTCCTAGCTAGGCCTTAGGTCGGCCTCCGTTGCCTGAAAACAAAGAGGTATCCTCTAATAGAGAGATATTATTTCCTAATAATTTACTTCTCCGCATAATTTAACTTATGTTAAGGACTAAGTTTAAAAATAATAGTCTTTAAAGTTGTTTTGTTCAGTAGTAATGATATAAAAGGTCCGAAAGAATTAATTTTGCGAAGTGTCAATTTTCACTGTTAAGATGACACGATCGTTTAATTTGTTCTGTCGGTTCAATTTTCCCTAATCGATTGATTGATAATAATATTTGTAAATGATGGACCTCCTACATGGTCACCACAATCTCAGCACTAAAAGAATAAGGTAACAATGTTTACGCTCAAATATCGATTTGGCTAAGGCTGTATCAAGGCATATTTATGTGAATGATTGTGAGCAGAGAGCGGTAGGATATAATAAATATGTTTGCTCAGGCTGTGGAATTGAAATGAATGAAAATATGAACTGAACTACATAGTATTAGTGGAGGATCTAGCCTGGTCTATTTAAAGGCCTGAGATGGGAAGAGCGCAGAAGGATAAATAAACTATAAAGGGGCTGATAGCCGACCGCCTTGAAATATTTACAGATATCGACAGGGCGGTCAACAGCGAGCACTATATTTAGTGAGAGGGGGCCCCACTTATAAACAGCAATGTCCGCTCTTTCATCATACTTCCTTCTCATTTAGGCCAGGGAACAAACCACCGACTACTTCCGATAGTGTAGGCAAAGCGATTCCCCATGGTGCCAGGACAGACTGCTTGAGCATCAAAATGAACAGGCGCACACGAAGTAAAACCTCAAATCTATCACTGAAGCGGATAGGAAACAAAAACATACTCAGACCGGCCGTACGGTACACTTTTTATTCACCTGGCTTAACGGCTCCAACAGTTCTAGAATGGAATATGTATGAAAGTGATTCGACATACCAGCAGCGAAACATTTGTGATCTCCACAAAGAGATGGATGAATTAGCTAATACGATCCACACTATCCTTCCCCTATCGATGGCACCGTGCGATCGGAAAAGAACACCAGCCATGCCTTTAAGTTAGTTTGCAGCCACCATTTTTGTAACACAAAGGTGAGCCCCCACACTCGGACCTGAAGCAATTTGCATAATTTTACCCGTGAACCATTTGTTAGATTTTAAATAACTTGTTACAAAACGGCAGCAATCGTGGATTACAAGGAGCCTAATTCAATACATTTCGTCTACAAAAGATAAAGGGATATAGAGAAAAAAAAACCTATCATGCCACTTACTGCAACAAGGAAGGGAGGGAAGGAACGGGTAATAATTCTGAACAGGTACAAGGGAATAATTTAACATACATGCAACAACAGGCTAGTTTACTTTCTACCTGGTATGGTTAAGAACCGGAAGTAACAGAAAAAAAATTTAATGTGAAGTGTTTTCTTTTTTTTTTTGTTTCAAACCCCTTTATTTAAAAATGTACAAATAAATGAACAATAACATGAACAAATTTACAGGTTTATGGCTCCTTTTCCTGCATAGCATAACATGCATTTGAAGGAGGGTAGAAGTACAAATATTTTTCGTATTATAGTTAAAAATACATAGACAATAGACTGGAGTAGGTGATGGGGCTCATCTTCGGGTTAAAATATGGTAAAATCCATGCGGTTAGTTATTAATATGATGGAGGGGGTGTTCCCAAAGATATGGGGAGGGGTCACGCAGAAAAGGGTTGAAATAGATAGACTGAACCCTAAAATCTTTCAATCGATATAGCGATATATCGACAATGAGTTAGCCATGAAACTGTAATGTTTGGTTAAGTGAGTAATGTAATGTTTGGTTAAGAACAGGAAGTAACAGAAAAAAAAATGTAATGTAAAAAATGTGGATGTGTTCCAAAAGATATGGGGGGGGGGGGGGGTCATGTAGAAAAGGGTCGATTTTATCAAAATAAATAGATAGACTAAACCCAAGAATCCTTTTAATCGATATTGCGATATATTGTATATTGACATGAAACTCGCTTCAGGTTGACCTTCCTCAACTTGCTCTGTTCTTCTACTATTTAAGAAACTTCCCAACCGTACCCATAAAATAGTCTTCGTTGTGTTGCTTCACCTCATTCGTCTAACGTTTCTGTTAATTATATATTTGAAAATTAAATTGATCAAAAATGTGCCCACAGTTTCTTTCTTTATTTTTCATGCAGTGTAATTTGAAATTATAATGTAAGGAGAATAAAATAATTGTCACATTTATCGATTATCTGACAGCTTTGTTTTTATTATCGTTCCGATCTGATGACATTTGAGTGTAAGAAACGAACCCACCGATAAAGAACACGTGACCCCATTTCAACGAACACCGTCTGCGCATGCGTGGGACTCCCCATGTGAGGATATTACCCAATTAATTATATTCTAGATAAATATCTTTGAAATCAATACTAGTTAGTAATGGTTTAAGAACGAAACTTTTTCGAACGGCATTTTACAAAATGAATAGCTAGTACTTTTTTGTTATGGAGGGCAATTCGGAAAGGTTAGAATGTCAAGTGACTGGATATTCTCCGTACATGTAACTTGTGACAAAGGAATACTCCATTCGAGTACTATTACACGTGCAGGACCAAATGTCTCATCCTCCATGGAGAGCTAAGAACTGTCATTAGACCGAAGTTCCTCCATTGTTCTATCTCCGAACGGCTATGCGGATTAGTGTACGTCCGCCAGAGTACCAAGAAGGATCGGTAATTGTTAATGATAAAGGCTATCCAACATACAAAGTAGTGTGTCCTTTATAAAATGGAGGGGATGTCCAGTGACTTGGTAAGGAACCAAGGCTCTACTTCTATTCTCACTCAGAGCAGATTTTATTTCGTGACAGACCCACGGAATAAGTTGGTTATTCCCACTCTAGAAGAGCGGTAAACCTTAAGTGACCAAACTTTCCTGCCACCTATGCTGTAGAACTTAATGGCCTTACAGCACTAACACCCACATACTCACTTTCAGGCTTAAATTTGCATAATTATAATAAAAGTTGATTATACTTAACACCCAGATCAACCCTAGCTAGAAGAGCTTTTGAGTTTGTAGTACTGTAGGTGTTCTTATATCTAAATATTTTATCACTTATTTCTTCATAGCTCGGTATATGGACAAGTATATTCTGGCCTGCACTAAATAAAGTCACATGAAACTGCTAACACACAGAACGGGTTTTTTAATGTATGAATATCAAAAATGTTCCTATAGTGCCTACATTACTACTTATTATTGCAGGTACAAGATAGTGTATTTTAAGTGGTGTGGGTGTAGACCCATAACTCACTTACTTGTAACAGTGTTATCTAAAAAGACATTTGCCGTATTACTCTTCACGTAGGTGGCAACTGTGGATGAATTTCCGTTGTTTTCTGGCTGCGAAAGGCGTGGTCTTAAGGAAGATAATAATGCTAAGACTAGAACTGTTCCTCATTACACGAATGAATTTCCGGAATCCAATCTACCTACGTAGGAAGGATTATGCCGCGAGAAACGGCGAGGCGAGAAAGAACTTCACAGGAATAATTTACGTTACAAAAATGAACTATTCTCCATTAGGAGGGAGGGGGGGGGGAAACCTGAAGGCTCCAACGAAGCTGATTAGAAGGCGTGTGTAAGACGCGATGTAGAGTGACCGGATGTGAGCGCAAACGAAATAGGGTTAACAGGAGTCAAGTGGCAGGCCGGTTCTGTCATGGTTTCCGGCCATAACTCCCCGCTGCGGTAAATTATATTTAGTCTTCGCTACGAGGAAAAAGGAACAAACCAGCGAGAAGAAGAGCAAGCGATGACTATCGCCAAACAAACAAAAAAAAAAAAGCAGCAAGAGACAATCAAGTGCTTTTTGTATCTGACATCCTAATTAGAATTCGAGACCGTGAAGAAAATTTAGAACTGAAAACTAATTTGTATACAGTAGTTAAAGATAATTTTTATCGAATAATTAATTGTTTTTTTCCTACAAAAGAGACTAATTAAGAAGTGAAAACATAAAACTAGGAGGGTGGGGGTAACTCTGTGTTTTGAGTAGCATTTGAGATGGTGATAGTAATTTCAGTAGGTTTTTATTCATATCCTGCATAGTTCTAGTTTCTTTACAATCGTACCTCATATACCAGTTTACCTGACAGCAGGGACTGGGGTATCTTGCGGCCCATTCGCACTTTCCCGCTGTTAATTTTCTTCCTCATAAATTTAATTTAAAAAACACATTGTTTAATGACTGTGTTGAACTGTGTTAAAGAACGCCGACCACCCGATGCTTGGTGTGCTGTCGGTTGGCGAGTTCATCCGCCGGAGACACATCAAGTTTTTGACTCGTTGCAGCACCTAACCAACCCAGTCAGTGTTTAACACTATGACCCCACCACCCCTCCCACATTGATGGCAACAGACTTTCGGGGACAAAATAGGTTAAGAATTAGTATGTAAGTTAGTTTTTTTTTTTTGTTTCATCAAAAAGGTGAGCCCATCACCTTTATTAGTCAGTTCAGTCCAGTCACGCATAATGTGTATCATTATACTTTTTTATTCCATTATATAATTTTTATAAAATAACAAAACCTGTATATAATGTAGTGACGCTACAGGAAATACAAAAATAATTTGTAAATAGATTTAAGTTAATTTCCCTTTCCTCAATTATTCCGCGGAGGTATATTTGACGTGAAATTCTGAGCACTCGCTTAATCGGAACCACTTAAGACAATGGTGGAATTATCAAGGCTAGTCCTTACATCCTGCTACCATTGAATATATCATTTGAAATGGTACCGCTTGAGGAAGTTAATCATTAACAAACAAAAAAAACAAACATATAATCCCATAGAGATTTAGCACTACTTATACACTTCATTCCCTTCTAAAATCGTATCCTTGAAACTGTTAGGAACTCATTTACGTCACGATTCTGGTATTTTTAGAATTAAAAAGCTGTAAAAATAAATTATTAACAATAGTGCGATGTTTATACTTAAACCAACACACGCTCAGGAAATCAACGCCCGACAAATTCGTTTAATTGACAAAAATATTCTTCCCAGTTGACCTGAACAACTGAACTGTAGCCCTATTCAAACAAGTATTTTTGTTTACCAAATCATTTTTTTTTTTTTTAGATCAATTAGTGAAATATATAAGCACATTAAGAGATTAAAGTAAACAAGAAAGAACAATATCTAGTGATGTCCGATTGCGGGCCGGAATTTCATGGTCAGTTTCTTTTCTTAAATGCTTGTTGAATAACGAAATGTAAAGGAGATGTCTCGGCTATGGGTAACGAGTCTTGATTATATTTCCAAGGCTATGGAATGTAGCATCGTACAAAGTAGTTATAAATGGCCACAAAATTAATAAATTATTAAATAATTGTAAAGGCAGAACAAGGACATAATGTCGATGATCTGTCTACTTGGGTTTCCGTCATTGTTCGAAATCAAAGTTGATTTTAAGAAAATTGCATTGCAGTCATGAATGCACGCTCATCTGGCTAAAATAAAAACTTGACTTACATGAAGATTCGAGACTAACATGAATTTTTGTTGAGTTTAAAGGGACTCTCTCCATATTCTTTGTGTTTGTAATAGAAATCGAAAATATACAATTTTGTTTAATTATAATAAAGTTATTTTTGTTTCCTTCCTAAAATTCATATTTGAGACATTAAATCAGGAAACATAACGCCCGGAATTTGACTGGCCATTTTAAAAAAAGTAGGTATGTATTAAGTGCTGGTATGTTTACGATTAAGAAATCCAGGTACGTTACTTATTCTCCATTCATTTAATTTTTACATTCCCCACTCCCTTTTAAATAATAAAGTTTTGTATTTTACAAAAGAAATGGTAGCACCACACTTAAAACTAATACATATATATTGTAAATAAGGAACAAATACCTTGTGGTAAACCATTTGCTTATTCTCTATTCTTCATCTATGAAGCAACAAATTAAATTTTAAGATTTAACCATCATTTAATGCATCTAATTTACATAGTACAAAAGTATGGGCTTTACAAACGCTGTGGTGTTTTTTTTTTGAGTAATTTTATTTACATAAAAAATTTATTAACTGGGCTGAATGGTTGACTATCCTATCGGAAGTAGCCCACTTCTATTTAGGGAAAGTAAATGAGGGATTTGGCTACTGAGCTTTCTTATCATTGGTAGTTAAGGTAATTATTACACCATATGAGGGCTCTAACCGAAAAATAGTAAAAATACTACATTTTAAGTTGTTGTTTTTTCCTGAACCCCTTGGTTAATTATTTAAAAAAATTAATTATTTAAATCTATTACAATTTTACAAATGAGGCTTTCTCCTTGTCCTGTATATCATGCACTTTAATGAGTTCATGTCTTAAAAACTAACAATATTTGTTTGTGGTAAAAGCCATTTTAAGTGCTTCATTTTATTTGTTTATAGTCGCTACACTAAAAATCAAGTTTTCAAGAATGATATAATTTTTTCTTAAAATATCACTAGTTCATATTTATTGATCATTTTCCGGTAGAGCCCCAACCATTGAAAGGTTAATTGCTTTAGTGTTAATTGTAATAAGAAATAGATTATTATTGATAAAAATGCATACTTATAGTACACCAATGACTTTAAACATTGAGCGGAGGTCGTAATCTCAAAATGTTCCTAAAAGTTGAACTAAACACTGAGTGAATCGAGACCTTTCTGCCGCTAACCCCTGGGACAAATGGTCGAGGGATTTGTTGTTCTAAGGCAATTAAAGTGTGCGCCCAAACTCGGAGGTATTTCGATAGACGTTTATAAATGGCGATGGGAGATTAACCGAAGACTGAAGACCGGAGACTGATGGGTGCCATATAGAGAGGACTTTCTAACCGCCAAATAGCCGCCCATAAAACCGGCAAAAGAGGCCATCCAGTTGGTGTAGGAGGGCTGAAATGATGAGCGGCACTCTTCTCCTGAAATGGGAAGAGAAAGCAGGCGATGGTTGTGAAAGGCCGCCGTTCAAGAAAGGGGGAAATTGTACTCGCGCAGATGTACAAGGGAGTGATGGAGGTATGCAGACGCTGGGTGTTCGGAGTCATGGTGTGTGTGGCCTTATAGTCATCCGGTCATGCGCAGGTGACGTGGCGACTAAGCGGTCCGGAAGACGTGACGGCCGGCCATTGAAGGCACCAACGAGGTAGAAAATGGGTTCTTCAATAGACCAAAGAACCAATCGATCAAACTAATGGACACTAGAAATACAAGATATGTTTCAAAACTTCAGAAGGCGTTTGACATCAAGAAGACAATAGTACAAAAAACCGTTTTTATATATTCCAATACAGAACATTTCAATTGGATGATAATGATGAAGAGGATACGGCTAATTTGTGAATCTACCGGTCCAATTTGTCCAAGTCAGGCATATAAGTTACCCGATAAGTCACGACTTTATGTTGTAAATTGTTTTATTTTAGTTTTGTTTTTTACAATTTGAATCAAAATTTTCAACTTCACCCTCTTGGGTAAATCGCATCTCTTTTCGTGGAACATTGTTTTTTTTCCTTTCGGCCGATAACTAGAGCAGGGGTTAATTTTATAAAATAAAACGAAATCAAGTGTAGTAAGGAAACAGTTGATGATCACTCATTGAGAATTTAGTAAGGTACAAAGTTATTGACAAAATAGTAAAGTACAGACTAATTAGAAACTAAAGTAACTAAGATAGTGATATTTACTAAATTTACCAACAAATAGTATAAATCACACAACATTGCACTGGGTCTAAAAATGACAAAACCAATAAAAGTCTCATAAACAATAGAGATAAATTTATTAATGCCAATCCTTTAGTTAAGACTCTTCAACATCCGGTCATAGCTTCTGTGACAACGTTACCTTGTCTATTTATTGAGTTTGCCCATTACTTTGTCACGCACTTTTTAAGGTAAGATTTGGAATAAGACTAGTTTTTGACATCAAAGATCCGCACTGTCTCTGTTGAGTTTTAATGGACTTGTATTAAAAGGAAGCCGACATCGATTTTCCTCTACAGCAGATTACTTTGTACGCACTTTAGTTAGTTTTGTAGACGGGAGATGACAAACTCAGCAAGGAACGAACTTGCATCCAAGGCGACAATGTCACTTTGTGGTAAACACCTGCCCTTAAAAAGTTCCATGAAGTACTTTGAAGTAGTTAACAGTGCACAGAGAGGTGGAAAGCTTTCTGCCCCGATCTAAGTGTAAATCGATTTAATTTGTCCCTTAAAGGTTGCCACCGTAAGGGAGAGCATTGTGCCCTCGGTTGACACACACACAAAGGGAGGTAAGGCAAGATGTTTGTGTCGAGGGGGGGGGGGCACCTCCTCAGTGCACCCTTTCACGGGAGGCAGGTCGTTAAACAATACTCAACTCCGGTGGTGCGAGTCACCAACACTTACCACTCAGTCGGAGAGTGCTTGCTTGCTCTTTGGGTCAATGTTGTACATGCCTACAGGGGGACTTTCATCCTACATAAGTTCAGCTATATGTCAAGCCTTAGGGAGAGGTTCTACTTTCAAACATGTTTGAAAAAAAAAAAAGTTTCCTTAGGCTACGATAACGGTTTTAATAGCATTTAAAAATACTGGCGCCAACCTATATCTCATATTATTATTTAATTTTGTACTTTAATTCATATGATTATGAAGTAAAAAATATTCAAGTAATTAAAGATTCAAGTAAAAAATATTTTCTGCAAAAGATCATTCTCCCATATGACGCTGGGTGGTGAACACATGACATTCATGACAGTTTTAATGATTTAAAGCAAGTAATTATAGCCCGTTTAAACAGCAACAAATGTTTCATATTTCTAATCTGGTTTTTGTTGTTTTTTTTGCATTGGTCATTAGCACTAACCGTTGATATTGTTTTTTCACATTATACGTCCTTTATTTTTATTTTTTTAGTCTGCATAGATTTAGACCAACCGGTAATTCTACGTGGTAGAAGTGGTGCAAACTTATCCTTCTACCCCACTAGCACGTAAGTGGTACATATCAAAAGGTCTGTCTGCAGGTGGTTGGTTGGTCTACTCTAAGTTGTACGGTTTTTTCTCCGTTTTCTTTTATCTCGTCGTGGAAGGAAGAGGCGCGGAAGATATCCGCAGAGATAGGAAGAAGGACCATATCGAATGACGAGAGAGAGAGAATGAGAGAACATGGTAGTGCTCTAGTAGCCGTCCTGCCAAAGCGGAGACAGACCGATGTGGTGTGAACAGCTAGTAGCGAGCAAATGGCAGCCACACTTACCTTTCACTGGGGCCAGGCATCTAATTCTACTTCTTCCAGCAGTTTGTTGTATCGACAGACCAGTGGTTTAAACAGTAGCTTTACCAAACGAGAAAATATGAATAGTGCGATTTCAGGTATCGTTTAGACTATCAGACAGAACTGTCCAGACTTATCCGGACAAAAGGGGCATCCTAATTGTGTGGTGGCTAATGCATCCACTAAATCATTTTAGTTAACTATTCGTCGAAATAGTTCTAGGACTAGTTACTAAATAACCCCAGCCACTCTTTCCTTTTATCGTTTAATTGCTGCTTGAGGTCTCCTCATTTCATTCGCTCTATCATTTATTTCTTTTTGATCTTGCCCGTCCTCGTTACCTCAAAGGAGTTAATTGTTCTACCCCCTCCTGTTCAATTTACAAGTAAAAGCTAGACAGAATTTAGTTTCTTTAGTAACTTTCCTAAAAGTTACTACAAAACTTGTTACTAAAAGTTGTAGCTTAGACGAAACAGTCCGAGATTGGAGGGAAAAAGCATTCCACCAGAATCCAAATAAGTTTCCGAGGATAATAATTGACACAACAATAGTCAATTGTTCAAAGCTGACTGCACTCTAGATATTTTAAAAGCGATAGCCACATACTTTATCCATAAATGTAAACATAGCGAGAATCCAGCACTCCCAAATATTGCTGAAATAAATAAAGTGCTCAAACACTGTGAACTAGGGCTTGTTCGATTTATCGATGTTAAATTGATTTGATGTTCACCCATGAGCGACAAATTACGGATCAATACGAAATTGCTTTGTGAGCCTGCATTGGAACTATAATCGAGGCCTGGCAAAATAAATTGTGCTTTACCTTCTCAGCATTGTTAAATATTTAGAGCAAACGCTTGAGAAATATTATTAATAAGAAAGAATTCGCATAAGAGATATTTCTTTCAGGTAAGCATTTTTTCACACCCTCCTCCTTATTGTATGGATTTCAGTGAACAATCCAAAGCGTTGTATTTTTTTTTCTACATTCTTTAAAAGCCCAAGTATTTTCACAGTTGAAAGAATTGAAGTGCTCAAAAGAGAGGAGCTATTACCTAGCTTGGATCGATAGGTCTAAGGGACTAGGTCAGATCGATGAACTGGAAGTTAAAGATCCGTATTTATAGAAAAGTCAACATCCCTCTCAATATAACAAAATACAAACATGTCCATCAAATCAGAAACAATAAGATATAGACAATAATACAATACTTCTGTGTGCTAGTATCGAAACAGAATTTATTACCCTGTATTATATAATGCGTTACGTTATAACTTAATATTATACTGGGTTTATTTTATATTCTACAGATATACGTTTGGTATTAATCATTCCAGAATGTTTCATGCGAATTTCTAATTTTTATTGGGTTTTAAAATTATTAATTAAATATAACAGATATGAGTCGTTATTGCGTTTCTTTTCCTCTTATAACCAGGACGACTCTGCCCCTCTGGGTTCCCCATACTACATATTACATAAGAAGATAGAATTATCATAACTTTGAGTGTATACTTCAAGCACGTTAAATCTATCGACATCAAACAATAATACTTACTTACATTACTCATCTCGAACAGTTATATATACTTTGGAATAAAGGCGGCAGAAATATTTCGGTACTTACCTGAAACAAACAAAAATAAATAATCAGTAAAAGTAGGACATAAAATATGAAATTAAATTTAAAAACAAGGAAAAAGTGATCATGGTAACAAGTATTCGAAAACCTCTTCTACTTGAAGTTGCGTATACATAATTTTATGTTTGTTAGGGATTTATTACAATTTTTTTTCTGTCCTTTGAAAGGAAGCTATTGGTTCGATCCCAGTTGAATCTTCATTTTTTTACTAATAAATAATAAATATTACTCCTCTTGAACATGTGTTGACAAGTCATCAGCCCCACTCTAGGACCCCATCAGCCCGCTACGTTCGACATGGTACGATGACCTCCTAAGAACTAATCCATTTTATTATCTGTTGGCGCTCTCATTCTTCCTGTTTTGTCATGTTGACTGTTTGCGTAGAGCATAGAGAAACTTCCTGTCCAAAATCAATATAATTCTATTTACAGCATATTTTTTTATTACCATTCTACCTATCTTTACAAACAATTTTAACAACCGAAAACTGTGACCGTTTCATGACAGGAATCAGTTTTAAAATTATTTAGAGGTACTGTTTTTTTTTGTTTTTTTTATATCGTAATTTTATTTTTGAGCAGAGCACTTTTATTAACTGTCAAACAATTAGTAACTTTTTCTTTTTAATTAATTAACAATACATATTAATAGAACATATCCGTACATCGCTTAGAGTCTTGGGGATAATTACTACACCATTATTATTGTGTTAATTGTATCATCGAGGATGTCTGATTAACTGTTAAAAAGTTTTTTTCATAATATGAAAACAAAGTGGTGAGACATGAGGTTTTATTTCTTATAATTATAACTCCACAGTCAGCAATAGTATTTTATTATTAATTATTATAAGGCGATAAGCAGGAAAATAATGATTCCATTACAAATTAAAAAACATGGTTCCCCTTGCCAGTCTGGTTCATTATTCTTCCCTGAAAACTTCGTGTCTAGAAATCTATTCATTTTCTTCTTTCATTCATTCATTTCCTCACGCTCTGATAACCATAAAGAAGATTTATGGTAGAGTACCGAAAGGTTTGGACTGTTGGCTCAAAGTGGAAGACTAAATAAAAATGATCATCTCCGGTAGACAATGGAAGGAATCCTGCAGGGTACAATGAAGACTCGGCCGGTACTCTGTTATTATTGTCATACGGCGTCGTGTGGGCGCGGGTCCGTGCTGGGAGAGATTACTTTAATGATACCACAATTACTTAAAAGACTGTAGACAGGCGACGAATGACGACCTCGAGCACAGTTTTCAACACCGCCACAGTTGATCATTCCATCATCAAAGTTAACTCTAATAAATATAATATTACATAGCTGTAATAGAAGTAATAGTTTCATTTGTTACTCATGACAAACTTTCTTTGGGAACGGGTGCGGTAGGGGCTCTCTCAGCCTCGGAAGGTAAAATGAGTGAATCCCGCAGAGGAAACCAAAATAAAGGTTGAGGGGTGATTAGCATGGTTAAATATCTGCTCACGAACAAAACGAATTTATTTCCATTCAATACTGGACTTCCCTCTCTCTAAAATAATTATTGTTTAGAAATGTAATGAATCAACCAAATTAATGATTGGTCACTACAGCAAAAATTAATGAAAACTATTTATTTTAACCTCCGACATTTCTCGTCTCGAGTTTGAAAAAATGACTCACAAAAACAGAACATACAGACAGACATATGTGTAAAAACATAATGGTTTCCGGTTTTTTTGAGGGAAAGCACCCTAAATCATGGAGGCCACAGATACCTGGCCTGAACCAGTTTAAATACTAACTAGTTCGAGATAGATCAAACCCACTAGGACAGGGGCACTGGAGATGACTAAGAGATAATTACCAGCTGACGGAGGGAGAGAGGGAGGGATAAGGAGGGAGGGAGATGGAAGACAGCTGAGCTGATTGGCATGGATCCCCAGAACACGTTCCTCCCAGATCGTGAGCTCCCTTCTATTACCTTACATTTCCGCTAGGGTTTCCTACTTCGACAATCTTCTCCTCTACCCGTCTCTATCTCTCTCTCTCTCTCTTGCTCATTATGTCTCTAAGGCGAGTCTCTTTTCGGCAACTCCGACCGCGCGGTCAATACCCCAGGCGAATACCGAATGTCAAATAACTGATAGATCGCAATTCAACAAAAAGAGAACAGTTTAGCAATCTAGCTCGATTGCTGGTAAGCTGCTCGGTTCACCTAACGAGGCTATAAGAACAATAGCGAACCACAGAGACAGAAACTAAACAAAACTTGTTCAAATATTAGTTTCTGCTAATAATTACTAAAACGAGTAGGAACAACAACACAACTAATGATCTAGGTAAACTAAATGATTAACATTCGAGGACGATGTTTTCCGTGGTCAACGAGGCGAGACCGCAGCTAGAGCGATTTGAAATTACCTCGGCTCCGGTAAGGGATATCCTCAGTCATCTCTCTATACTATTTATTAAGCTAATAGTCTTGGCTAAAAACAAAAATAATACAATAAATGATTAATAGTGTTTTTGGAAATATGAAACACTTAAAATATTATCCTTACAAACTAACGAACAAGATTACCGAAGAGGACTTTGGCAGAGAATAAGAATATTGCCAACATTACGCAAGTCAAAATTTCACATAGGTAAGTGATGTCGTTCAGTCGGAGCTTGAACCCACGATTTTATTTTGTTTTTTAGAAGCCATTCTACCTTTTCTATCCCTGCATGGGACGTCCACTAAATAAGATGAAATAATTTTACCTCCGATTTGAGAAACGAAGACCTGTTATGTTCGCAGCACCGCTGCGTAGTCACAAAATCTCATAACAGATTGAATATAGATTGATATAGATGAAATAAATACTTTATCGCTAGCTGAGAAAAAAAAACACGAGGGTCGCGCTACCGTCCTTGGACGCCGCTTGTCTGTATAAATAAATTATAATTCTACCACTTCAAGTATAAGACGAAAATCATTTTTTATCAATACTGTCTAAATTCACAACTGGGAATGATATTACACATGCAAGCCATGAATAAACTAAGACATGACTTATTAATCGAGAAGGAATATTTTACGGTATGATGCAAGGTGGTGGTGAATGACGACACACACGAGTGAGATTTACACAAATAGCGCGTCAGTCCGGGTTCAAATCTCATCTAAGAGAGGGAGATATTATCCTGCAGCTGAGCTCGTTACGACCTCTTTGGCCTCGGAGAGCTCTAACTTGGCTAACATCACAAGATTAATGTAATAGCAGTTAATTTAACCACGTCAGATATAAAATGACTGATAAAAGGCGGGGTACTGATTGACGAAAAACAGATACGAATTATCGATACAAAAAGAAGACTATTTCGGATCACACGGAAAATACACTAACATAATTATTAGGCAATGAGCAAAGCAACATAGAATTTTTATTGCTTTTATATTTAGTTCGATGGAAGTTGTTTGGGCTCCACAGAGTTCTTCATTACACTTCATTTTTGTTTCAGCAATATTTTTTTTATTATTATTTTTTTTTTTAATGGTAATGAGATGAGTGGAAAATTTTTTTTTCTTTATCTTCTGATTGTTTTGGCTACAGAAAATTAGGAAAAGCGTATGTAAATATTGTATACACGAACATATGTTTAAGATTAAAAAACAAAAGAAAGTGTAGGTTATGAAGTGTGTTTTGTTTTTTCTCTTGAACAGCAGTTTTCATTTTTGTTACATCAACATACAGATAGCTTACATCAGGAGAAGATAGTTTGAAGTACTATAAAGCTCGAGGAAGAGAAGAATTAAGACTTTCCATATTAGAGGACAAGGAGCTTGGCTTAGTCAGTGTTGAAGATAGCAGAATACGGGCCTGTTCCCCTGCGAACAAGAAGTCGTTGTTTACTACAAGTTTGGACTTCTCGGCCTATCTCGTCTACAGATCTCTCCGTGCGCATCGCCACCCTGCGATTGACTACACGCACTCTTCTCCAAGACATCGTATCGTGACTATAAACTTTTTTTCATTATTTATTATACATTATATTTATATTTACTAACAATCAGGCCTGGTTAAATTGTTGATCAGTTTTTTTTTTTGAATAAAATGAATAGTTATTTATATATTATTTTTGGTACTTTATGCATTTATGTTTAAAGTTATTTTTTCCCTTACTGTTGGCAATTTTGTAACGCTAACCGACTCAATCCAACTTCTCACGTCGAAACCGGCGCGAACAGAAGTAATAAAAGAATTTTCAAAGTGTTCATCTCATGTTTCGTATCTAGTTAGTCTTCGTGTGCTAAATACTTAAACAAACCTCCTCAAAAGGGGGCAGTTATGAATCAAATATTTGAAAAATATATTGGTAAAAAATGAATACAAAAATAAAGAAAATTTTCACTGAGAAAGTAAAAATGCTATTTTTAATATTCACTTCACAAAGTTTGTAATCAGCGTAATTCATTATTTTATTCGGATTCATAGCCCTTCCCTGGGATGCGGACTGTAAATATTTTTCCAAACTCACATGTTTCTTGATATATTTTGTTAACATGAATTCCAGTTTGGTATGATAACTGCAAAAGCGCCTTTGTTCGCCCTGGAGGTTTTGGCGTTATTCGTAACGACGCGGGTATAATATTCCGACCTTAAATCGTTAAGAATCAATCAGTGGTTAGACAAACGTCCAACTACTCCACGACTGTGATAACACTACCTATAGTTCTGGTCTCGTACATCAATGCAACTCCAATACTTCCCTCCATCACTTTAATCTGAGGACCACAGCGCTGTTGCGATTACAATTCGCCGAACTCGGATACATCTCCCTAATGTTCACGGTCTTCGAAAACGTCACGTACATTCGCAACGAGCAACCAAGGTCGAACAATCCCGCAAGATTTTTCTTTCCCGAGCGATCATTGATCCCACCTCCCTCACTCTTGTGCTTAGCTCCTATACCAAGCTGGATTGTAAACGTTAACATGTACTTAAGAAATATATGCAGTATTAGAATATTTTTTATCCAGTTTATCGTGAACATATCAGACAGACTTATTCGGTAGATAAATATTAATGATAATACAGTTACTACCTACGTGTGTGTAAATAAAAAGGTGGCAAACTGAGAATTAAAAATTATCCTAAAATAGCCTAAATCAGTAATCTCAATGAGGGGGGGGGGCATTTAAACAAATTATTTTATTTATTTCATTGACATATTTAACATACTAGCGTTTTATTTTGGGGATTAGTCTGATATTTGACCTAGACGTGTCAAATTTTGTATAAGAGAGAGATCCGACTTAAGAAATATATACGGCAAGACATAATAAATGAAAATGTCAAGGATCTTTAGCGAAGGAATTACTTGGTAACTAAAAAAAATATTCGATAGAATTCATTTTATTTTATTTCCTTTATTGTGCTAAAATTACAGTCTGCCTTATTAGGCAATAAGTAATTGAGATAAATGCTCTCATTCATACCATATTTACAATTCATCATTCACTCGCTCATTCATACAATATTCAGATAGAATTAAGCACAATATTCAACTACATCCTAGTTTATAATTACGAGGACATAACGCCTTAAAAAGGTGACGAGCTCTCTGAAAATTGTAAATAAACGACAGCCTCCTTTGAAACAATTTAGACTAGCACTCGACATAACATGGCTTCGTTATTGTGCAGTTAAGAATGGAATTTACATGTAACTTACAACTGAAGTATAACAACAACACTCCCATGTCGATCCAATTTATTACTAAGTAAGCACTCAACTATCGCATCATGGGCTAGTAGTTAATTAATTCCTTGCGCAATGTATACACTTGGATTAGCATTTAAAAGAGTCAGCGGTTCACTTTCACCATCGGACGGGACGTTATTAAACTTTCCATAATTGAACTCGACTAATCGCTATACTTTTAAAGGAAATAAATAATTCTTCTTTAGAAATATATACGTATATAATGGCAGTTATTACAGAAAATTTAAATTACAATGCAAAGTAAGAAAATCTTGAGATAAACTTGTGCCTAATTGATGTTCGCTGACTCCATTGAACCATTTAATTCGAACAGCAGTTCTGTTTTGATTAATTTTTCCCAAGGTTGGAGGTGTAATCTTTACTTTACAACAGGTACGAGAAATTGCCCTCTGGTCTGCCTCAATGCATTTACACACCACTACAACAGTGGTAAAAATGATAAAATCTATACGAAATTTTGACAGAATATTTCACAAATACCCTAGATTTTAGACATGCTGAAAAGTATTTGAGGGTTTTGTTGATCTTACATTCCCCCTTGATTGCTCTAATTTCAATCAAATTATTTTTATTAGTTAACATTCATGAAACGTTTTCTAACACATGCTATTTAATACATATATCACATGTGAGTTTGTCACCCTGGTAACAGATCAACTGTCATTAATAAAAAATAAAAAACTTTTATTAGTCTGATTCGCAAAATAAACCCACGACATATAATAAATACTATTGACCATTCGCGATCTTATATTTCATACTCTACTCAATACGATAGAAAATATTTATTTTTTTCTCACCGAGTAACTAATTGATAACCGGTAATTATACATTCTGGAATTGGTAATATATTTCATATCGTCTAGTAATCAATCAACTTACTAACTAATCTACTAATAAAAGTTCATGTTTGTAGGTCAAGTTCGATGTTTTTTCGTTGTAGAGGGCGTTGTCACCATGTTGAGTCAACTTTACGGAGGAACAGGGTCTTGCTTCGAATTCACGTTCAGTACACCGTTAAAGCAATAAGCCAAATTGCCAATTTTAGTAAGATGAAATCTATAAATAATAATTAATTTTCTCAAGGGCGTGGCAATAAAAATCGCTTATCACTGACAGAGAAGCATAAATCATCACGTTTATTGGCACTTAATGTACATGATTCATTGGAACATCGCAGGGATGTTGATGTTGAACTTTGTTAGACTGTGATAGCTTGGTAACCTGAATGGAATCACGCGAGTTGGCACAACCAAATTTATATGCTAAACTTAAGGAGGAATCAGCAACTGTCAGGGAAATGATGAATTAAACCGAAATCCTAAAACTAAAGTTACTGACTGATAATTATCACAATGTTCTCTGCGAATGTATACGAATCTAGGCGAACAATCACGATTTCCTATAGACTTTATTCACATGATCATCGAAGATCTTAAAGATATCATCATACATTGAAGAAAACGTGCTCATAGTAAATGAACTATCTTTACTGATAACTGCAGAAAAAGGATTTGTTACAAATGGGTACACGCCTAAGAACAATTTTAGGCCTCGACGGAGTAGAATTATTCAAACATCTTTATTAGTGCACTCCTACAGTACAGTCCTAATAAGAACCACCATTAAAATTTCAGCAAATTTCAGGTTTCGGCAAAAAATCTGAATTCAAAAACTTTCCGGGTTTGGAGTGATTCGTCTTCAGCAGATAATTCGACGTTACAGTTCTTAACTAGATCAAAGATACAGTAGCGACTTATGAAAAAAATTATTCAATTTAATCACCACTACGTACTCTAATTGCTTAGTCTACAAAGTGCTTAAGTTCAGATTTTGTAGTTACCCCCCCCCCTATACACCACAATAGACCAAAATACAATCAGATACTTTTAATAAATACACTTTTAGTTTACTAGCATAGAAACAGCATAATTTTCCAGAATCAACGATACTTCTTTTTTTCCGTAATCTCTATATTGATTTGACTTACATTTTAACAAAATATAGATTCTATAACTAAATTTGAATCTATTTACAAAATTGTACTTCGTGCTTATTTTTACCGCTGCGCAGCTACATATTATACATTTTTTGCGCGGAAATAGAATATTTTACGGTTACAATGTGATGTACATAATACAATGTTTTTGAGAATTTTACAGGAGGTTTTTCCCCTCCTTACCCATAGTTAATTTGTTTTTCATTAATGACTTAATATATTGTGTTGCATCCCACGACCATTTTAAGCATTTTCTGTTGGATAACACTCTCTGATTATAGTTAAAAACGAGTTTTTTTCCCCATATCCCCTTGTTACAAAATTATTACAGAATTCAATATAGATTTTACAAATGACAAATGAATCCATTTATAATAGGTCATTTTTTTTCCTGTCGCCATTGTAAAGTTCTACTTGAATTAATATTTAGCACGATAAACCTCATTTACGAAAGTTATAGGAGTAAATAAAGCATTAAGATTGCATATTCCTCTTGATAAAATAAATAATAATTTGCCGTAAAGTATAAATAATAATTGTCGAAGACGGAGTAGGATCAATTTCCTGTCTGTCTGTCTTCAGATCAAAATTTTAGAATGGTCAGTCCTCATTTAATTAAATTCTAGTGCTTTCTCTAGTCAAAGCAGTACAGATTCTATGAAGTTTTGATTTTTGGCTGAAGTTGTAAGCCATACTGCATTGTTTAGTTATTGTCTACTCCGAAGTGAAAGTGTTTATATTTGAACAGGTAACGAATTATACGTGCTTTACTTATCGGTAAAAGTTATGAAATTTATCCGATATTTTAATAATAAGCATACAATGCTGTTAAAGGCACATCAATTAAAACAAATTACAAGATGTTCGAAATTACTATTGGGTAAATGCGAGCAAGATACCCTCTAGTAGTGGAGATGTCGTGTTCACCGAGAATGAGAAGGAATAGGACACTACGACGATGAGGGATAAGACGCAGAAGAAATAAAGTTGGGGTGTAGGAGGACACAGCGCAGTCGGCAGAGTGGAAGTACGACTGCCATCGATCCACCTCTCAGCTGGTCGGGGCTATTTCACTCTCTCCTGGTGTCTTATATCTACCCCTGTCTGTCTGCCTGTGGTCAATATCACGCTCCACGGCTTTTAGAGCAAATATGGGCGATTATCGCACGGTTGCTGTAGCCGCCTCCACTCAAACCATCACGAGGAATGAGAGTATAGTCATTTAAAATATTTATTGTAACTTTTTTTTTTAATTATTTTACATCGATTACCAACTAAATTGCCACTATTTTATTTTGTTTTAAATAAATCTATATACATACAAAGGAAACAAAATAAGACAACAATACTGATAAATACGTGACTCGGCGTGACAAGATAAAAAATCTGAATGATTACTATTATTATTAAATGATTGTGAAAAATCGACTGCTTATGATGTTAAAAACCATCTCGATCAACAAATATCACCTTTTCAGCAAATAAAAAAAAAATTAAATAACTTATAAATCCGACTTTTATAACTTTTTTTAATATATTAAAAAAAATATTTTTGCATTGCTAGTTCAATAAGTCTTCAACTATAGAAAAAAACATATGTACACTAATCAAAGCCACCGCACCGCCACTAACTTCCATTTCCGCTGATCTCGCAAACATTTCGTGAAAGCCACCAAGCTTAAGCTAGCCAATAGTCTCCTGAATATAAGGAGACTTTTAGGCTTTGCACATTGTTCTTGTATGACATGTATTCTGTTTCGTTGAATTTGACTTATTTCAATTCATCAATATTCAATTTATTTTAAGGTTCATTTTTTTGGGGGGCTAGGAACTTCAGATCACATTAGAAAATCAAAATATACGGCAACAATTATTCAAAATGAGGTTTAGGGAGGGTGAATTACTGTCTAAAGTTGGGCACAGTTCCTGAAAGTGGACGATCTACCGGGAAAAAAAAAATTATAACACCACTGAATTAGTCGTCTCTCAATCTATAATTTGATCTGTTTTTGTTGGACGAATTCGTTCCGTTTTTACTCCTGTAGCTTCCACTCATTTATCCTCACGAGGCTAAGATCCGAAGCTGATACCTCGCCATATCCGCACCCAAAGAAATAAAAAATCCTTGGACGAGCGATCAACGTGGCACCAACAGGGCAACGGGAGACGCAAATTGTTTTTGTTTACTTGTAATATTCACTTTATCAATGTTCTCATAAAACTTTTTTTTAACTAAAGGAGGAAAAAAAAAACCTTGGAAAAGAATGATTTAAACTAGGATAATGAGTTGTGGAATTTTAATGATATAAAATATATATAAACGTAAGGAATTTTTTTTTCCTGTTCCATAAGGAAACAAATTAAGAGACCGGGAAACAAAATAAATGGTTTGTAAGGAACGATTGACAATTATAATTGTTTTCAAGGTGATCATTACGCCGCATTCCAATTTTTATTAAATGTTCGAGAACCATGTTATTTTTTCTAATAGTAAATTAATTGATTGGCAAACATGTTGAGAGATTCTGCTAGCAGACATTGGCAAGGCAAGGTATTTGGTCCGTACGTTCTACCATGGCGGCCGTAAAACTAATTCAATCCAACTGAAATTTTTAAAGGATATTTAAACAAAACTCATTATGTTTAATATAATAACAGGAAATATAAGAAAAAATGACATATTTTATGTTTTCTCGTATGGACTGTGACACTTTCATGTGTTCCACAATATATAGTTACACTGAAGCTCCTTAAGTTGACTTTTCACGATGTGAAAATAATATAAATTAAAATATTTTCATATAATACAATAACGTAGACAAGCCAGCACTCGGTAGAGTGGATTAAGTGGTCGCAAGTGGTCTCCACCGCCAGACAGTGGTATCCTTACAGTCATTGAGAGAGTTTGGCTCAACAGGATTTGTATTGGGAAGATCCTCGTTCCTCAGAAGACTGGAATATCAATGACAGCCCTGTGTTCTTAACTCAGTATGTATATAAAATAAAATAAAAATCACATATTTGATATCGTCTGAGCCAGTAATAATAATTTTTGTTTCTCAATATTTGGATTACTAAAAAAATAATTGTGTATTTGATCGTTATTGGTGAGAATCATCCAGTAGGCACACCCGATTGGGTGGAGGCTAGGCTAGTACTTACATATATTTTAACACAATCTATGGAATGTACAGAAAAATGTGAAAAAATGACATGGTATTTTTGACCAAAATTTTTTTATCGCCTTTTTTAACTGCGAACAATTTTTTGCAGTAAAAAAATAATAAGCCTCGTAAAATTCTTTCTTGAAATTGAAAATATTTGAGCTAACTTTTTATTCTTATGAATTTCTCACACTCTACGTTACACCTTATTCAACGCGTCCTTGAGAACTTTTCAACATAAACAGGTTTTTTATTTCGGCTAATCGGCATGTTTCGATGTGCTGTGAGATATCGATTCATTTTATCGACATCCATAACAGGAGAAACAAATCCATACTTCTCCGAATGATGTTAAACATTCCCGCAGGACGTTTTCGAAACAATATCGACTCAACAATGGCTGAGGTTGAGCGAAGGAGGAAATGGCTGACGTTGCAGTTGTTGAACAACAGAACACTAGTCTGCCTCAGCAAACTGGACAGCAGATCTAATAACTGGCAAGCATCTATTTCTATTGCCCTACTCCTGTGTCTCAGACCGTATTCTATTTTCCTTCTCCAGTATACTTCGTAATGAGTGTTTGATTTGAACCACTAGCAGACTGGATTTTGGGCAGAAGATCCAAGATCGAGAGAAACATAGAGGAATGGATAACGTATAAAAAACAAGCACATTTGTAGGGTTTAGCTAATTTTTGCAAGACCTGTTTTTCTGTACTGATCTATGTCCCGTGTTTGAGCAATTAATTAACAAGCTGATATTAAAAAAAAAATCTTTGAAAAACTTAAGTCTTCAGTGGACTGAAATTTCAAAAAGCCTTAAAAATGTCAATAAAATCGTTTCACCGTTCATTGTGTTATGCATCACACTAGAAATATTTTTTTACAAAACATATACCCTTCAGTTCCATGCCTACCTACAATTTTTCGAAAACATAAAAAATCCTGCCAAACCCATTCATCATGATCAAGTATTAGTTAACCAATGAAATAAAAATATTAATGCCGTATTAGGTAGGACTGTCAATTCAAGATATCTGTCGACACACTGATTAATATTCTGCAGACCTATTGCATACCTTTCGGAGTCGTAACGAAAAATTGTGCGATGCATCAAAATGGACTTAATTGCTTTACAGCATTGGTTTATTTTTTTTTATGCACGGCAGAGCTAATCGATTCATCAATTTTACTCAGATAAAATTAACGCTTTATCAAGTGACTCGCCACACATGATTAAATACTGCCTTTATCATAACCAGATAAATGACTCACTGGACTTAAAAGGAAAATTCTCACTAAATTAGTCTTGAAGACTGTCACGAATACCATAAGAGAAAGATTGTATGGCCAAATATTATATGCCCCAGGGAGTATTATGTGTGAAGATTGTTATGATATATTGTGCGCAATGAGAGAAAACCATGCTTCTAATGGGACTGTAACATGTCTCCGCCAAATGCCAATGGAGACACAGACAGGATGGTGTTAAACGCAACGGTTTCTGACAGAAAAAAATCAGCGGATAAACTCGGCGGGAACAACTGCTGACATCTCTAGCTATCTAGTGAGCACTGTCGTGATTGGCTAGATGTAATGAGCCAGCTGCCCAATAGGAGCCTGCGATTCCGGTACATAATCCATCCAGCGGCCGCTGATTGGTCAGATGTGAGCCGCCCCCATGGCTTAATGCGAAGAGAGCACGGGTCCGCTGGCTAATTGCAAACTGTTAATGGAAGCTTGCCGCTTACTCGACAGCCAACAAAACCGGGTCTCATTAACTCCCAAGTCATCTGTCGGTGATTGGATCAGAGAAACTGTGTATTTATGTACACCATGGTTGTTCGCTCTGTCTGTTAGTATATACGTCACCGGTAAAAATTATACAAGATTTTTTTTTTTTACATGAATGCACATCGTGCTTATTATATTTACTGTAGCATAGCTGTACAAGGAATGTGAACATTTCAAGTGATAGGGCTCACTTTAAGAGTGAGTTGTGCTAATTCTAACCTAAACCTAACCCTTAAATAAACTAACTTAACCTGTTACCATCTAAACGGGAATGGGATTTGTCACGTGCTGTCCTACGTCCGAAACATTCCGTGCTAAATTTAAGGGCCTCTGGTTAGGTTTATTTCGGTTAAAATGCTTTGGCGAGAGGTTGGAAACAAAAAAATGATACATCACTAAAGGTTTACCACCAGTCCTACGTAAGACACAAACAGAATTGCAAATGTATTACAGAAGATTGTGTGTAAGAGCCGAAAAAGGGTTTTTTTCTTTTTATTGTTTCAGATATTCACAATTTTTTTTTGTTGAAAAAGTATTTATGTCCTTTAAATTCCATTATACGTTTATATTTTTAAAAGGCGAAATACTTTAGATCGTAATCGATGTCAGAAAACGTCCGTAATTGTGGAACAAGCAAATAGTTTAAATAACAAAAACTGATCCAGGGATAAAACATTTCCAAGGAGGTCCAACGAAATGGATTGCTCTCTGTGAAGAACAGCCCTGAAACAGCGCTATCTATCTTTTGAAGAAGGAAAGCGACTCTGGAACGAACTATACACGCTTCTTCAACCCTATAATTATCTGTAAATTGCTGAAATGCCCACAGCCACTGCTATATCATTCCGCCCGATTCATCACTATATATATTTATATTTGTGTGCTCAACTCCAAGCACAAAGGTGGGATCCAACATAAAGTTTGTGTAACCCTGGGTTCGAGTCCAAAACAGTTGGAATTGTTTGAAAGTTTGACGACCAGAGTACAAGCCTAGAAGGTAATTAGTTTTGATTATTCCCCATAGTGTATAGAGCACATTAAAGGATCGTAACAGAAATTTGAAATAATAAAGAGAGATTTGTGAGCTAAAATTTGAAAGGACACATGATTGATCGAATGATTTGATCGATGATCGAAGGACACAATGAAACATTGAAAGGAGTCACTGCTAATGAGTGTCAATACAGTGTTTAACACTATGAGCCCACCACTCCTCCCGAATCGATGGCAACAGACTGTCGGGGAAAATTTAGGTTAAGAATTAGTTTTTAAGTTTTCTTTGTTGTGATCAAAAAGGTGAGCCCCATCACCTCGTAGAGTCTTGTCAATGAAGCCAAGTACATTGTTTATCATTGTACTTGTATTGATTATATAACTTCTATGCCGATTCAGACCTTGTATAGAGTGTACCGATGGTACAGGACATAAAATGTAGCATGTAAATAGATTGGCCTAAGAATCTATAGTAAATAAAAGTTTTTTTCTTTTTTAAGGGGATTGGAAAAAAATAGTTTATATAGAGTACTAGTTTTCTTTTTATTGTAACCCGGATGTGAACCCTATGATTGCAATGTTTAACTTTTAACCACAAAAAGATATTGTTAGTTTTAAAGACATGCACTTCTTAAAATGCATGCAATGCAGTAAAAGGAGAAAGCCGCATTTGTAAAATTATAATCAATTTGAACTAAATTTAAAAAAATTAATTACCCAGGGGTTGAGAAAAAAAAAAAAAGAATAAATAGTAGGTAATTACTTGTGATTATTTCCCATGATGTAAAGAGAACATTAATGGATCGTAAAGAACTTGACAGAAATTTAAAATAATAAAGAGAGATTTGTGAGCTAAAATAATAATTGGTTCCCCTTGTTAGGTCTCTAATACGAGCTAATAGAAAATCTTTAGCGACTCACAATCGATTAACCCTACTATACAATCAATTAATGGATAAACCATAATTTTGCTACATCAAAATGCCATTTCAAACTGGAAATAAATTGCTGCTTCACGTTCACATTAAACGAACTAAACGGTGATTTAAATAGAAATTTATTATTGCACATAGAAGCATAAAAGGATTATTAAGTACTTAAACAGAAAATAACGCAATTTCAATGATAAACAACATTTTTGTTCTAGGTTTTTTAGTCATTAAAACTGAATAAATGGTAAAAATACAATCATCTCTATGAAAAATAAAGACGGATAATAATAAAGTATATAAATGAATTCATTCATATTGAGCAAGGTATCGATTTAAAGATCCTAATGTACTACTTAATAATATTTTTCAATCAATTTTATTAAGATAAAATTACAATCTGCCTTTTATTAGGCAATGAGTAATTGAGATAAATGTCATCATTCATACTATATTTAGAATTCATCATTCACTCGCTCATTCATACAATATTTACAAACAGCCCAGAGGCCCCCCAAGTCCACAAGGGACTTAATAATAAGTAATATTTGTCAGTGCTTATTTAGACCATGACTACGCCAACAAATATTTTATGTGCAGCCCCATTTCCATTCTACAGTGGGATGACAATATTGCAAGCGTAAAACAATTTACGCTACAGAGCTGATAAAAAATAAAACTAATTTAATGAAATAATGTCAATTTATGACTTCCATTTTTTTTTTTATTATGTAAAAACACTTCTAGTACTGGCGATAACTTTCTGACAAATTTTTTTCCCCAAGATTTGTTTTCCTGGAACGGTCGACTAAAATGTTTTAGAAAGGACCCTAAGAGAATTAAGTGCCAAGTATGAGAACATTTCAGAGAAGCCTCCTTTCTCTCTTTTCTAGTATCCAATAACTAAACACTATTGCCAACTATAAATCAAGAAAAGAGGACCCTGGTAGCCCCTGTCCCAGGGGTCCCGGTCAGTCAATAGGGTGCGCAGGTATAGGAGCTAAACAACCCACAACCCAAGCGTCAGCCCCCCAACCCTTATTAGTATGTAGGCACGGTTGAGAGCAAACCATTTGTGGTATTTAAGTTGTAGGTCCTCCGTACCATGCATCCGAATGTGGGGCTGCGCGCTAAATTGCAGATATTTTTCTAAATAAAGACTAGGGCATGCTCCATTGAAGAACGGCGATTCACTTTATAATTAGGAAGGTCATTTCAATGATCCGTGTCAGGCGAAACAGCCCGATCATTTAAATGAACGATTTGTTCAGGACACATTTACCTGCCGACAGCTCTTTTCCAGTTAGTTCGGTAATCGGTCGTTCACTTCAACGACCAATACGATCATTCAATTTAGTCAGTATGGATCCTATTGAGAAAAATAAAGGTTCATAATGACGATAAAATCTGGGTTTTTTTTTTTACAATTGATAATAAATCAGCAAAAGGGTTTGTAGGGGGTTATAGGGCAGATCCCGGCCTGTCAATTTGGTTCCTTCAGCTGTTAATTACTACAGAGGGATTACACGCTACAGCTAATAATTAGTAATAAAAAAGTTGATGGTCCATTTAGGAGTATACTTCTCGTCCATCTGGGAAGGGGGGACTTGGGACTAATATCCTCCTTCCCCCCAACTCCAACAGCTGCTATCCTTGAATCCCATCCCCACCCTAACCACAGGTCGTCTCTTTAACATTTGTATGGTCACAGATGACCAATTTAAAGTGTAACCCTTCCAGTCATCTCTCTTTTCACGCTCCATTCTATCTAGCACTGATGATTGTTCTAATGCGAAAAGATAAATAAATATGACTTACTTTCAATACTACATCATTGACGCTGGTAGTTCCAAGCGCTGAACGAACCTTTTTCTTCTTTGATGTCGACTGTAGACTGTTGCTAGGAACAACGTAAAACAGAACGTGCGTGTATAAGTCTACCAAAAATTTCTGATTTCACCAAAAAGTAACTTAGCTTTATTGATTTTGTACCTTTTGAGATTGGGCTTATTAAGTTGCCGATAGAGCTCGGTGCTTTGAAAAAACAACAACTTCTTGAACCTGTTATTTCCTCCAAAAAGGGATTTTAAAATGAATCTTGGCAGTTCATTCTTCAAGCTTAAGCAGGCCACGGCTGGGCCAGTGTTTTTAGTACTTACGTAATAAACATATTGCGTGCACAGCAAACTTTCCGCAATACATTTGCACATATAGCTAAACAATATTTCTTAAACAAGAGTTAAGATAACCACGACTCTCCTCCACAGATAAAAAAATGGCAACCTAACAATTTTGATCTTGCATTTTGGATGAACGCAATCGCATTCGAAATCGAATTTGTCCCAAAATACGCTAATTGTATTATTATATATCAGTAGTCCAATTTAAAAATATTTATCAGCATTATTTGACTCCATAGTTCGTATGTGACACTGACAGTTCATCTATTTGCCACAAAATGGTTATTTCGGATGCATTGCTTATTCATTCAGGTAGCTACTCATTTTCCCTCAAGATGCCGAGTGAGCTTACAGGAGCCGGGAATAGAGTATGAGTTTCGAAACACTGCATCTGGCTGATGCCATCATCGTTTATAACCAACTAATAATTTAGATTTTGAACCCAGAACATATGATAGTTTATGTCAACATAGAGCTTGTTTGTTAATAAATATATTTGCACCTAGACGAATTCGAAATGTTTATACAGCTGTGAAAAAGTTACACAAAATTTATCACAGCGTTTGTTTGCATTTGCCTTGCCACGATGGGTTTTTTTTTTTTTTTCAATTATGTGCGATCAAACTTTCATAAACGTACTTTGAATCATTCATCAAGTAGAAAGTGGATTATTATTTAAACAAACATAGCGAATAACATACCTTCAAATAACTGATGAGCGTGGGCTATGAGCGTGGGAAATGCATAACGAATACAAAGTAAGAAATGAGTGACCAGCCCGGAAATAAGAAAATATTGCGATAATTCATGAGAGAATATAATAATGAAAGCTTTCGACCGGTATGAATCGGCGAAGAATTGAAGATGTCTTAATGTGGGAACGTCAACCTCAATAATGTCAGGACGGTTACGAGGCATTGGCAAAACATGGACATTAGAATGACGACGACGATCAAGAAACAAATTACAGCAAAATATTCGTGAGTGTGAATGCGACGTGGCTGTGGCAAGTCATACATTTTCGGTCTAAGGACTGAGTTTGAATTTGAATTGAAATAGATGAGTTTTATATTATTTTATTATGCCAACTACAGATCTCTTAACCTTTATTTTATTTTGATCTTTACATCTTTTCATATTTCTTTTGAACATTTTTTTATCCTAAGATTTGTTGTGTTTATAAAATGCTGACAACTAAAATTACAGTAATTTTTTATGTACATATTTAGCTGTTTTTATGAAATATAAATCCCAGCCCTAGTGAATGCTGTATGCATAGATTTATTGGGACTTTGCTAGACTATAATTACACAACGTCATGTTGCAAGTGTTTTTTGCAACCAAAACGAAATTCTCCTTAATTGTTTAATGGATCACACATTCAGTTATTATTAGGAGTTCAGTTATTATTGCTTATTTTTTTATATCAACTTATTCTTTGTTTATATACATACATACATACGGTGAATTTACTGTTTGTACTGAACACTCCTGTATAGTTATCATGAGATTTTATTTCACGTAATCCAATTTGTATGGTTTGCATAAATATATTAACAGTTGACATTATAGTTATTATGCTTAGTGTTTTACTAACAAAGATGCCAAAATATAGTCTGTACTTTCCTAGCAGATGAAGAAATTGACCTAGGTCGGCTACATCAGGAGGGTTCAGCCGTCAGTTTTTTTTTCTTTGGCTAATAATTATTAAAACAGTAACTTTGCATGCAACAACTAATAATTATTAAGAAATATATTTTATTAATATAGTGATTTAGTTCATAATTGATCTAATGAGCAAATATGATGAGGTCATTGCATTGACCCATGGATTAATATCCAGGGTTTTATTCATTTCCTGATTAGTGAATAGGCGTTTAGATAGTCACTTAAGACTTAAGAGGCTAACGAGCCATGGAACCATTAGGGAAGCAGATGCCTAGGGTGGGGAGGGAGGCCCAACCTTCACCATTATAATGTAACTTCCGATCTTGCTAACATTCTTTCAGGCAACTCGACTCTATAATGCTATAAACAGAAAAGGTTATGTTTTCGCTGCATTCTACAGACATTAATCATTATGTATACAACATTTTCATCACGCGTAATGTCGGGTTCGCACGGGCGTGAATCACGAAATAGAGTATTATTGATATATTTACTACGGATTAAGGAAATTAATATTGTCTTTACAATTCATGTAAGATGGGAAATCGTGTGAATGGTTCACGATTCTTTCTTTCCATGAGTTAGCTACGAACGCAAGCTACTCTTATTTTCCCGATTCACGACCAGTGGGAACACGGCATAGGGATAAAATGCCAACATCTGGAATCTGCTTAAGTTGTGAGCTTGTTGTATGATGTCAAGCACACCGGATCAAACACCGAGCTCGCCGTACGATACAAGAACGAGGGAGGTACAAGGGCGGTAGGTTTCTTTTATAATGTCACTCGAGGCAGGGTGTATACATAAACCTCTTTTGGCTGTTAATCATAAAAAAAAACATAGTTTAAATAATAAAAACGGCTTTGCAACTGATCCAGGGACAAAACATTTCCAAGGAGGTCTATAAGGAACGATCCTGTAACAGCGATATCCATGTTGAGAAGAAACAAAGTGACTATACACGGTTTTTGAACCCTATAATTATCTGTAAATTACAGGAATGCCCACAGCCACTGCTTTATCATTCCACCCGATTCATCACTATATATATTTATATTTGTGTGGTCAACTCCAAGCACAAAGGTGGGATCCAACATAAAGTTTGTGTAACCCTGGGTTCGAGTCTAAAACAGTTGGAATTGTTTGAAAGTTTGACGACCAGAGTACAAGCCTAGAAGGTAATTAGTTTTGATTATTCCCCATAGTGTATAGAACACATTAAAGCATCGTAACAGAAATTTGAAATAATAAAGAGAGATTTGTGAGCTAAAATAATAATTGGTTCACATTGATGAGTGTCAATACAGAATCGTTAGCGATTCACAATCGATTAAACCGGTTCTACTCACTTAATACAATCGTTTAATGGATAAATCATAATTTTGCTACATCAAAATGCCATTTCAAACTGGAATCAAGTTGGGTTCAAGTCTCGAACAGTTGGAATTGCTGCTAAAATTAAACTATTTTAGACACTAAAAAAATATTTGCATTGATTGCCGCAAGCGCGTACGACTAACTGATATTCACCGGCAGATACAGGCTGATACTGCATTCCAACACCAATAAATCTTTACAATTAAATTGTAATGGCCAAAAAGTGGAGAAGGTGAGTTAGCCTTTGAGATGGAAAATCACACGTTTAATTCAGATATGGTCATTACATTGTTTTTTCCCAATTCGTTAAAGGAATCTCGGTATCTTTGTTCTTGAAATTACATGTACAAAATATTATTTAGATTATAAATTATAATAATTTACTTCTGGATACAGGGTTGAATAACCAAAAAATAAAACTTTTCCTAATCAAACATCGTTTAATCTATTCTAAACTAAAGAATAACCAGTTCTTGCAATAATGAACTAAATTACGTGTTACTTAATCAAGAATTGATATGTTCTACCTCGTAAAAAGTGTAATCAATTATGGGTAAATGATGGTAATTGAAATTACGGAGGGAGTAAAATAAACATGAAAGGCACGATCTTTAATTATTACAATAAATAGTTGAAGTTATTTTCAAGAAAGTGTCTGAACAGTGATTGCCACTCAGAGCTCATATAGCGATGGGAGGACTCGGCTCCAGTGAGAGTCGGCAAATATTTACATCATTATCATTATTAATGATTTAATCGACAAGAAAAGTAGCTAAACTGCCCTTGTGATCATAATAGTAATAATTATTATTTCGATTAATCGATCGTGGTCGAAATAGCCAGCGGAGGCTGACCAAGAGCGCGACAGCCACAGACGCTCAGGACATGATTGGAGAAACTTGCCATTGCCAGGACTCCCGTCTCACATTAATAGCATGTCACGAGGCTACTACCTTTTTAGTCTCCGAGGAGGATTATAGGGATGAGTGGTGCAGTGTAATGACTGTGCTAGGGGATTAGGGCGGTTAGATAGGTTACTATGGAATTTTATGAACTTGGAAGGGATGAGTTCAAGAATGTAAGGTATATTAAGATCGTTATGAAGGGTTTTGTTGCTGACGTAATAAGGTGGTCGAAATAAAAATGTATTTCGGTAACCATTAAAATAAATCAAAGGAAAAATAACATTAACATTAAGAGACTTAACATTAACTTTAAGAGACTGACTCATAAACAATAAAATTTATATTGTCTGATATATCCATCGATTACCTTTCCACTCGCCGGTTTTCTTTCAAATCATAAACAAAACGGTACATGGGCGATAAGAACGTCTTTATACAAATTATCAGTTAGACATTATTAGTACATCAAATTAAATAAATAATAAGAGATCCTTTTCCTTTTCTTTTAATTATTTTTTTTCTTCAACAACAATTGAACAGCATAATTAATTATCCATGCAAAACAAATCTTTGAGCAAGAAGAAAATAAAAACTCAAAAGTGAAGTAATAAATGAACGAATTCATTCAATAATTAATTGATCGACTTGAACTCAAGTATGGTTAGTCACACAATTAAGGGTTTTGTTAAGGTTGTGAAAAGTGAGTTTATTGACAGCTCTAGTGACTGTTACTTAATCGCTTATGACGTTTCTCGTGCTCTTTAAATTTTTAACTTTTTACTCATATACACTAACATTTAACTCGGATTTATAGCATATACAGTTACATTCATTAATAGAATAAAGCCCCCCAATCGGTTACCGAGTACTTTAAAATAATAACAAAAGTTAAAACCATTTAAAAACTAGCTGATGTAAAGTCAAAACCAAGAAAAATATGGTATATTTGCCATCAATGTCTGTTATTGTTGTGGTGGCCCTAAACAAAAGCCCCGCTATATAATGCTCATTATTAATCAAGCGATGAAGATCTACAATAATACAAAAACATGTATTTTTTTAGAAAGTTATTTATTTGTAAAATTAGAATTTCTTTATGCATCAATTATTATGACATAAGAACTCATTCAAGCCACAACCACTCACTAAGTACAGTCCACTCATACCAACATCCATACAATATGAAGAGATTTATCTATTAATTACAAGTAAATGATTAATATCAATTTTTTTTTTTCTTGGGTCATTCTAAGCATTGTAGTTGGGTATTGAGCATTAACCATTCAAGCAAAATATCATATCTGTTTATGAAACAAGGGCTGGTAAAATATTGTAAATGCACTCTAGATGACGGGGTTTAATGACTATTAGTGGCGTAATTATAGTCGGTTTAAGCCCCAACACATATTACGTATTAATAATAAAACTTTCATGTAGACGAGTTATCTAATCTAATCTCCAATCTTCCTGTAAAGTATTATCTTCCTGCCTATTGCTTTACAGTAGGCTTATAGAGACAGACAGACAAGCATAAAAAACACTCACAGTAATGTCTCCTCTATCCAACGTCAGTTTATGAGCAGTTCAGAAAGGAATATGGAAAAACATCATAGGTTTGCTCATTAAAAAGATTCTGAAGGATTACTCTGGAGGGTAGAGACATTAATGCTGAGAGACAGGAAGACCCACCCAAGACCCTCGGCAGGGACGAGAAAACAAAAAAAACGGTGGGACCGACCTTGCACCTTTGGTGTCGACCATGGGGATTGAGAATCGGCTGAGAGCGATTTTGGGGCCAGTACTGAAGATTCTAAAGAATATATGATGGCGTATGAATAATTATTGGTTGAGGTAAATATCCACTAACTGTTTTAATAACACAGGGCAACAGTAATTTTCCAGCGCAATCTGGATAGTTCAGTCGTCTAAATACTAGAGCGTGGGGGACTTCCCAAGACTCCGCTTCCTCTCTCGCGTGCGAGGGAGGTGACGACCATATGAGTTGGGAGGTTTCTGGGTTGTTAGTAAACTGGCGCTGAAGGTGAGCCTCATCACCTAGTGTTGTGGATATGGTTATGACTTTTTATACTACAGATTGAATGTATTTATAGTATGCCCTCCTTCGAATGCATCAGCGCATCGCAGTACGAGGAGCAAACTGTAACTCTGTAAACATTTTTTGTTCATTGTATTATTTTTTGAGGTATTGGGGGAAAAAAAAAAAAAAAAAAAAAAAAATGATTGTAAGACTGCATGAATAAGCGAGTTAATGAAAAATTGTAAATATAGTTTGAACGAGATCATTTATCACAATTACTTATTGCCAAATAAGGCAGATTGTAATTTTTTCATAATAAAGCTGTTTTTTAAAAATAAATACGAGAAAGATATCAGATTTGTCGAATTGACTCTAGTTTTTGTAATAAAGGCAAGACATACTCTTACATTGAAAGAAAAACGAAAGTTAAGGGGGGGGGCGTTTAAACTACAATACTGTTATTATTTGTTTCTTTAGAACCTGATGAAAAAAAATAGAATTTGCTTCGAAACGTTTAGCAAGTTTTAATAAAAAAATATATAGATTGGAAAGGTCGAAATTTGTTATTTATTTATCAAAATATACAAAAACTTTAATTTTACAATAGGAACAAAATTATGAATGTCAACCAAATAGAATTAATAAAACGAAACAAAAATAAATAAAAATATGAACGAAAAAAAAATTAAGTAAATTTGAACAAAGTAACTTTAAGTCGTGTACTTTAGCTTTAGTAAATTAATGTATATAAATTCACTCCAATACCTATGCCGCAGAAAAAAAGCATTTTTTAAAGAAAACTGGGGGTAGGATTCGAACCCAGAACCTTAACGCTCATGCCGACTGAGTTATTCCTATGGCGGACCAACAAGACACAGTAGCCTATTTGTTTTAGGTTAGGAGCGGTACAGCAATTATGAACTATGGCAAAAGATACAGACACAGGAATGGAAGTAACTTAGTCCAGTGGTGATCTTAGATGTAGAAATTAAATGTTTTTTAGGGCTAGTTCAGTGAAGTTACTAAATTGCCTTCATCCAGTAATATAAAAAACAGGCGACTGAGTAAACCCTCTCATTTACCATCGGAAAGATCTGTTTAGTTAATTAATAGTACTTTGTCACTCTACTAAACAAACGATGCTTGATCTCACACACTACCCCACGTATTGACCAGCCTATACAGGCGAAAAAGATGATACCCTACCCTCAGCGACAATCTAGTTTCGACATAGAACGTCTTACGTGCCGGTGCCAACCCTAATGGTATCAACGACTTTTGCACTGCTTTCGGTGGCTCCGCCGAGGCAATTTCGTGGCACTAATTTTTGAAAAAAAAAGAACTTCCACCACTCGTGAGAACTCTAGGTGAGGAGACCCAGCACCAATACGTGCTCAAAGGGTACGGTGTAAAAAAATCCCACCTTCTGGTAGACTGTCCCGATAGTTGTGCACACACGAAAAACTCCTACTGGCGCTACAATGCATTCTTTTAAGTTGGAACCGGGAAAAAAAATGTTTACAGGACCGGGATTCAAACCCGACACATCCTGATCTCCGGTCGGGTGCTCCACCCTCTGAGCTACCCCTATCAAGACCGTGGACTGGTCAAAAATATGCTTCATGATACGACCATCAGCCCGAATCAACATGTCTTGAAAGTTTGCGGCAATGATATGATATTGGCTGAGCAAGGACATAAAAAGTGGATTTATTATTAATTATGCATTTTCAGCATCATATGTTTATCGTCGAACAACTAAAAACTACGACTTATATTTTCAAAAATTATTACTTATTTAATATTTAACATAATGTTCAAGAAATTATAACTTACAGACAAGTGTACCTGTACGTCAAAACATTAACAATTAAGACAGCCTGAATTGTAACTCAAGACATACTTCATTGTAAGTCAAGTCATTTAGCTATTAAAACCGACTGCATTGTACGTCAAGACATATAACATAAGGTTTTGTTGTTTGTGATGTTCTTGTGAGGTATACGAACTTGGCTGGGCTAGTTATCGGGCCCGGATAGCTCTGTGGACAGAGCACACGACCATTTAGCATTTAGCTAATAATGACATGACTTCACGTTTATTGCTATCAGTGGCGAAAATGATTCATAAAATGGACACTTTTGAATGTTTCCTTCGGGCAGCAAATCTACTTTACGACACGACATCCCATTATGACGTCAGAGATAGAAATGCTACCATTACGAAGACAGAACTACTGCTATCAGTGGAGATAGCCCTTATAGGTTCGATAACAATACCCACATCCATTAGTTAATGGGCCAGGAGCGTAATGATGTATATTCATTGTCAGCCCGCATACACACCGCCATCGATCCATCCACTTCTTCCTCCTCGTCCCCGAGGTTTGTCGCTTCTTCTCACCAAACTTTTTTTGGGAGACCATTATATGTCAATTGTTGAGAGGGGGGAGGGCTAAATACTTTTTGCCGAGCCCGAAGGTAGGTCTGATGTACCCTGTACGATAGGAAGTTGAAATCAATGTGTTATGTAGGAAAAAAGGGGTAATATCCATTCAATTACTGAATAACCTACCAACTATACTTTAATACAATATATATATTCGGTAACTACTAGGTGGTTCCGTTTTCACAGCTCATCACTATGAATTTTGCTGATTTATAAAATATCTGCAGTATTTTTGTGGAAAGTTGTTTATTAGGATTCGACTAATTTAATATTTGTTAAGAGGTTGATTGTGATTTTTAAATATTCCTATGATATTTGTTAACGTCAAAAATTGTTGTTGATGTTTTAAAAAAAAAAAAGTAAAGAAATTATGGCTGACTTTTGATTTTTGTGAAAATATATATTCATAACATATATGAAATCTTTTTGTAGTTTTACTGCTAACAATATCATATGTATGTGTATGGATAAAAAAAAAAACGTTTTCTGATTTCCCACTCAAAAACTATATTACATTAAAGGATCAACTCATGATTAATGACGGTAAAGCATAAAGAATTTCAAATAATCCAAAAAATGAAGTTTAGAAATCGCTTATTTAATTAACTAAACACTTCGAAATATGCAGATTAATTTGTGGCTAGTAAAATGCAATAACATGATGAAGGCTAACTTTTAATATTTCTCAAGTCCCAGTTGAGAAACTATTTGAAATTTAAAGTTCGGTTTTCCCAATGGTTAATGACACATGAACATAGGTAATACCAAAAATAATTTCAATGATTATGAACTTCAAAGGCAATTTTAAGTGATCAAGTCGGTTTCCAATATTTTTTTTAATTAAATAATTCTCGCGCTCTTCGTCAACCTCCATTGGTTCGTATCCGGTGCCGCGGCTGATGGAGGAGCGTGGGGGACTTCCCAAGACTCCACTTCCTCTTTTTCATGTAAGGGGGTGACAACCACGTGTATTTTGGAGGTCTCTGTAGGGCGTTTGTAAATACTATATGAGTGAGCGAATGAATGAAAATTGTAATTATGGTATGAATGAGAACATTTATCACAATTACTTATTGCCTAATAAGGCAGATTGTGTGTAATTTTATCACAATAAAGATGATAATATAATAATTATCTGTATACAATAAGATCTCTCCCATATCTATCAATAATAAAAACACCACTATTCCCTTTGTTAGCTCTTTATTACAAGCAATTATCAAGAACCTGACTGTTCATTCATTATTTTCTAGCTTTGGGACTTATCTTGTTGTTCCATTCATCTTTGTCGATCCAGCATTTCTCCTCTTAGGGGTGCAAGTCATATCCTTCTCACATCATCGTGAAATGCAAGGCTGTTGATAATCTTGCCGAAACCATTGACCATCTTGTCCTTCCCTTCCTTCCGGACTTAGAGAGGTTCCACTTGACTACCTAATTGCAAGGAAAATACTGACGAAACCATAGAAGAATTAACCATTCTGTCAACGGTAGCATACAGAATTGAATAGTTTGAATTCTCGGTTCTGAAGCCTCGTAATTTATCTACGTTACAAAGACAAATCAACAAACTAGAAACAAGCACATCAGTTACAAAGTAAATTGTATTATGTTTACTATAGTTAAAATATTTACATTTAAGTGTAAGCATAATATCGATGTCTGCATCAGGTCCTAATATTACAGCTGCTGACTTCCAAAGAAAACTCGCCGATTGTTAGTTCTCCAACAATTTAAGACAGTCAACCTTACACTATACCCTAAGAACAAGACGCAGGCAAAAATAATTCGTCAAAACGTTGAACATTAATTCGGCGAAAATGTAACATCTCTACTGCATCGTTCTTGATATAACAACTGATTCATTCACTCAGTAATAACAGTCGCGTTTTCCTATATTCGATTCATTCATGCTTCTGAACGAACAAAAAGCTAAAACAAAATTAGAAAAAAAGGTTACATTATTATTTCAAATACCAAAAAACTAGTTTGAGTTATGTGAATACGGTTGTAAATCCAAATACGTAGAAAAATAAATCCCGTAATGTTTTATGTAAGTCCGGTCCGAGAGTGTTTTCGGTTTATTAAACATTTAGACACGTCATTATCAACTGAACACCTAGTGTTTATATAAAACATTTATATTTATATAAAACTTAAGTGACATCAATTAATTAATTAGTCGCTATTACAAAAAAAGTATTTTTCTATAATTTTCAATACGTTATCAAATAATATTAGAATATTATTGACGACCTAATTAAAATAATATAGGATTTGTCTTTGGGTTTTCGACACATGAACGGAGGTAATACCAAAAATAACTTCAAAGATTATTAACTTCAAAGGCAATTTTCAGTGATCATCAAGTAGGTTTCAAATATCTTTTGTAATTAAATAATTATCTGTACACAATAAGATCTCGACCATATCTATCAACAATACAAACACCACTACACCCTTTGATAGATCTTAATTACAAGCAATTACCAAGAACCTGACTGTTCATTCATTAAAACTTTTTTAAAAATCCAAAATATTTTTAAAAACAACAAATAGCAATGTTTTTTTTTAAATAATAAATACCAATGTCATTCTTAGTTTATGTACTCCCTAAGCTTAGCTAATAAATGATACTTTTTTTAATCGTTTTTGATTTTAACTTCATCAAAATCTCGTGATCTACCGTTATCCAACTCAACCACAATTCCGACTTATTACAAAAAAAAAAAGATTGTCAAACAAAACTTCATGAGAAACCCTAGTCAATATGATGAATCAGACTTTCTTTGACTATCACTTAATACTGGATCACATAATACAATCGGTAATAGCGGTACATAAAAGAAGGTCAAAAATCCCCTTCGAAATTCTCGGTGGTGTAAACGTGATGATAGGCAACGTTATAACAAACAGCCCGACCCAACAGCGCGTATTTTCATTCCCCGCCCTTTTGGTTCGACCCTCAGGCGGGGGGGGGGGGGTCTAAGAGGGGCGGAAGTGTACCCATTTCCAATTAGGTACACCCATTAGATATGGGCAGGTCAAGCTGTCCTCATACGAGGTGCCATCTGTAAGTCGTTGAGGCTCATATTACCCAGGGGCACGCCAAATCGTCTTCCTATCTAAGTTGTCACCTCCAATTTAGGTAGAGGTCATGAGTCATAAGTGTAGTTTCATGGCGAAAATGTCATTATTACTATTGACTTATTAGTAAAAAAAAACAACAGCAAGTTGAGGTATTTATATTGAGATAAAAAGTACTTGTGTTTTTGGAATTCCCTTTCGTTACAATACAGGATTTCTATAGGTTCATTCTCTATATCGTGAACTGTTCACGTTTGATGAGTTTTCCTTATGTACGAGTATCAGGATAGATTTATGCTACTTGCCAATAATTTAGTCATATTTAGTAATTTTCATGATGCCTTGAAATTAGACAAGAAAGAGGAACGACCCATTTAAGGGTAGTACAAAAACATGTAAGACTTGAAAACAAAGAACTTCCTCTGATGATCTTTCAGTTGCTGGCATCTCGCTACCGATTTTTTTTTTTTTTTTTTAAATAATCGGACAATCTCCTAATTAGAACAAAAGTGTGATGCCTAAAGTACTTTGGGAAAGTGCCTTTACGGAAATCGTAAATTTTAAGTATATTAATTGTTTTTCACAGGGCATGGAAAAGCTTTTAACAGGATGGCCGGCACAGTGCATCGATTGTAAGTGAGCCAATGTCGGTAGATTAAATCTTGTTTAAAATGGAAGTTGTCAGCTTTGTTGTTTTTTTTTAAACACCCTCAACCCTCCAATTATTTACGGACGACCCCAAACGTTTTTCCTAGTTTTGTTTTACATATTAAACATTTATTATTATAGATGGTGTTGGTTTAAGGATCTATCGCGTTTAGTTTAGCTTATCGTAATCACCTTACTACCTCTACTAGGGTCAACCTGACTGGCGAAGCAAAATGAATCGCGGGTGGACAAAAGTAAATACAAAGAATCGATTAATCGATATGGGATAATAACAACCCCCTGTATCACAATTCAAGGTAATAATTATATGTTCCTACTTCTTTTAGCTGGTAGATTACCAATTTAAAGTGAAAAAAAAACCGCATCATTTTCCTATCAAATAAAATCGATTCCACGCACTACTATTATATATAGACCCCATAAAACTTAAATCGCCCAATTTTCAACGATATTAGTCGAACTCTACCCACTGTAGGGCAACAGGATAAAAATCTACTGGCTTTTACGCTATCCTCGTTGTATGTAGCCACTACTGATGATAATGATACATGCAACTTTGTCGTAGCCCTTGTTGATTCATCCATTTCCAGATTGGAAGATCCCTACTGCACGACCCCCGCCATATATCAGCCCTCTGCCCTTCCAGTGTGTTCGTGTGCGTAGCTCTCTCTACCGCCCTACAACAGTTTATAACCAAGGAGCTATAAATTCTGCCTCTCAGTTATTTTTTTTATTTCTCGAAGGTTCTTCACGGCTTACCTGCGTTTTCTTAATGTCATATTTCTCAACTCAAGTCGGACCGCTCTTAACTCCATGGTAGAAAAGCGACATTGACCAATTGGCCACACTGTGTACTAGCCAACAGCAGCTATCTTTCATCGCTAGTAGCAATGAGAATCTGGCATTTAATATAAAGATCGACAATAACAACAACGAGCTACAACGTTTTTTATGAGTAACTCAGTAAAAGAATGAACTCCCAGCACTCCAAGCCAGTCCTACAATAATCACCAATACTGTACATAGAAGAGTTACCCGATGTTGCTCACGATGGTTTGTTCGAATTTTCGAGTTCTTCCTACGCTTGGACTACATAACAGTTGTCGAAATATTCCCATCCCAAGTTTGGAAGAGATGAGTTCCAACTCCACATTAAAATGTAATCCCGTAAGTGTAAGCGGAAGAAATATTAGAGGTACCATACCGTTTAAAACCAAACTATAGCACTTTCTTTCGAGAAGTTAGGTAACAAAAAACGAAAAAAATTCAATAAAATTGTACAATATTTAAAAAAAAAAATAATTCAAGTTTTAAGGGTACCGTTAGGACTTCAACAACAATTTTAATAGCTTAAGTCCTAACACGTATTAAATATGATTAATCATCATCGTTGATACTTGGGTATGAATGGAAAATATTTATTGTTTTTAATTACTAGGTAATATATTAACAGCCCTTTTATTACTTTTCACCAACTTACCTTTATTTTTAGGATCTGATACCATTAAAAACATACTTTTAAAAGACTTGACTTCGCCTGTCGAATCAATAGCAGACATTTATTTCCAGCACTGTCAGGTCCATTAATATATTATTACTGTGGATGACATGAGTTCGATTTTAGCCAGGGAAAACATATTTTATTAAGTAGTGACTTTTTTTTGTAGTTTATTATAAACTGAATTTAAATATATCTCGAGTGTATGGTATAAGGGGTATATGAGTGTTAAACGGAAAATTTTCAGTAGACTAATTTTATTGATTCTATTATTTTTTTTATAAAACACTTTAATTTAACATTTATTTAAACTAAAACAAATAATATCTTAGGTATTTTTTGTGGATTTATAGTAACTGGACAACAAAAAAAATTAGATAATTTTTTTATCTGCTCATTGACTTACCTCCTTCCCTTTCACCGAACACGCCAGCTATAAAAATACAAATAAAACTCAGGCCTTCCTTCTTGCTTCGGCCTATTCCAGTATAATACCATCTTACAAATCTCTAAGCGGGTCTAGTTAATTCTCAGCATCACAAATCAAGATATTTCATAAATTGGTCAGGATATATTTGGGGACTTCGCGTGAGCTTTAGAGAACTGATTCTGAAAAAAAAAAACTACAAGGACTTTATAATAAAAAAATTTTTTTATTTGTTAAACCGGCCACTGATAATTTGAACTAATCCTTTACTAGACAAAAGGAAAAAAATAAATAAACGTATCAACTGGCTTAAGTGAGAACGTATCTCAGAGGCAGGAGAGTTTTTTCCCCCTCTTTCCCCCCCCATATTTCCTTTTGTTATCTTATCATACTTGACCAAAACCTATGCAGCGAAATTCAACTTTGAACAAATAAATCATTATATATTTTTTAGGAGCAGTTTGATTTCTTTCAAATAATTATTTCAGTAAAGGCAGAAATAAAGTAGACTCAAATCCGGACCTAAATCGTCGGGTGCTATGTCCACTTGGTTATAGTACACTGGCCCAATAAATGTCGAATCTATTTATAGCAACACTCAGAAGGGCTTCAACATTAGCCAATCTTTCTTACCCAAGGGGCTAAAATATGTTTTTTTTTTTTTTTAAACCAGCTTAAAAATTTAAAGCCAACGCCTACCTACATATTAGGCCAGCTTTAAGAATCTAACGGTGACGCCATACTTATAGTTTAATGGATAGAGCAACTGACAGCGGTAAGATGGCGATCTGTTATTCCCTTTTTCTTTTGCTGATAATTAATAGAACTTTGGGATTATTTAGCATAACTAATGATTATCAATAGATCATTTACATCGAAGAACACCCAAATCGCTTTTTGGGCTCTACAATTTCAATATCGAACTATTAATAATGATTAGCTAAATAAATAACTGTGGGGGGGGGGGCTCCTAAATCACCAGTGAACAATTTTCCCATTAGGAATACTCTTCGGTAATGATCTCGCAAACACTGTACACGGCGGGCAAAGTTTTCTTTGGCTAATAAAACTAACACTAGATAAAAACAATATCAAACCTATTACGGCTGAATTACTCAACGCAGCTAAAAGGCTCTTCAGAAGTTTGTGCGTTTTTTTTTCCCCAACTCTTGATAACTTCGCTATCTAATCTTAATTGTCGAAATTTGCCATGTCGCGATAACGAGTAATAATGCACTTGAAGAATGTATGTTCGAAAATTGCCAACCATGTCCAACAACCTACTCCACTCGATGAGGTTCCTTCATTCCTTAACACTTTAACGTTCAAAATCTCAACTTTGTTATTTCACTTTACAATAAGTCGTAGCGAGCAACATAATTCCTTATCGGCACTAGAGGAACTTTAAAAACGGGTTCTCATATTCAAGGATTTTCTTTCCGTGGACTCTCGTGTTCTCATTTGTTATACAGTCGATTATCTACAAGGAAAATTATTCAATATTTAGAAGGTTTCTTTACGGAATGGAGGCTTGAGGGAATAATTGTATATGCATATGTAGAATAAAATAAAATACGAATTAATTTTTATTCTCAAATATAGAGGGCATTTGAAAGGCCGACTTACATTCTTCCGGCGAAAGTGTGGGTTTTCGTTATGTTAAAGATGGAATGTATTCGTCTTTCCATTTCTTCTGAGGCGCAGAGGGTTTTTCGTCCCAGTGCCAGTGCCGTTCGATACCTGGTCTCATAGGTTTCACTCGGCTCTCAGTTTTTCCACCAGAGCTCTCTGATTATACAATAAAACTTTTCTCGTATCGTTGAGCATCAGCTCATCAGACCAGTAGCCGTTGCAAACTATTCGGTAATCACAATCATTAGGTCGGACTCATTCCGCTTCGAGCTGTTGTCATTAACTGTTCCTAAATAGGGTGACATCTGGCATTGGTATTTCACCATGTAAACTGGCTCGTTGTGGGCCGAAAAACTGTAGAGAGAAAAATGACCACCTAGGGATGGGAATTAAGAAATGCAATTTTTAGAACAATTACAAAAGTATCGAAAATTAGATCAAAAAAGTAATTTAAATAAATTGTAATTCTTCAGTATATATAATATACATAAAGAAGGACGTGGAAAATAAATAAGTCAGATTTCCTTAAATATTTCTTCAATAACTGTGAAAACTCCTCGCGGTTGTTTTGACCAAAAATACTTACTCACTTTAACTTGTTAACCCGCTAATCTGAGTCAACTTAATCCCGATCCTTGTAATTCTACTTACAGAGGAGTCAATGGAAATAACTTACGTTGAATGCATCTTAAATACAGTAATTTGTTTATCTTTGATTTGGTATTTATTTTCAATGATCGACTTAACCAAATCGGATTAGTTAATAAATTTATAATAAAAGATTAGTTAAAAAAAAGAAAGACATTTTATGTTTAGTTATTTAATAAATTCATTGCATTATAGAAACACATGCTTATAAGTAATCCCCGGATTTTTTAGTATACGAATATTTAAACAAAAAATCAAGGTTACTAGTGAATGAATTAACTAATTCATGCTTCCCCATATTAAACCTAAAATTAAGAAGGGTACATTTGTGAAGAACTTGTGACCATAGTAGGGTGAGAGGGTCGGTTATGAGAGGGCCAAAGCCTACCTCCAAACCCTAAGTCCTTTATGCTGCAAATGACCAAACCTTCCCCCGAGACCCTCAGTCAAAAACAACTTTCTAAATACCTCAGCTACTGTCTAGTGGTAGAAAAGTGTTGGTATTTCGAGAGATAGTGGCAGCAGCAATGAGATATTCCGATAAATGGAAAAATTCGAGTCAAGAACAAGGCAAAATGTCACGTTATTAATCATGACGCCAAGATCTCTAACTTTAAATCCTACTTGCTACTGTTTTTTTTAGCGAGTGTAATTAATTAATAATTGATAGCCAGCCATTATCATTATAATTACAATATGAAATGTGACCCACAAGAAACATTGTTTGCCATCTACATTACTAAATCATAAAGTGCCCAATGTTGTCATTAGGTGCATACACACAGGATCGCATATAATTGACGCATAATGGATACATTGGTTGAAATGTAAAGTTTATGAAAATGTCGATACTTGCTCAAGTGGGCTACACGGTCTATTGCCAGGTAGAATACAACTTTTTAAGTATTTATGCTCGTATTTTCCGACGTGGGATCGCAGTCTGGATTAGCGGAGTAGCTATTAGCCACTGGAAAACCACGATTTTAAAGGAAGGACTTTCCAGGTCAACGATGCAATTTGTGCCGGAAGAAGGATTATGTCGGGGGATGCCTCAAGGTGCTACACTATTTAATTTTCTTACCTGCGGTACGGCTGTTTCGTTCAGAGGATTCTTGACGAGGAATCAGACGATGTACTTTTAACCACTCATGGAATATATCACACTCACTAACAATATAATTGAATTTAAATTCTAAACGCAATCTTTGCAAACTATCTAAGCTGACAATAATCTAGAAAGGTTTTCAGGGCAAGGCCCTTTGTCTTATTTACCCTTCAGTAGTTGAGGCCAGCTTTTCCCGCAGGGCTATGCCAATACTGATATGAATATCTATATTTGCTCTCAACCGTGTTTTTCTCTTAGATTTCTTTTGTTGCATTAGTGGACATTAGTCTTCCTCTGTCTTCAAAAGTTTAAGGTTCTAAAGGAACAGCTGAGAAATGGGCTCTTAGGATATTGAAGAGCACGTATCTAAAAGTAAATAAATAGTTCAGTCAACATCTGCTAGCCTCCATAAACGAACCCTTGTGAGAAAAGGCAGGCCCCTAGAACGAAACCAGTTTACCTGAGACCTAAAAACCATTTACATTGGGTCACTCTTACGAGTAACAGATATGAGATAAATTAGTCAAATCTTGATATATTCTCTCAAATGTCCAATTGAATATTGAAACAGTGAAACGATACTATAATATCGAAACATCAATGTGCATACATGACATTGATAAATCATCAATAACCTTTCAACAAAAGTTAATAGACTATTCTATTTCCAATAGAAGTACAGGCTGAAATTTTTATTCTAACAGAGATTGAAAAAGAAAACAGTTTTTCTTAAGTATAATCCACATACGGTCGCACGTATGAGACAGGCCAACTGCTTTGAAATAAGTTAGTTATGTTTTTTATACCGATATTCCGCTTCATTATATGTACGGGACAATACTGAACAATATAAGACGAAAATTGTAACGAGCCATCACATTGGTAATTAACACACCGAAAGAGCAATATATTAATAGGTCCATTAGCCTTGTAAGATGCGCTAAGCATTATTCATGAGCTTCAAATAGAAATGTAGTAATGGGAACATTTAGAATACAGAAGAGCTCGGATGGAAGGAACGATTAATTCTAGAAGGGAGTTTGAAATGGCTGGTGAAGGGGAGCGGGGAGACCTTTCTGTGGCGTCCCGTCCATAAACCACAGCGTACTTCTCTACAATCCATCACAAACACACCCACATCCTCGCGGAGGAAATTTTATCCAAGTTATAAAATGGAACAAACAATAATATAAAGCTGATAGAACGAGAAGTATCTAATATATTTATTATTATTAGTATTACAAATTGCAGCAGACATACGATAGAATGCGACATCGTATGACAGAGCAATTACTATTTAAAAACAAGATAAGCTGACAGTCGAATACAAAAACAAATTAATAGATCAATCAATTTTAAATAGATACAAACTGAATCCAGCTTCTGTTAAATAAAAACAATTAAATCGGTTAATTAAAATAAAATAAGACGATAATAGTGCAAATGCGTTCGGCAATTAAGTTATATCACCTATTGTATGTTGCTGAAGAACAATTTCTTGTTATTCTACACAACACTATCAAAGTGTATATAGTTTCTTTGTTTATAGGAGAAAATATAGTTAAAATAATGCTGCTGTGAAGGGGCGTATGGTTAGTAACCTGCCTCTATATAAACAGTAATGAGGTGTCAGCCATTTTATAACTATGTTTCCAATGTCCAGGTTATAGAAGCCGATATAACCTTTTTGAAAACCGATTTGTTTATTTGGGTTAATAAGCAACTTTCATCATTTTAAGAAGAAAACGAATCTAACACTTTTACATGAGTACTGATTCATGAACGTCAGTAAGAACTGTTAGGATAAACATTTTTAAATTTAAAACATTCAGTGATTTTTATTTAATATAAATAAGGAAAGGTTGTGGCTGGTATTTATATTGGGAGATGGAGGTATAATAAAAAAAAACTCACAGCTGAGGGCGGGTGCCTCGTGGGGGCCGAGTACATCTTGTCCAGTCCTCGACACGAGATGTTGATGTTGCTGACGATGAATAGTGGAGGAGATGCAACTGAGGGGCTGGAAAAGGAACATTCACTGGCTGAGCTCACAGATCACAAAACACAAACCGGCTGGTGCCATCGACTCGCCGCGGAGCACTGGCAAGGCGCCCGCTACTTTCGTCTCTAATGGTGTAATAGCCCACGTGGTCCTCGGAGAAAGAAACGTCACCACGGCTGTCGGCCAATGGCGAGGCCGCATCGGTGCTTGCTGGGCCCTTATTGGCTGATGGCTCCACGTGGAGCCGACGGTCTGCCCTCTCTGTCCCTCGGCTGCCCGGGCATGCGCTCTCCCTCGCTCCAAACAACAGTACACCTCCCACACGACTCCCTCCCCCTCCCCCCATTAGCATACATTAGAAAAGACCTTCGGGATCGCGTCCGAGCCGCATAGATCCCAAATCTCAGCCTTAATAACTCATACCAACAAAAACAGCGCTTAAAACTCTTGTTTACACTAGCTACTATTTAAATATAGATTTTTATGCAATCGTTATTAAAAAAAAAAAAATTATAACACTTTATTGCTTAAACAATTATAAAGTGACCATTATAAAATGCGTGACCTGATTGGTCAGTCAAGTGTGATGTCTCATACAATTGATGGTTTCCATTGTGACGTAGGATTGAATACTACCTCTTCAAATTCCCAAGTACTTTATTAATAAATGAGTAATGACTACTTTTTTTTATAGGTTTTTAATAACGCTCAGTCCTTGGTACATCAAGTAGAATTCCCATGTTAAACGTTATGTCAGTAGGCCGTACATACAGGTGTTGCTCTAAAGCAGCCAATAAGCTCAAAAGTTACACTATTCCCAATTCGATCAACATTATTTTACAATTAAAATGTGATAAAATACATTACACATTCATTGTCAGTATCATGGCCTTCATTTTGGCACTGTGATGGTTAATGTTAGATTGTCACCTCGATACTTTATTTCACTTTTCCATACCGGAATGCTCATTTCTTTTTTTTTAATCTTACCTACCCCTTCCGGTCTGGGGTCAGACCCAGGCCGCTCTTGTTAGCTACTTAACCACCCAAGCAATGTGTTGAAATTTCGCAAGTGTTTCATGAAAGGCCATTGATTATTGTTTATCGAATCGTAATTATTTGTCGTACACAGGTGGTCTGAAAAGTTTCCAACCTCAACATGAAGATGATAATAAAATAAATAAAAGCTAGTGAAATAAAAGTATATTTATTATATCAAGTGTTGCTTGTCAATCTAAATCCCATATCTCTGTGGAATTTGTTTAGAAGTAGTATTGTTGCCGACAATTACAATGATATTGTTTTGTAATTGTAAGGCACTGAAGGCTCAAAAAATATTATTCCTTCCCAATTACACTATTGATTGACCTTTTTCTATAATTTGACCCTTAGTATACATTTTAATGCCCAAATGACAAAAGTCACTCAATGGATTGAAGGGAAAGATATAAACCGTATTTTTTATTATAATAGACCCTCGTTATAATATCCCAGGTTTCTAGGTAAAACAAATTGTTATCACGTGATAATTACAAGCAAACTTGTCAAGCTTAGCGATTTCTAATTGTACAAAAGTTGTCTGAATAAATCTAACGTTTGCACAAAACTTTTTTAGGGTTTTTAGTTTAGAGGGCGATTATTAAAATCGGAGGTTTTCAGCCAGGTTCTGTCGGTCTGTTTTGATCATGTAGGTTCCTCCTATTTAACCTAAAGGAGATACAAAAATTACCAGCTATTAAAAAAAAAATTAATTTTATATAATTTTAAGTGTTAGAAGAATTAATGATCAAAGTTCTGATTTACAATATTTAATTTGTTTTTTTTGTTTTAACATTTTAATTACGAAAAGTCATCAACATCGTTTTCGTACTTTAAAAACAACCAGTTTTTTTTTTAGTTTCATTTAATACTCCGACGATGCTGAAAATAGAACCAGCCCTGTGAAAAATTATAAAGTGCTATTAATAAATTAATTAGTAACAATAACGTCTATCATGGTGGGTAGTTAAATTAATATGTAATTTGTCCGTATAATATAATATTGTTAATATTTCTAAGTGTCTACAATAATATTGTACAGACGTGCATAGAAGTAACAGTTGAGAAAGTCAGAGAGAAGATTGCTAGCTAATAGAATTTTTTTTTCACACTTTTACCGTAATTAAATATCTTTGAGCCATTACATCTATCGGTCCATTTTACGGCTTCTGCAGAGGAGGCGTTCTTAATTAAAAAATGGACAAAATAAAATAAGGCAATTACAGCATTATATCACGAACAACGATGCTAATGATGGTGTGATTAATTTAAAATAACAATATACAATAAATCATTCAATATATTTTAGTTATATCCAATTTCTTAATAATATTTAACAGCATTTAATCAAATGACGTACAGTCATATATCTAAGGCGTGAATGAATCGTGGAAGGATCAGGGAGGTAATGACAGAAAATAGTGCTTTGGGTCCTAGATCAACTTGGTTTATAGAAAGGAATGTAATAGTGGGCTGAGGCATAAAAATGATAATTTTTCTTGCCAATTTAAAAATAATTTGATTTTTTTAAATTCCTTTATTATGCTAAAATCACAATCTGGCTTATTGTGCAATAAGTAATTAAGATAAATGCTCTCATTCATACCATATTTACAATTCATCATTCACTCGCTCATTCATACAATATTTACAGACAGCCCAGAGGCCTCCCAAATCCACATGTTTGTCACCTCCCTCGCATACGAAAGAAGAAGCGGAGTCTTGGGAAGTCCCCCACGCTCCTCCGTCAGCCGCGTCACCGGATACGAGCCAGTGGAGGCTGACCAAGAGCGCGAGAGCCAAAGACGCTCAGGATTGGAGAAACTGGCCATTGACAGGACTCCCACTGTCACGCATTTATAGCAGGTCACGAGGCCACTGCCGTTTCAGTCTCCGAGGAGGATTATAGGGATGAGTGGTGCAGTGCAATGACTGTGCTAGGAGATTAGGCTGGTTGGAAAGGCTACTGGGGAATTTCATAAACATGGAAGGGATGAGTTCAAGAATGTAGGGTATATTAAAATCGATATGAAGGGTTTTGTTGCTGATGTAATAAGGGGCATTTACTATTGTTTCCAGGAGTTTTGATTGAAAGGATTGGATACGCTTGATGTTGGACTTTTTTGCTGTCTTCCATAGCTCTATTCCGTATGTCCAGATTGGCTTAGTTATAACTTTGTAGACTAGTAATTTATTTTCTATTGAGAGATGGGATGTCCTTTGAAGTAGTCTGTACAGTTGTCCAAAGCGCCTGTTTAGTTCTTGTCTTTTTAGCCTCGTATGTGGGTTCCAGGTAAGTCGTTTGTTGAGATGGAAGCCTAAGTACCGTACTGTCTCGGATACAGGGAGAGGAATAGAATTAAAATAAACTAGTGGACAAGACTTGCGACAAAGAGTGAAGGTAATGTGGGAACATTTTGCTTCATTAACTTTGATCCGCCATTGGTTGCACCAATACTCGATCTCGTCAAGCTGTTTTTGAAGGTTATGGGATGCTATGTCGGGGTCAGGGTGGGATGACAAGACTGCAGTGTCATCTGCAAATGTGTATTGGGTATTGCGAGTAGATATCTTTTGAGCTTGTAGAGCAAACCTGCGTGCCAAACCCTGTCAAAAGCTTGAGCTATATCAAAAAAGGCAGCAGTGCAATGCTGTTTGGTTTCAAGGGCTGAGGAGATGTGATCAACAACGCGAAGGCCTTGTTGAGCAGTGGAATGTCGTTGACGGAAACCAAACTGGTGTGTAGGAAAAAGGTTTTTGGATTCAACGATTGGAAGTAGACGTTTTAATAGGAGTTTCTCAATCATTTTTGAGAGGATAGGGAGTAGGCTAATTGGATGGTAAGATGAGGCGTCATTAGATGACTTACCGGGTTTGGCGAATAGGAATGTTTCCAGAGGAGAGGAAAGTGCGTCGTTTGGATAATGCAACTATGTGTGTAGTTTAAGAAGATTATGGCTTTAGGAGGAAGTTGTTTAAGAATTTGAGGAGTAAGGAGATCATATCCAGGGGATTTTCGGTAAGGTAGGTTTTTCAGAGGTATTTGACCTCAGAGGGGTTAACGGCTTTTGGTGGAAGAGAGAGAGGAATAGATGAAATGAGGAAATCTTCCACAGCTGTGCTGTGAGTATGGTTTTGATGAGAAAGGTGAGGTGTGAAAGTATGGGTAAGATGCAGAGCAAATTCTTCCAACCTGTCCCCATCTGAAGCCGCCCAGGACCCATCATCACGACGGGGTGGGTGTGAAACAGGATGATACTTGAGGATTTTTTGTTTACATTTCACAAGAAGTTATCCCTGGTAGACAGAGAGGAGAGGTAGGAACTAAAAGAATCGGAACGGAAGGATACCAATAGCCGCTTTACCGATCGGCAGTACTGATTGTACGAGCGGCGATCAGCAGGGTGCCGGGATCTTTGCCACACTTTTCTGGAGCGGCGTTTGGATTGGATTAGATCTTTGAAATGCTGAGGTAAACGATTATGATTGTGAATTTTTGGGTGACGGTGGGGTGACGATGCCTCCCAACCCAACCTCTGGACCAGAGTAGTGAAAGAATGCACTGCATTGTCTAGGTCTTGGGATGATTTCAGGGACACTTTGAGGTCTACGGACTCAACAAGCTGACGGAAGTGGTCCCAGTCAACTGGGCCCCTAATAAATGAAGGAGGAGGCAGTTTGTGAATTGGTCTTAGGGATGGTTAATAGTAAAGGACTATGAACAGAGGAGAGGACATCGAGGTGCGTGAGTGAATGAGTGAAGGAGATCAGGATTTCGGTTGGGATCAGGTGCCTGTGTCAGGAATGATAGTGGAGCAATGTTTCCGTGTGAGTGCAGACAGCAAAGCACGTCCTCGTGTATTCGTGGATCTGGACCCCCAATGTTGGTGCTTCGCATTTAAGTCCCCACCCACAAGGAAACGATGTCCGATGAAGTCTAGAAAGAAATGGATTTATTGAGAGGGCAGTACATTGATGCTAGAGTGAGGGTAAAGGTGAAGGTGGTGATTGACACTGCAGTGAATTGAAGGAAATCATGTGCTACCAAAGGAACTATGTGGTGCGATATGGAGTTATGGACAATGACAGCGGTACCTGCATGAGCTCTTCCATCTGGGTGATCAGTTCAATGAGTCTGGTACTGTCGAACGGTAAATGGTCGTTTAGTCGTAAGTCTTGTTTCAGTAATAAGAGCTACGTCGATGTTCTTGTCGTGGGGTAGTGCTGTCAGTTCGTTAGTGTTGGTGCGTACACCATTCGCATTCCAAAGGAGAATGGATAAGGAGTCGGAAGGATCCACTTTATTTTACATACGGAAGGGAAATGAGAAGGGTAATTAGGGTTCTTAACTCTGTAAGGAATGAGGTTAAAAGGCTGGTGAGATCTGAAGAGCTTGAAGGTGGAGGAATATGGGAGATGTGTGGTTGAGGATGGGATCGGGGTTGCTGGTTGACGGGATGAGCGGAATGCTGGGGAAGAGAAACTTGCGGACGAATAGTGGGCAGTGCCTGTGACTGCTCTATGTTCCGAACGGCATCAGCAAAAGAGACTGAAGGCCTCAAATTTCTGGTGGGGGCACTTCTTGAGCTACCTTTGACTGGCCGACGACGTTGCTCGTTCCTAGACTTCAGAATTATATAAGCCTCGCAGCCCTTGTAGTTGGCCGGATGGCCTTGCTGGAAGAATACGCATACAGCAGGCGATTTAAGGGGCGTTTTGCACAATTCGCTTTTGTTCTGCCCACTGCACTTTCCACACCTGGGAGGGTGGTGGCAGTACGATTTTGTGTGCCCATATGCCTGGCAATTATGGCATTGGACGATGTCTCGTTTGGGGTAAGGTTTTTCAACCTGTATTCTTGTGTAATACAGGTGTGTTAAGTCATATATTTTCTCCACGCCAGATGTTCGCTCGAGATCTACTAAGAATAATGGTAACACCGTTTTGATGGATTCATCTGGTTGCCTGACCCCACGTAAAACGTTGGTTATTTGGCGAACTTTGAATCCGAGAGCTGATAGTTCGTCTTCAATTCCATCAGTTGGTGTGGTCGGGTGCAGATTTCTGATCCCTACTCGTAGCGATCTTTTCTGCTTTAACTGGTATGTATGGAAGTCGGCTTTAGTTTCTTCCAAATACTTGATAATGGCCCGATAAGTATCGGGAGTGTCCGGCGAAATTTTCGTATCCCGAGAGCGATTGAGGCACGTATATTTTCCGGTACCTACATTTTTATTCATTTGTGAGCATAACAATTTGAATTGCTAATATTTCTTACGAATATAGCAGGTGGATTGGGCTGTGTAGGTGTTTTAATTAACTTGGTCACCAGGTTGGCTATTTGTTAATACTTCGAAGTTGTTAGGCGTGAAGAACGGAGATTGGTCTACTGTTTCTTCTTTTGAAGTGCTGGCCTGTGGTGGTAGGTCTTCCATAGAGCTGGCGGCAGATGAATTTATTGGAACGTTCCTATTCGATCTTCTTGGCTTTTGCTTTTAATCCCTTTTTTTTATTTTCAGACATGAGCTGTTGATAAAATCTCATTGCATAATAATTTTAAATATTTATTATTTTATACTTTAATGGCAGTGCCAGTCGGCTAATACCACCTCACTATCGCTGTTGTCTACTGCGTGTTCTCATCTGAACCACAAGCAGAGACTGGCCGATATGGCCGACTTCTCTGTGCGTTATATTCTAAAACACACACTGAGGGAGTATATTAAGTAATTACTTATTTATTGAGGGCTTCCTCGTGACCAGCTCACATAAGTTGCCTGTGAGACACTTTTAAAGCGTAAAGAAACTCTATGAACTGTAGTAATTGGTGTAAATAAGAAGAGCTGTAATAGATCGGTGTTATCAATAATGGCGCATGCGCAGAAACTCGATTTTTTTTTTTTAAGGGTTCAAAGTATGTACCGTCTATGGTTTGTTGCCATCTCGAGGTTGTCGGATTCCTTCACAATACCACTCTTTTGGAAAGAATTCTGCAACTCCATTTTGAACCTCTTCCAGAGAATTGAAGGGTTTTCCTTGAAGATGGTGAGCCATTGACCGGAACAGACGGTAGTCGGAAGGTGCCAAGTCCGGGCTATAATCAGGGTGAAGGAGAAGCTCAATCTCGTCCAGTTCTGAAACGTTGTCTTGTTGAAACAAAACCTGATTTCTGTTTACCAATCCTGGGTAACGCTGGATCACAACATCGTACATTCTTTGTAACTGATCACTATAAAGTTCTGAATCAATGGTTCCACCATCTTGGATGAATTCATCATGAACTATGCTCTTAGCGACTGGCACAGCAGGCAGATTGCAGTCTAACCATTGTTCCTTGGTCTAAAGGTTTCTTTAAATAGATCCACTCTTCATCGCAGTATCAATTATTTTAACGAAACTAAAGCCATTTGGATTTTTCAAAATCGTTTTACTAAGCGTCGTTACTGGTCATTGGTTAACTCACAGGGAACCACTATTGATGAGCGATTCACTTTCCCCAAACTATGCAGCCTACAATCTATGGTGGATTGTGAAACTCCAAGCTCTCTTGCCAATTACTAAGTACTTTTCGTCGGTTTTGATCCAACAAAGTCCCGCAGAGCTTCCTCATCGTATGATGATTTTCGTCCAGAAACCTCTTTCCTCTCGAGGCTGGATTTCACCAATTTAAAATTTCAGGAACCATCTACTAACAGTCCGTTCAGAAAGTGTTTTTCGAAATGCCGAATAAAAAAAAAAAAAAGCTAGTTAAACCTCAAAAAAAATTTTCTAAAAAAAAAATATATGGCCAGACCCGACAGCTAAGAAAACATCTTGTTCGCCAACCGATGGCACTTCCACGTCGGGTTTGTTCTGAAATTTCTAAGAGATGGAAATAAACACGCAAAAATAATAGCTGAAATCTTACTTCTACAATGCAGAGCATTATTCTCTATGGTAAAATACACTAAGCCAAATCAACAACAGACGTACAAACATTCCAACGGCTAATGCCTCGTACATGTTTGAAAGTAGAGCCCTCTCGGCAGATTTGAACGTTTAAAAATAAAAACACAGTGAAAGGTTTTGTTATTGTTACGAAAATTATGACTTTCCGCGATGAAATTCGATTAAATCCCCACAACACATAATACAGATTTGTTATCAAGACTTCAATATCGTTAATTTTATTATTTTTTTCATAACAAAAAACTGATTAGTAAATTGGTTTTAATTGTTTTGTTTGTTAGCATCTTTATGGGATGAAGTAACACTTTCTTTCATGCATCATATGAACTCCTCCCTATGCCAAACAAAAACGTTTTGAATTTTCTTAATAATTATTAATTGATTATACTTTGAGAAATACACGCGTATTTGCTTGAAAATGATTATTTATCATTTGTTATCGCCCTTAGTTTATTTCAAGGTCAGTTTGAAAAGAGAATTTCGACAGGCAATGGTAACCTTTCACTTGCCAGGTAAATGTGACCGAAATAGATGCATACGTTGCAGGGTTTGTCCCAAGTTTGGACTGTAAATATAAATTTTGGATTTCCAGAACGACATTGTCCTAAAATGTAATCCATTAAATGACAACTCTGGGAATACGGTTGACGAAAACAAGTTCCCGATTCTTCAGCGACATAGCAACTTCCACGCACTTTTCAATACTTAATATCATAAAATCAAAGTTGAGATCCCAACTTATAGATGGACACCTTGATAGATAAATGTTTACGAGCTGGAATACCATCACTTTTATTCGAATTATGAATCAATGGCCGATGAATGAAATGGAGTGCCAAAGATCATATTTGACTGATATTTATATTTTTTATAAAGTATTTGTATATATATGTTTTTGTAAATTATGTGTATTATTAACTAAATCTAAAAAACATACATTTAAGTTTAAAAAATAACTGCTATTATAAAATGTGCTCTAAGAAATAAAAAGTACAGGAAGCCCTACAATATATGACAGTGAGTTTAAAACAAAATGCACCTTTGGTAAAATTTGTTTATCGCTTAACCTAATCACAACCCCAACACGCATTAATTATCGTTCATTAATAAGGACGTCAAGATCTTAAATTTAATATAACCTAGCTAATATAATTGAAAAATATTTGTTTGTTTTTCTATTAATTGCCTTTTTAATGACACTTAAATATTTTTCCATGAGGCTGGACTCATTTTTAGCATTATCGGGGTGGGGCGTCAATTAGAACTGCAAATTAGTCTCAAAACTAGTTTTATACATAGAGAGATGGTAGGGTGATATGCATGGAAGTTGCAGAGATGATAAAATTAAAAACTAATTAGATGTAATATAATAATTAATTGCTTGTAATTAAAACAATAAATATTTTTCCAATCGTAATCTATCATTGTAAATTTACGAAAATTCATTAAAGTCGTTAATGAAACCTTAACGAAGAAGCCGATGGTATTGGTACTACAACTTTGTTGTATTGATTAATCAATCATATTCAAAAAGATTTGAAATCTATTAATTAATTATATTACATTAAAGTAAAATTTATTTAATTATATTGAAAAATTAATTATTTTTTAAATTATAATGAAAGTGTTCCCACCATACCTTTATTCTTTGCTGCCAGTCCTGTCCACTAGTTTTTTTAATTCCATTCCTCTTCCTGTCTCCGAGACAGTAAGGTATTTAGGCTTCCATCTCGACAAAAGACTGACATGGAACTCACACACGAGGCTAAAAAGACAAGAACTGAACAGACACTTTGGACAACTGTACAGACTACTTCAAAGGACATACCATCTCTCAATAGAAAATAAATTACTAATCCACAAAGTTATAATTTGTACATACGGAATAGAGCTATGGGGACAGCAAAAAAGTCAAACATCATGCGTATCCAATCCTTTCAATCTAAAGTCCTGAGAACAATAGTTAATGCCCTTTATTACGTCAGCAACAAAACCCTTCATAATGATCTTATTAATGTTCTCTACATCTCACACCCTAATCCCCGTACTCTGTCATTACACTCCACCACACATCCCTATAATCCTCCTCGGTGACTAAAGCGGCAGTGGCCTCGTGACCTGCTACAAATACGTGGCAGTAGGAATCCTGGCAATGGCCAGTTTCTCCAATTATGTCCTGAGTGTCTGTGGCTCTCTCGCTCTCGGCCTCCCAGGACACCGCTTTCGCATATGAGGGGGAAGCCATTTCGATATGGGAGGTCTCTGGGCTGTTTGTAATTACTACTATATAAATGAGCGAGTGAATGAAGAATTGGAAATATGGTATAAATGAGAACATTTGTCACAATTACTTATTGCACAATAAGCCAGATTGTAATTTTATCACAGTAAAGAATTTCTAATAACAAAATTTTTTTTATTGAGTAGAGTGTTAAATTAATTTAGCGAAATCCTGTTTAATAATATGTTACTTTAGTTGTATTATATCTATGTTAAGTCATTAATATCGTGTTGGCAACTTTAACCCGTGTTTTACTTAGAGACAAAAATACTAAATATAGAATTAACAAACTATTTGGCAATAAATATTTTCCATTTTCCCATTCTTTAGGGTAATAATCATGTAACGTTGCATTGACAGCTGAATAATCATTGCAGCTCATGTTTGCCCAACGCTCAGCTTGCTACATACAGTCCGCCAATAAAATTAACAAGCAAGTGGGTGCTTAACCTGCTTTAGCTTGTTTGTACAATAAGCACCGGGTACCTACGTAATCTATTGTTAGATTAGATCAGGTAGTACACATTAAGGGGAATGTAAAGGGTGTCCCAGAATTAATGCAAGGTTTGATTTAAATAGAAAACACAGTTTTTAGTATTTTTTTTTATTGAATTATAAAGTAAATAGGATAGGGTTATTTATGGAATAACACATCGGGCATATGGCCTCCACGACTTTGCTAGCACATACGCACTCTTTTGTCGAAATTTTCCATGACTATTTGGCATAAATGTGGTTGAATTTCCTCTTTTAATGCACGGGTGGATGTGGGCTTGTTGCCATACACCTTTGACTTCAAATAACCCCATAAAAAGAAATCTAGCTGGTGTTAAATCACAAGATCTAGGGAGCCAATTCTGATCACCGAAACGAGAGAGTACACGACCTGGAAATGTCTCATGCAGTATTTGAATTGTTTCATGGGCTGTATGGCATGTGGCACCATCTTGTTGAAACCACATATTGGCCACATCAATATCATCCAATTACGGCACAAAGAACTGTGTTATCATGTCGCGATATCGAGCACCAGTAACAGTTACTGCTTGACTAGCCTCATTTTCAAAAAAGTATGGCCCAATGATGCCTCCAACCCAAAATCCACATAAACAGTTACACGTCGTGGATGCATTTATTTTTTCGACAGTCACATGTGGGTTCTCCGAACCTCAAGTGCGACAATTTTGTCGATTAACAAAGCAATCAAGATGAAAGTGTGCTTCATCGCTTAGGATAATTTTTCTCAAAAAATCAGCATCTACTTGTTGATGTTCAATAATCCATTCAACGAACTCTCTTCGCTTTGTATGGTCATTAGGCTTGAATTGTTGGGTTAACTGAATTTTATAAGCATGGAGACCCAGATCTTTTGTGAGTACACGCTGTAGAGAGCTTCTTGAAATTTGCAATTCTTGTCTACGATGCCAAATTGATGATCCTGGATTTTCAACAACACTCACGCACTGCTTTGATATTGACATTTGAACGCCTTGTTTTTTTAACGGCTTGAACGACCAGTGTGTTTAGTGTCTCCAACTGATCCAGTCTCCCTAAATTTTTCAATTAATCTCTTTACAGTTGATGAAGTCAAAACACTATTCCGACCATATTTTGACAACCAGAGGCGTTTTAGAAATGCAGTATAACCTATTAAAATATTACGGTATTTCATCCTTTTTAAAATAAAATACATACAGAAGACAGTTGTAGAGTTCGTTTCCAGAAGATTTTCTGTTCAGCAGCCTTGCATAGTTGCCACAAGCGGCCATTTAGCTGTTGTCTTTTGAGTCCCGTGTCTTAGTCTTTTGCCAAGGTCGAAGGTAAGTTAAAATGGCTGAGTATAGCATTTAAGAGGACTGGTGGACAGGATCTACAGTTTTATAATGCTAAAAGTAGAAGGGGCTTGAGCAGAACTGTATACCTGCCCAGTCACTTCATGGAAGTCACTGATGGTTCCTGTTATTTTTAAGTAACGAACTGCATTCCTCCAAGACCTCCCTCCTTCTTCCCAGAATGTTATACTTTTCATACAAATACAAATATATGTCTCAGCTTTAGCTCCAGACCCCACTCCTCCCTAGAGCTTCCACCCAGTATGTAGTAACCTAACTCTTAATATTTTTATATACCAGTGTTTTGCTTGTACTTCATAATAAAGCTTTTCTTTCTTTTTTTTTAAAAGACTCTCCTCTACAAAGATTATTTAACTGGCACCCCAAACAGGGTCCCCCTGGGACCTGGCAGTATGCTCAGTAAATTCACGGTAGTTCACCATCTAGAGATCCCTCATTTGGCTACGGACAGTGAGACCACTCCAATAGTATAAGGAGGCCGATGCAAATACTTCTGGAAAGATACCCCACAGGACAGGACTTTTTCTGTAAATAATACGCTGATATTGGGTACAGATCTATTTCAATAGATTTTCACCAGGGAACCACCTAAAGAAATGTGTTAAGTATCTGAGGAAGTTGAAGGAAGAAAGAAAGCTGGACTTCATTGAAGACATCATTCACTTGGGACCTGGGAACTTCAAGTCAGAAGAGAAGACAGTTCGTCATCAAGCCGAGAAGATCTGAAGAAATAATCTCTGCATCTGTGAGTAATTCCTGAACTATAAGATTGCTGAGATAACAGGATCTGGGATTGTTTGGCTACCACTCTGACAGACAGGCTAAGAAGGCTCGAGGCAATATTAACAGAGTTGAGACTGTTCACTTGAAGGTGCGTTTCAACGCTTTATGCAGGTTACACAGAAACAATATATTTAATATAGACCATACAGAAGCCTTCAACGCCAATAAAGACTTTAAGCTACTATTTTTGTATACAGTGTAATTTTGTATTTTTATGACAAGAATATAAGAAATATTTTAGATAGAAACAGACAAATTAACGAATCAGAAATGTCTCTTAACGACTATCATATGACTAAAAAAGACTATGGACACCTTCCACACTATAATGGTGATCCGACTAATTTAATAACATTTATTAAACCACTAGAAAAAATATATTCGACAGTATGTAATGAAACAATCACAAAGAGAATAGATAACAAACAAAGACTCATACAAATAGCTCTTTCTAAAATCACTGGTTAGGCGCAACAATTACGCATGTATGAAGACTTCCTATCAACAAACGACTTAACATTACATTAAGTAAATCACTTTAAGGACAGTCGGACAACATCACACCTACAAATCTCTCAGATTCATATGTACAGAAACGAACACCCAATTGACTTTATTAACAGAATTATCCCACATCAAATTGTAATTCAGAACCAAATAATAATTGACACCTATACCTGTAATAAAGAACAAGAAATATTATCATAAAAGGTACTAATTGTAGACCACGGTTTCAGAAATTTACCATTAAGACTTAAGGACGCACTCAACCATATTATCATTAACAACCTGATACAAATTAAAAACATTTTGTATAATAACTGTAGGGTTATAAAGGAAGACAGTATCCTCAAGGAAACACTCACAGCAGTCAACAAGAATATCGACCTAGACAAAACAATTATAGGAGAAATTACTATAATGGGCAACAATTTCAACCCCGACAGTACCAAAACAACTATAGACATAATTTTCAACAAAATAATGACTTTCAACATCGCAATAATTACCCAAATAACTATAAACATAATTTTCAGCAAAACAATGACCTTCAACATAGCAATAACTATCAGCAACATTATGATCCCCTACAGAACTTTAGAAATAATCAATAACGACTAAACTTTCAAAGACCTCAACAAACATCATTCTCATCACAACCGTTCGATCCACATTCACAAAACACCGTGTCAATGCGAACTGTTCGAAGTAACGAAGTGCATCACTTAGAAGACGAACCTCGCCCACTTGAGCAAGAGAACGAAATATTGAAACAGAAAGACTTTAAGGACAAACTTGAACATTTTTTAAGACTAAGCTAACAACAACCTGTCCCCCAACATCAACTAAAACTACTGAAAGAAACTCTTGTGAGACATGAACAGATAACTAGAGATAATAAAATAAAATCATCACATGACTTAACCTTTCTAGAAGTTGACAATATGGGAACAGAAGAATACATGGACTGATTAATAGAAACAACACCTAATGACTCAGAAGAATACAATAAAATTTTACAAGAACTCAACTCAGAAGCCATGGAAGACAAATTAGTGTAGTAGCTACACAGCAAAACTCCCAAGACCAAAACTCTAGTAACGAACAATTTTTTATAGCCCGGACGATAAAGCAATAAATGTAGAAAAACACCAAATGATAATAACCAGAGGACATAAAAACATACAATTTACCAAACCGTTTAATAAAAGAAGATATGACATTTCTTTTAATAATGAGGAAAAATTTTCATTTTAAAATGAGGAAGAATTAGACCAAATATTAGAACAAATTATACACTCAAAACATGTTTATGGAATTTATTGTGAATCGAAACAATGTAATGACTACTTGGTATGATGAAAAATTCAATACTTTATCAAGAATTATACAGAAAAAATATCCTACTTCTAACATAAAAAGTTACAAAAATACAAAGTAACAGATAAGGTCGACCAAGATGAGATTATTTCCAATTATCACACAGGAAAGACCTCACACAGAGGAACAATTAAGACATATGACAAATTAAGAAAACAATAGTATTTCCCCTCTATGAAAGAAATTATCACAGATTATATTAACAAATGCATATGTAGAAAAACTAAGAATGAAAGGAAACCAATTAAAGCTAAATTTACGGTAAAACCTACACCAGAAAAATCTTTTGAAGATTTAATGATTAATACTTTATATTACGAAAGACAATACATAATCACTATAATTGATACTTTTTCAAAAAGACTATTCACAAGAAACATGAAAAGTATAACAAGTACTAACAAATTGTTGTGATATTTGATGTTGTGTACTCTATGATGTTGCCTTTGATTTGAATTTTAAATTAGCAGGCATAAAAGGGCGGTAAACGACCCATGGATCACAGTTATGAAGGGATGGATACTATTTGTTGCCATTCTATCTAATATTAATATTTATGATATAAATAATATCAATGATTTAATTAAAATAGTTTAATATTGGATTTGATAACTTTAAATTAAGAAAAGTTAAAAATATGAGACAACTGGCATTGGAAAAAATAAGGATGAAAAATCAAGAAGGCGAGACTAAGGACGAGTGCTAAAAGCATGAGCTTTGTTCTTTTTGACCATCCCATGAGACAAGGTGTAAGATGAATATAGTGAAAATTGTAGAACTTTAAAAGATTTTTATTAAAAGGTGATTTGGTGTGTGAGAGAATCATTGATGGAAGAAGAGTTTATAAAAGAAGGATTCAGATGATAGCAGTGGATATGTACTGATAGCGTGCCACAACACCAACAAAGGAAGAATTCGCGGAAGAACAGAGAAACTTAATGAAGCAAACAGGAAAGGACGTAAAATTTAGTAAATCTGGCCAGTCGCGAGTAATATTAAGGTAAAATAAAATTTTAGTTAATAAACCATTGTAATTTGTCACAGATGTGCTTGTATATATAAATTATAGTTTTGTAATTAAACAATTTTCCTTTTGCCAGAATTCTTTTTTATATTAACAGAACCTTTAAAACCTCAGATTAATTTAAATATAAGCAATATAGATAAAAAACATAACATTATGTGATGTTGTAAATCAGTACTTGGAACATTACCCGACACCATATTCTATACAAATGTACAACGGAAGAGAATATGAAAATAGCTTAGTTACTAACTTCCTTGAAACGAAGGAATAAAACCAATGTATATAACACCTAATAACTCCAATTCTTTAGGACTTTTGAATCATGCTCACAGCACATTAATTGAATTATTAAGAACATTAAATAATCAAAAACTAACTAATAAGATGCTAACTAACAAACTTTCTTTAGCAACTATTACATACAACAATTCCTTAAATGGAAAACTAAGTATGATTCCTAATGAGATAACATTTGGACTAACTAAACAAAATAACCAACTAATATCAATAAAAGAACAATATGTTCAAAAATATCATGAAGATAAACACCTAATAAATGACTTAGTCTAATTAAGAGAAAAAAAATTATGAAAAAAAGACTGACCGAATAGAAAAACTAAACCAAAATCGAGAAGACATTCCGAAAATTTCTGATGAACAATTAATGATAAAAGCTACTACCCATTGAAAGCATGATAATTCTTATAAACCTGTAATAAAATATAGAGATTAAAATGAAATAATGAAATTGTATGCTAACAATATTAAACGACCTCGTAAGAAACATCTGACACACCGGGAATATGTATCACATAAAAATAAAGACACTTCTACAGTGGACTACAATGGACTGCCACAACTTCGCTGAAAGTAACTGGCCTAACTAACAGTAAGGATTACTACATTACACATTAAATAATTGAAAAATACTTTAAAACTTACCACTTTTATAACTAAAGCCTATTAGACTTAGAACTAACTAATACACAAAAACATACTCTACTCTATGATAACTTAACAATCCACCCTTTAATAGTAGATATGATACATGAAACTAAGAATAATATTGACTTATTGAGAAATCATAATAGAAGACAAATAGGTGGATTAATAAATGTACTAAGAACGTCTATTAGTTAGTTAACTGGTAATATGGATGCTACGGACAAACAACATTATGACAATGTCATAAGTGATGTTGAATGAAACAATTATAATACAGAACATAATATCGAGCAGAAAGTAAATATGAACAAACAAATGATAGAAACTTTCAAGACTGATATTAAATTGATAAACAACAATTTTAATAAGGGTAGAGGAAAAGGTATAAACATTGGTAAAGAGGTAGCCTTTCACGACATCTATATAACACATCTATATACCTATATAACACATTTATATAAGAAGCTAAATGACTTAACTCTAAGATACACACCAAAATGTAACATTAGTTTCAAGAAAAAGCAAAAAGAGATATTTTATACCACAAGAACAAAATGTTTCAGATAGAGAATAGATGGACATTGATACTGAAAGTGACACTCACAATAGCTGCTAATAATAATCATAATAATAATATTAAAGGAATCATGGAAGTAATCAACGGTATAGACAGGACACAATATGCTATGCACCTAACCGAACTGAACAAAATATTAAATTACTTAACTGTACAAATACTAGGCATAGAACAGTCTTTGGAAACATATAGAATGGGAATCCTTCATGCTAACATGATAAAACATACCAACTTAATTGATGACCAACTTATCCACAAGGCTTCGAAATCATTTGGTTAACAGGTGAAATTTCATGTGATTACGAAATGGACTCATTCATTACATCATGCAATTACAAAAGAAAGAACCAAAAGTTCAATCTATCTTTTATCTGTGCCAGTACAAAATCATGTGAAAGGACAATCATGTAATAACCACTGTAGTACCAAACAATTTAATTCTGTACAATATACAAGAAACCTTTGTTGGAACATGTAACTATATAAAATCCAACTCATTTTGTATTAACATCAAGAATATTAGCAATGATTGGATATCTAACGCATTGCATGGAAACTTAGATGAATGTATCACCACAACTATTGTAACTCCTACACCATTCATTCAGTATTACAATTTTATAGATGTATATTTAACTTTTAATTTATCATATGTATTCATTGTAAGCAATAGTACCTTACCTATACACTTACCCTTCTCTATTATTAAGTTAGATACTAAGGAAATTATTTATAACCAAATTGAGAAAAATGTATTTAGAAACTAATGCATTGTCTGTAAAACATGTTATTTCTTAATATTACCCTCCTGCCTAGGAGTTCAGGAATTAAAAATGGGAGAAATTTTATAATGCTAAAAGTATAAGGGGCTTGAGCAGAACTGTATACCTGCCTCGTGACTTCATGTAAGTCACTGGTTCCTGTTATTTTTAAGTAACCATCTGCATCCCTCCAAGACCTCCCTCCCTCTTCCCAGAATGTTATCCTTTTCTTACAAATACAAATATATGTCTCAGCTTTAGCCCCAGACCCCACTCCTCCCTAGAGCTTCCACCCAGTATGTAGTAACCTAACTCTTAATATTTTTATATACCAGTGTTTTGCTTGTACTTCATAATAAAGCTTTTCTTTCTTTTCTTTTAAAAGACTCTCCTCTACAAAGATTATTTAACTGGCACACCAAACAGGGTCCCCCTGGGACCTGGCAGTATGCTCAGTAAATTCACGGTAGTTCACCATCTAGAGATCCCTCATTTGGCTACGGACAGTGAGACCACTCCAATAGTATAAGGAGGCCGATGCAAATACTTCTGGAAAGATACCCCACAGGACAGGACTTTTTCTGTAAATAATACGCTGATATTGGGTACAGATCTATTTCAATAGATTTTCACCAGGGAACCACCTAAAGAAATGTGTTAAGTATCTGAGGAAGTTATCCTTTTCTTAAACATATATGTCTCAGCTTTAGCCCCGGACCCCATTCGTCCCTAGACATTCCACCTAGTATGTAGTAACATAACTCTTAATATTTGTATAACCAGTGTTTTGCTTGTACTTCATAATAAAGCTTTTCTTTTAAAAGCCTCTCCTCTACAAAGATTATTTAACTTACGATGTAATACAAAAATAATGTGGTGGCTTCAAGAGTTCATTGGTTGCACAAGAGTTAAACTTTTTAAAAGCTATTCCTGAAAGAACTTTTTGACTTAATAAATAGTGATTCAATCAACTGGGCCACACAAATTCGAGTATATCTCTTTCTAATAGAAGGTAAAAGATTTGGAATTACATAAAAATGAATTAGTTATATTAATTATATTCCTAAGTATGAGAATTTATTATTCGTGAGGGATGCGAAAAAAGTGGCCATCTCGAAATTTACTTTGATCTACTGCGTTATGGGGCTAATGAAGTTCTGGATGGCGATAGCTTAAATAGAGGCTTCATTTAGGCAAGTCGAGAATGATCTAGTTTCACCTGTTTGTTTAAAAGTCAAATGTAAAGTATTTTTCCTAGACAGCACTGTTTGATTTATGCGGAGAAAGATTGTACTCTGTGAAATGAATATAGAGATGATTTGATCCATAGTTTATTGTAGAGTTATTTTGTTGTATTAAGTTGAAGTTTTAAATGTTACTGAGTCTGTATGCTGAATATATCCATCCAAAAGGACGACGATATCTATATCAGAAAAATATGAACTTATTGTTAACATTATCATCAGAAATAGTTCATAGATGATGAAATTGGTTAGACAGCTAGAATGCAGAATTGAAAACCACGTTCTGATAATTGCTTTAATTTTTTTCCATTCTTGTATCATGTTTAAAATGACTATTATGCTGGGTAGTTTTAAAGAAGCTTCTTCTTTTTTTAAATTGATCACTTAGCATTATTCCTAGAATGAATGTAGGTATTTCACTGTTCCTTAAATATAGGATTCATATTTAAAACAGTGATCAGGCAAAATTATGTAGTCTTATATATCTCCATATACTGACAACTCGTCCCCAGATTAATGAGAGATATACTATACATACACATATATGTATTTATATCAAACCCGAGGGTTATCTACATCCAGCAATACATCAAAAGAAAGGACAGGGTAATCATTTTTTCATAAACAGTGACATTCACAAGAATTAACACACCTTTGAAATTACTTCCTAAAATTCTATTTTCAATTAAAATCAACTCTATGTCTTGATATTCTATATGAACCTGATTTCTATCAGTTAATTAAAATGAACTTGAACTTTTAAATACCTATATATTTTATTAAACATAACTCAGTCTACAAATAATTTGTTTTACTTAAAATTATAATTAGCCTTTCCCCACCTCCCTGGTTATCCTTTTGTTATTAAAAATTATGGAATTCAAAATAAATTCTCTATAAATGAATCTATTTAAAATAGGTCAATATTATATATCCTGTTGCTTGGCTATATTTTATACAATTTTACTTTGCGGTTGTTACAAAGGTATAATGTACATTATACATTCATTGTCTATACATCAATTAAATATTTGTTAAAGTAGCCATGTTATCTCAACTGGATTTTTACCAAAATTTGTATTCAAGGGTTTTTTGGGGCACTCAAAATGAATATCAATTTCAAATACATGCTTTGTTGGTCAGTTATTTTCATTGACCAATTCTCGCAATCTGTGTTAATCATTCATCCTATGGCTACATACATCTTAAGTCTACTAATACTGAGGCAAGTTCATTCAACCTGTGAGATTAAACTGTATAATTTCTTATCTGAAGTGTCAACATCTTATCATATCACATTGTACATCATTCTGTAACATTTGGCATTTCTATTTGATTTCCTTTCATTTATTTGTATTAAAAAAGTATTTTTTAGCACCTCATTCAAACACAGACTGACACTGAACAGTTATCTGTTCAATAAAATCAGCATTTTTAAGTATTAGGTTTTCGTTTAATTATTTTTTTGTATCTATCTGTCCTGACTGAGTCTATATCAAATGCAAGTAGGGCTAACAGCTGTTTTGAAATGAATGAAAATCAAGCAGCCTTCCCCTTAAGGCCCAATACTTGCTCAATTTTTTCACATTATCTCTACCACACTGCCGTACGGCCACATATCTTGGTGCAATAACATCAACTCCCACGGACGATACAGCACTACTTTATCAATAAAGACTCGACCCAAGCTTTTCACCATTTTTCTACTTAACTTATGGTGTACAACATAAAACATTAAAATGAATACTATTAACTCTTTACACATGACGTTCACCCATAGACATGGTCAAACACAGGCTGACACAGTTTAAATTCCGGAATCACCTGCTTAATAGGATCAGCATTTTTAAGTATTAGGGTTTCATTATTTTACTTTTTTGTATCAGAGAGCCATCTGTATTCACCTGTGGATCTATCTGTCCTGACTTACTTGCGAGTCTCTTGTTTAAGATAGATTCATGAAATTTTAAATATTTCATAGAGGAAAGACATGGGAAATATAGCTATCACTACAAAACATCAGCCTCATTAATCAATTGGCTGATAAAATTATATTTTTTAGTAATCTATAGTAGGGTATTAAATTAAATATCTCAGTGTCTCGGTTGAATAACAATATGTAATTTGTGTTTGGTTTTATAACTATAAATACAAAACCTTTTAATATATATTTTTTAAGCTAGACAGTGGTTTTTAAAGTAAAAGCAGCATTATTGAAAGGCATTGTAAAATAACACAATTCTTAGATTAAGTCCCTGGTTCGGAGATATTGATGAACAAAATCCTCAATGGGTAAGTGACATCGCTCTTCTATAAGCATGATTTTGTCACAATATTATTTCATTTAACTCTATGCTGTAAATTCTACACGTTAAATACCTTATTTAAATGAAAAATATTTTATCCAATCCTATCAGGTACACTAGAGTAAATAGCTTAGTTGTCATATCACAAGAGAAAAAATCTTTAATTAATTTTCACTATCGATCTTTAAAATTTGTGTGACACACTAAGGTATAGGTCAAAATATTTATTGTGTGAAGATTTGTTCATTCACGAAAGCAAGTGGTATTGTTAAAATGTTAAATTTCTATAACGTGGTGGAGAAGGTTAAATAAGAGCTACTTAAGTTAGTAATCTGGTTTTGTTTCATAAGTTTATTCATACTCTTTGCACATTTTTAGGTATATATACATTTTATTTTATCTATTAGTAATTTAAAGGCAATTCAAAAACGTATAAATACACCTTGCAGCAACATGACTATTAAGTTCACCTCACCTATAACAATCACTATCATGTTCGCTTTTAACTGATTCGAAATAGCCAGAGGTTGATCCATTTCCGCCTAGAAATGGTCCTGGTGATAAACCTTTAACTTCATTTTGGAAATTCACCAGAAATAGTCAATATACTTTTGTTAAAAAATGCAGATGTTAATAATATAAATTCATTTGAAGTAACTCTCCTTCATTCAGCACTGCGAGCTGGCAGAGAGCTAGGTTTTATTAGAGAACTTTTGTTAGCTGGTGCAGACACAATATAAAAAAAACTTATATTAAACCTCTACATTATAGTAGAAGGGTAGCTATAATAGTACCCAGATTCCCAATATATAAACGCATCATCCTGCATTATATATGAGCATCACGAGGGAATATTCAATAAGCTGACACTCGTTGTTGGTTGGAACAACACAATTCTACAATTCTGCACACTTTAAGAAAACAAAATTCTTAAAGTATCATATCGTGCGATTGATGCAAAAGTTTCATTGAAGTCGATTCCACCACAAAAATGCTTATATTATTAAGCATGTAATTTCTGAATATTTAGCTGTGTCAAAGGTTGGTTGTCTGAAATTTTAAATATTTCATAGAGGAAAGACATGGAAAATATAGCTATCACTACAAAACATCAGTCTCATTAATCAATTGGCTGATAAAATTATATTTTTTAATAATCTAGAGTAGGGTATTAAATTAAATATCTCAGTGTCTCGGTTGAATAACAGTATGTAATTTGTGTTTGGTTTTATAACTATAAATACCAAACCTCTTTAAAATTCTTTTAATATATTTTTTTGTCACACTAAGGTATAGGTCAAAATATTTATTGTGTGAAGATTTCATTTTTTTCATTCACGAAAGCAAGTGGTATTGATAACTTGTTAAATTTCTATAGCATCGTTGTTTACGCTGAACTACCCGTGGAGTATTATATACTTCCAAGTGATAATTCAAAAGCAGGTTGGTTCATTAGCATGAACTAGTGGACTGTAAATGAATGAAAATAAGAATTTATGCCAAATCACAATACATTTATTCAAAATTAAACAGAATGTTATAAAAATTTCATAAAAAAAAATGAGGAGCAAAATAAAATACCCAGGCCTGGTTAGTAATAATATAAAATTTACCAATGTAAGACAGACTGGTTTCAAAATAAAAATATCTTTTATCCTTAATAATTGAGATAATTAACCAAATTCTAGTCACAATAATTAAATTTTCAATAAATTCAACAAAGTTAAACATAATGCCATTTAAATAAAATAAATAATCATAAGGCAACCAGCAATTACGGAATTGATTAGGAAATAAGTGAAACAAGTGTACATTCACGCAGTCGCACGAAGCGTTCTTTCCTGCAGCGGCAGGTTGCAGGTCAAGCGCTCTCGCGGGTGCAGGCTGCAGACAAAGCGTAGAGCTGTCGTGGTCAGATTGAGGCTAAAAAAAAACCCAACCACCGGGCGGCGATTCCAAGCTCCAAGGGGAACGTTAAATATCATAGAGGTATGATTTTGGCCACATGGCCAATTAAGTCTGAGATCGGTACACTTTAACCGTTCAGACGTTACCTCAACACTGACGTAAATGGGCTTGGGCCCACAAGTTCCCTTACCAAAAGTCCAAAGTACCACTGTCCAAGGTACGGAATTCTCCTTTAGGTATTTAACTTAGATTACAATTTAAGTCTTACGAAATATAAATGAACAGAAATTATATAATCAGATTTTACATGAACAATAAAAAAAAATGACGATTTTTTTTACAGTTTTTTACATCTAATAATAATAAATAATAAAATTTAACAAATTAATTAATTTTTTTTTTAATAAAGATAAAAAATCATGCTTCAATTTTACCTTACTTTTTTAACAAAATAAAAACTTTATCTGGCCTTAACAATCGTGGAGAAGGTTAAATGGGAGCTACTTTCAGTTAGTAATATGGTTTTGTTTCATAAGTTGTTTTTATATAAGTTGTTTTGTTTCATTACTATTGTCATTACTAGTTTATTCATACTGCTTGCACATTTTCAGGAATATATATACATATTATTTTATCAGGTAGTAATTTAAAGGCAATTCAGAAACGTATAATTACATCTCCCAGCAACAGAACTAATAAGTTCACCTCACCTATAAAAATCATTATCATGTTCGCTTTTAACTGATTCGAAATAGCCAGAGGTTGATCCATTTCCGCCTAGAAATGGTCCTGGTGATAAACCTTTAACTTCATTTTGGAAATTCACCAGAAATAGTAAATATACTTTTGTTAAAAAATGCAGATGTTAATAATATAAATTCATTGGCATTAACTCCCCTTCATTCAGCACTGTGAGCTGGCAGAGAGCTACGTTTTATTAGAGAACTTTTGTTAGTTGGTGCAGTGGACCATTATGGAAGAACCCCACTATATTCAGCTACTATTGCTGGCACAGAGTTGCCTATTATTAAGGCACTCTTAAACAACTTATATAAAGCCTCTATATTATAGTACAAGGGTAGCTATAATAGTACCCAGATTCCCAATATATAAACGCATCATCCTGCGTTATATATGAGCATCGCGAGGGAAATGTTCAATAAGCTGACACTCAGTTGTTGGTTGGAAGGATGTGGTGACCCTGTTGTTCTCACTTTCAATTGCATGAACAGCATTGCTAACTATTTAAGTGATCATGATGTATTAAAATTTATAACTGCAATGAGCAGCAGTGCCCTTATAAACGATTTTGCTTCGCTACTCTTATGACAGTCATCCAATTTCATGATTAACTAAGCTCGTTCACTTTGTAACTGGTCTATCAAAAAAATTAAAAATTAGTTCACTTTTGTCAAATAAAACTTATAACTTTTGAGACACTAGTTGTAGAGAAATGAATAATTATGATATTTATGTTATGATTATAGCTGTTTATATACTTAAGTTGTTTAGTCATAGTTATGCATAGTCTTGTTATCATTATGATTTATATTCACTTTAAATATTTCGAGTGTTATAGTTAATGTAATGTTTCTTTCATTTAATTGTTCTAATTATATGTTCTAATCTATTAGTCATTATAATCCTTGTTTTGTAAATTAAAACTATAAAAAAAAAATACCCTTGAAACAGCATTATAGAATGGATAGATTTTTATATATATTATGTTAAATGTTTGGTTGTCAAGGACTCTCCTGAGATATAATATATTATAAGTTTAAGAGTTTCAAAACTTTTTTGTTAAAAGAACTACTCGTTATTTTTGACCGAAAATGTCAGCAGGCGCTAAGATGTACATTTTTACATACCCCCATCAGTGTAATTAAACAAGAATATAATTTAAAATATAAATTAATTATCGCTAACAATTACTTGTCAAAGGAAAAATATACAGGGATGATCGATACTCAAACAAGGGAACTCTCCAATAATGTGTGTTTCTACCAACTGAGCTAGCCTGCACGAGTCAACCATCTTCCTCGACTAAGCTCTCCCAGTGACCTGAAAGCCCCTTACCCTTACCACTGGCGGGGGGATGCAAGGCTTCCAGCAGGGACACAATGTGACCCATAACCAATCTAAGAGCTTGATTGCCAATTTCAAGGCGTTAAGTGAAAATATAAGATATATTTGAATATTAGGGGGACCGGAAAGTAATGTCATTTTTTGACATTAAATTCAAACAGATAAATTTTGACATCATCCAAATTTTGAAATTTTTGCCACTTAGAAAATGTAGCGATCGGAATAAATGGAAATCCAATATCGCGCGAGTATAGTGGTTGAGGCAATACCTCCCACCCCAATTCATTAATTTTTTAATGTCGTTCACAGTCGTAGAGAATTCCAAGATGAATATAGTATTTTGTAGTATATATGTATAAAGTAGTATTATATATAATAGAATACGCTTACATTTGCACTGTGGTTACTGCTATATATTGTATATATATAATTGTGATATTAGAGATTGTGGAGTTTTTATATAATATTTAATCCAACTTATCAAGAAGGCAAAATAAAAACAAGTGAGGGTGTATGAAAAGAACAAAAGATAGTATAGTTGTTGTATCATAATGAACACACACAAAATTACTCTCTAGTTTTAGCCAGTTATAATTAGTTGTTGTTGTGGTTTTGAGAGAACACACACAGTTAGACACTGGGATCGGCCCGTGATACATGTTAGCTGAAAATTGTGTGTCAGAAAAACTTTAAAATTTCTTTTAGTTAGTGGTATTGGACTTGGCAGAACCAAGAAGAGCCATTGCAACAAAAGAAAAAGAACTGATTTGGTTTGAAAATAATTGATGAGGATAAAAGAAGAAGAAGAAGTAAAATTGTTACAAGTATTTATAAATAATTAATTTAAGTTTTTTTTGTAATTAAGTATAATCTTTTGCCAGATTTATTTTTGTTAATAGAACCTAATAGTAAATAGCAAATAAAATAAATTTAAAGTTAACAATAAAACTAATATATTAGAAGAATGTAATAATAATATATATATATATATTGTTGTGATATTTTAAAATGATGATTTTTAATGGTGTTTGTTTAAATAATCTCGGAAAAAGCAAGCATTGAAGAACTTAATAACCATCCGTGATTCATTTTTGAAAGTATGAACGTTTTTATTGTCGTCATATTAATTATTAATTATTGAAATAAAATAATATCATATTTAATATAAACATTTAATATATAAACTTCTAATTTAAGCAAAGTAATAAATATTCAAAACAACTGGCATTAAATAACCAGTTGAAAGTCAAGAAGGCAGCGGGATGTAATATAAAAAGGTCAACAAATAGCCCAAGCGGACATTCTTCGTTCTTCAGAAGGCAGGCAGAGAGGGAAGCCCAGGTAGTCACCGACCCACGCTACCGCCTCATGGTGAATCACTTTCACTCGGCATGAAGAAAAAGGACGCTCTAGTAAGATGAACCGAATCACGCAATAGAAGATGAAGATCACCACACGAAGATTATCCACAAGAAGCACTGGCCAGTATTAGTATACAGTTACGAATAATTACAAGGTACCATTTTTAATGTTAGTTTTAATAGTCTTCTTTATTACGTACGTATTTTATTTTTGTATATCAATTTTAGTTATTCAATGTGATATAAATAAAACCAATATTCCTTTTGCCAGAAGTTTCCTATATAATTATTAACAGAACCCTGATATAACGTTAAAGTTATTAAATATAAAGTTTATTAAAATTATATAAAAAAATATATAATTAAAATATTTATTAATAAATAAGCAAATATTAGAATTATATATATATATAAATATATATAATATTATATTATATATATATTGTTGTGATATTTAGATGCTGTTAGTTTGTGATGTTGCTTTTAATATAAGTTAAGGCCTGGGCACTGTTGGTACACAGTCTTAATACCAAAACATCGGGATGTAAACATTCCGAGTGTATGTGTATGGGATTAAGAGCTATGAATAAAGCAGTCTTATACTATCGCTTGCCCTATTCATTTCTATTACCTCTTTCTCAATCTTTTCTTACTGTTCTAGTTCTCACGAACGTTAACTGGTGCCGAAACCCGGGAAAAAATTAAGGAACACAGTTCGGGGAAATTTTGTTGTGGCCCGATTTAGATCGATACACATAGAAGAAGATATGACGGAAAGTGGGGTATTAAGACAGCCCGTCTTAAATATCGTTGATGGGACGGAACCTAGGAGAGTGGGCCTGCTACCGGAGACTCACGCAAATGCTCTCGCCCTGATGAGGGTGAAGACTATGAACACCCAGGATCTAAGAAAAGCGATTTCGGATCTGGAGAAGTTTACAGGTGAGCTGGGTGAACTTAATCACTTTTTAAAGGGAGGAGACCGCCTCACAGCGTTAATCGGGACAAAGGTGGAAGGCAATTGGCTGGACCTCAGGGACGCGGAATCACTGAGCGCGGCTTTGATATGTCGAGTAAAAAGAAGCATCCTGAATCAGATCCAAGCTGACGAGGAAACCCCATGGGAAGTGGTAAAGGCGCGACTAAAAAAAGCGTATGGAGGGGGGGCGTTGGACCCCTGAGGAAGATATTTTCCAGATGTTTCGGGAAACGAGGTCTCCGAGACAGAGTAACGGACAGTATGCTGCAGGTCTGGTAGTCCGTTACTATCAGGTTACCGAAAAGATGAGAGAGGAGGAAAGGCCGGATGGGCTTCCTGTCAACAATATTGAAGGTGCAGCTGGCCAAGGAAACGGGAAGGAAAGAGGGATTCGCTCACGAACGGTCTTTCCTAGAGTGCGCGCAAACGATGATCGACGCCAGCGCTAGGGAAGCAGAATTGCGTATCCGAGAAGACGAGAGTGACTGGAGCCGGGTCGTTTATAAAAAAAAATCAGGACCCCAAAGACCGTATGGAAGAAACCTGAAACAGCGTTTACGGGTAGAGATAGGGGGGTGACAGGAGAAAAGAAATTCAGAGGAGCAAGGCCTAGATATATGCCTCATAGAGAAGAGAGGAGGTGCCACGGATGTGGTAAGACGGGTCACTTGGTGGCACAGTGCCCTAGAACGAAATGTTTCGAGTGCGGTGAGGAAGGGCATATCGCAAGACAGTGCCCGTACGTATACAGAAGAAGGGAATTCGATAAGGCAGAACCTATGGAGGTCAACGCCCAAGAAGTTCGTGAGAGGCGTAGAACAACCCCCAGAGACACAGGATCGTCAGCTGATGATTCATCGGGAACATCGGAAACTGAGGGAGACGAGCCAGGGCGCCACAGGAGCGGAGAACAGGAGAAGCAGAAGAATAAATCGCGTCGATGGGAGCGGCACGTAGAAGCCTGAGGAGAGTGGCAGCAGAGAGGCGACCACATCCTAATATGTAATACGGTGCGGAAAGGGATGTGCGAGTTGCCAATTATTGAGTTCGAGAAGGGGGAGAGGTGCTTAATAGACACAGGTAGCACCAATACGATAGTGTCGCGTAGTGCACTAGAGAGGCTGTGTGGAGGAGCGAGTACACACCAGATTAAGGTATGTGATTGTAAACTACTCACTCTGGGGGGACCCTGCGAAGTGATGGGGGAGGCAGTGGTAGGACTAGAAAAATGGGCGAATGTAGGAGGGGAAATAACGGTGCACGTCGTAGAGGAGATGACGCGTGACTATCAAATAATTGTGGGATGCGATTTGTTAGGACGGGTAGGCGCGCGCATAATGAACGAAGAGAAAAACTGGAGGATTAGATTAGGGGATTTAACGTATCGGAGTCAGGGGACAGTACGGGGTGGAAAGGTACGAATTGGGGCGGTAAAGAGAGTAGAGGATTGGAGGGAGAGGCTGCGTGACGAATTTAGAGACATTTTTTTCGTAGAGGGAGATCTGTTAGGAGCAACAGGGAAGACAGAGCACGAGATACCTCTAAAAGTAGAGCGCGTAACATACGTTAAAGAAAGGCGATATCCTCAAGCACTTCGTCAACACATCCGGAGGGAAATCGACGAATTAAAGCGTCAAGGGATTATCAGAAATAGCACTTCGCCGTACAATAGTCCCCTGTGGACGGTGAAAAAAAAAAATAGACCAGGCGAGGAAGAAGATCATTACAGAATAGTTATAGACTTTAGAAAGCTCAATGAGAACACTCTAGACGAGAAATATCCTATTCCACGCTTTGAGGATATACTGGATAGGCTGAGTGGAGCGAAAATCTTCAGTACGTTAGATCTGAAAGCGGGATATCACCAGATTAGACTGAATGCGAATGATCAGCATAAGACGGCGTTTTCATTCGAACGAGGTCATTACGAGTTTACAAGGATGCCGTTCGGTTTGAAAAACGCCCCGATAACATTCCAGCGGCTAATGGATGAACTCCTGAGGGGAATTGATGAGAACATCTGCCAGATCTATATGGACGACCTCATAGTCTTCAGCCGTACCGAACCGGAACATATAGAACACCTTCGGAGTGTTTTTAAGAGGAATTTGGGCTGAAATTATCGATAGAAAAGTCGTCCCTGGGTCAGGAGACCATTAGTTTTCTGGGACATACTATATCTCGGCAGGGAGTCCAACCGGACTCCATGAAAATAGATGCGATCCGGAGAATGGCGGTGCCAAAAGATGTTAAAGGCATTCGGCGGTTGTTGGGGAGGCTAAATTATTATCGCCGTTTCGTTCCGGATATGGCGGAATTCTTGGTCCCTATTAGTAATTTATTACGCAAAGGGGCGCGAGTGATAATCACGCCGCTAATTGAGAAAAATATCCAGAAATGTATGGAACGGTTGCAAGAAGCACCTATCTTGGCATTTCCAAATTTTGAGAGGGCGTTTACTGTCACAACGGACGCAAGTGAGTACTCCTTGGGAGCGGTATTGTCCCAGGAGGGAATCGATGGGGAGAGGCCGGTAGCATATGCGAGCAGAAGGTTGACTGACACGGAGGCGAGGTACAGTGCCCTCGAACGGGAACTACTGGGTATCATCTGGGCCATTGGTCACTTCCACCCATACGTATTTGGGAGAAAATTTAAAGTCCACACCGATCACAGACCGCTGCAATGGGTGGGGAAATTAAAGGAATCATCCGCACGCGTGACACGGTGGAAGGAGTTTCTGTCGCAATACAATATGGAGATTGTGTATAAGCCAGGGAAGGATAATGTCGTGGCAGACTGGCTGTCGCGTGCCATTATGACGAATGCTATTGAGGACGGCGAGAAATCAGGGAATAGTCGACAATCCCTTGCGGAGTGGACGCCAGGAGAAGCAGGAAGTACCGATCTGCGGGAAGATGGTGGCGCGAGAGATAGCCCCACATCAGAAGAGTCTGTTGGAGAAAGACCACGAGACATGGGAACGTCTGAGGAGATTATCAACGACAAACGTCACCAAATCATTTGGAAGACAAAAACTTCGGGCCTGATGACGGTGACGTACGACGAATACGGTCGAAGCACAATTTCGACGATCTGGTCGGTGCCGGGAGTGAGGCTAGAGCAAATTTGCCAGGCACTGAAAGATGCCTCCAAACCGGGAAAAACGTACCACCTATTTGTCGGTAACGCGACGATTTGGGAGAAAATTAGAAGATTGTGGCAGAGCGAGCAATTAGGAATCGACCGCACGTTTATAAGGTGCCTATCGGCGGTTCAGACGTTGCGTGACGTGGAGCAACAGCGGGAGGTCACACTTGCGTACCACCAGGGGAAGACGAATCACCGTGGCGTGCAAGAGACAACGCAGGCGCTACAGCGGAGATATTTTTGGTAGGGGATGCGGCAGACCATCCAGGAGATCATAGGGGCTTGTGAAATCTGCCTGAAAACCAAATATGACTCCATCCACCACAAGGACGACAGGAGGAGACACCCACAACAGAGTCGCCACTGATCGATTTACAAATCGACACGTTTACGTGGCGTGGATTCAAATGGGTCACTACAATCGACACATTTAGTAAGGTGGCTATGACATACGAGGTGCGGGACAAATCGGCAGACGCTATTCTGCATGCCGTCAACTTGTGGTTCCAATTTTATGGCATCCCCGAGCGCATTTCGTCAGATGGTGGGAGAGAGTTCGACAACGCCAAAGTTCGCGCTGAGATGAAAAATAGAGACGTGGTATGGCATATTAATACCCCGGGACATCCCAAAAGTAGAGGAAACGTTGAGCGCCTGCACAGCACCCTCAGCGATCACCTGCGGGTATACCAGGTCGATAAGGGGCTGTCAGCTAATGTTGCGATGCCATTGGCGGTGGCGGCGTATAACCACTCAATTCACACCACCACGGGATTTGAGCCGTTTGATATTATCTTTGGGTTACGCGCGAGACCGCGAAATTGGGCAGAGACGGTGGCGGATGAAGGGAGCACGGAACAGCTCGTGAATACCCACATGCGGCTGGGAAAAATGTGGCGTACAGTGCGCGATCGTATATCGGGGGAAAAAACCAAACGCGTTGCGAGGGCAAATATGAAAGTCCGGGACAGAATGGGGTCGATTACGATCGGGACCGTCGTTTATAGGAAATTAGGTTCGAATCGGAGTAAAGAGCCGGTCCGATATGAAGGCCCTTTCAAGGTTGTTGTGATCCGAGAACACAATCTTGTAACTATCGAGAGTGTGGACCACCCAAGGAAACGGCGGACGGTTCATATTGAACAACTTAAACTCCCACTCTAGGGGGGGGGGAGCGTGAGTAAACTGGTGTGTCCTCGATCCGACACGAAGCAAGTAATTGTGTTGTTATAGGTCATATGGTTAATATATGTGACATTCAGACAGAGAGTTCTGTTCTTAGTTTTTATAGTATTATTATTTTATAGGAGGTTTTATCATTTTGTTTTGTACATTTATATTTTATTTGACTTGTTTAAATGTGTCTTTAGTAGTGTGATGGATTATAGATTGTGTATTGGGTGCGCTGGCCTTGGCCCTTAAGAACCCGAGCCACCTGATTGTACACTCGGGTCGGACTTAGAGTTTACGAGGGAGTGTGCGTAAACTGGCGGGGGGGGAGTTAAGGCCTGGGCACTGTTGGTACGCAGTCTTAATACCAAAACATCGGGATGTAAACATTCCGAGTGTATGTGTATGGGATTAAGAGCTATGAATAAAGCAGTCTTATACTATCGCTTGCCCTATTCATTTCTATTACCTCTTTCTCGATCTTTTCTTACTGTTCTAGTTCTCTCGAACGTTAACTTATAAACTCGAAATTAGCGAGCGTAAAAGAACGTAAAAACGACCCGTGGTTCATGGCTATGAAGGGAAGAATGTTTTTGTTGCCATTTTATCTACTATTAATATTTATCATATAAATAATATCAAGGATTAAATATAAATAATTTAATATTGGATTTGTTAACTTTAAAAGAAGAAAAGTTAATAATATATGAGACAACGGGCATTGGAAAACCAAAGAGGCTAAAAGATCTAAGATAGCAACAGAGAGTATAAAAGCAAGGACGGCCAAGAGATCGCTCTCTTTCTGGCTAGCTTCCTGAAAAACAGATCGTTGCGGGCGCGGGTGGGTGATAGCTTTTCCGAAGCTGTGCCACTGACCTGTGGAGTACGACTCCCCAAGGAGCCGTCTTATCCTCTGTACTATTCAACGTATACACGTCTGAGATTGTCGGAGCCCAGTACAAAAATACCACAGTTACTGCTTTCGCAGATGACATAGCGGTGTACAGTGTACCGTTATCTGACGTATACTACAGCTCGGCGACTCCAACAATTCCAAAACGGTATACTGATGAAAGTGGTCAGAGGTACTTCATTCGAGCAGCGGAGTAACAGTGAGCTTCACTAGATCTTTGAGCTGCATACAGTGGATGAATTCATCCAACGTAGACATATCAAATTTGTCGACTCTCTGCAATACCTGACAAACCCGGTGTTTAACACGATAACCCCCGCTCCGTTCCCCTATTGATGGCAGAACGCTGTCGCGGCAGGAACGCTCTAGTCTTAGGTTTTAGTTTTTTAGTGTTTTCACGGTTGTAAGCTGAAGGTGAGTTTGTAACAGCGGTTGAATCTTTAGACATAATAAACATGTAATGCGTTGTCATGCTCCTAACTGGATTGTATTTAATAAAGTTATAAACAATGACTGGAGACTTAATTAATAATTCCATATAATACAACATGGTGTCAGATGTGGGGTTTGAGTTTGAAAAAAATGGTATGAAAATTGACCCACAGAGAATAGAAGCTATTAAAAGTTTAGAGAACCCTAGTAATAAGAAGGAATTACAGAGAATGGGCATGCCTTATTACATAAGAAATTTTATTCCAAATTTTGCTGACTTAACTTCTAATTTGCGTACCCTTTTGAAATGTAATGTGGAATTCATTTGGACAGTAACTCATTCCATGTTTCTAAAAAATATAAAAGAATTAATTACAAAAATTCCAGTATTAACACATCTAAGGAAATTACTATTGAATGTGATGCATCTAAGGATGCAATAGGATGCTGTTTAATGCAGGATGGACAACCTATATCCTATGCGTCAAGGTCGTTGTCACCAACAGAAAAGAATTTTGCACAAATTGAAAAGGAATTATTAAGTCTTCTTTTTGCAACATCTTAATTCCATTTATACATCTATGGATGTATATCGATTGAGGCGCTCCGACCAAAAAAATATTCTATATTCTATTCTTTAATTATAATTATTAATCATAACCATTTTTTATTTGAATATATTTCACAATTCCTAGTTTCTCAATTTTATTTTAATAACCATAACATTAGTCTTGAGATCAGGCGATTCAAATGGGATAAATTTCTATGTCAAAGACATAAAACAACTTGAATCAAAGATCTCATGATGGACCTGCCAAATTAGTTATATTAAATTAATTAAGTAAAGTAAAAACGATGGTAAAAATAAGGTAGGTTTCAATATATATATACAAGTTAAAGTCAGCAGTATGACTGTATAACCCATGATCCTGTATGTGTAGGATTAGGATAGGAGCCCAGGCATACATGGTCGCAGCCAGGCAAGTCGAGCCAATCGGAGCAAAGAGTTGTCCCGGTATGAGGGTTCCTTCAGGGTGACCGCGGTTTGCGAGCACAATCTAGTGACGGTACAAAGTGTCCACAGACCCAGGAAGCACAGGGCTGTACATATAGAGCAGTTAAAGCTTCCAGCGGGGAAGCCTTCCGAATAGCAATATACCTGTAGTATCCTCGCCCCTGCACACAGCTCAGTTTGGACCAGACTTTGGTCTTTCTGTATATTTTTTTTTTATGTATATTTTGTAATATATATATTTTTTTTATCATTATTATTATATTAGTTTCTGAGGCCTGTAAGGTTTTGCTTAGTTGTTACCCGTGAGTAAAGAATCATTATGTTTTATGTACACACATTCTAGTTATTAGTTGTATGTCATCATTATGATTTTTTTTCCTGACAGATGGTTGGAAACTGGCAGGGTGGAGTTAAACTATTAGTTTAAAAGGGAGTATGACTGTATTGTAAATAACTACGATAGTGGGATGTAAACAACCCATGATCCTATATGTGTAGGATTGTCGGAATAATAAATTTAGTCTTTCTCTTGACCCCAAGTGTGTCAGTTCGTTTTATCAAATCTTAACTGCCGGAGATTAACTTTTGTTTATATATATATATATATATATATGTTGTGTCAACCTCTTCACCACGAATAAATAGAAGTTCCCCTCTTCTCGGCCCAGATAATACCCACCTACATTTCTATATTTGAATAATAATAAAATTGTTAAGCGTCAGGTAAGAGAAGGGGAAACTTTTTTTTAAACAGCTTAAGCCCATTAGGGGTGCGAATGAGGCCCAGATTTGGGTTTTTTTCCCAGACTCTCGGAACCGGGCATTCAAAGTGAACACAACTCTAGCTCTCTCTCTCTGCACTGGCGCTTGCTGCTCTACTCGAACCATGGCTTTCTTATTCAAACTACGGCTCGCCTCTCGACTGGTACTTGCAGCATCACTGATGTTTCAAGATTTAGACCTTCTCATTTATGAAAACCTCTGCATCTCTCATTCCAAACCTTGCTATGTTTTAGTCCGCTGTTGTCAGACCCCACACCTTTCTAGTTGGGATTCTCTGCCTTCCTCTCGCTAAAACTAGCACCTCCTTGGAAGAGATCTGTTTCTCGTGGACGACCGTCGCCTGGGGCCCTACAAACTTAACCTAGTAGCGTCTTCCTGCCTCTCTCCGGTTCACACTCGCCTTTGGGATCCAGACGGTTTTCGCCTACCCTTAGATACCGAGTTTGAATTTGTGGTCATTTCAAGACCACATAAACTACCTACCCTATATCTCTTCTCCTGAACATAAAACACTGTTGGGGCACAAACCTATCAGATATGGATATAGTTCACAGTAGTAAGACCCGTCATGAAGCAATTGTCCAGGTCATAGCCTATTCAACCCTCACTTCATCACTAGGCCCCCGTCGTGATGAAACGACATTATAAAATAAAAAGAAAAAAAGGGGGAAAACAACAAATATTATTATAATTAATTAACTGTGTCGTCAAAAAATTTCTTTTTATTTTTGCTTGTAAATATTAGCTTTTATTTACAGTTCTATATATTGTAATATGAAATAAAAAAAATGTATTTGTATAGGAAAAGTTTAAGGAACACTGTTTACAAATAAATATACTCAATTATTCTATTATATATTTATAGCAACTACACCTGATAACTAGGTAACTGAAGGGTGATCTCTTCTTTATTTGCATAAGAACTCTTACTAATTGTAACTTTTCGATTAGAACATCGATAATAACCAACCAATGAGTTTTCCAGATTACCCAAAAGATCTTTATATACATGTACAATATTATCTTTGAATTATCACATGTTTTAAAAGGTAAAGGAACAAAATTATGGTATTCAAATTTCAAAAATAAAAGTAAATAAACAAAACCCTAGCATTTATATAAAGTCTTTTTCTTTTCATTACCAATTTAACCTCTAGAGGAGCGGGGACTCAAGATTGAAACATATTGAACATGAGATGACAATTTAGGGATTGTCATTGATTGCTCCTTCTAATTAGCTGCTGGTATGTTGACTGGCAGTGAGGTTCGAAAAGAGGCTGGCGGTGGACTTTCAGCCTCATGTTGCGCTGTTTGAAACACAGGCTGAATACTGCAAGGTGAAGAAGGTTGATTTTCTTCACTCGGCTGGTCTCGCTCTTGTCAAGATCTAAGAACCATGAGTTTCTTCTGTGGTGAGCTCCATCAGCATAACATCCATTAATATCAGATAAATAGCTTATTACATTACAAGCTATTACTTGAGTTATTCAATCTCACTGGTGTATATTTTGAGACTGAATTGGTTAAAAAGAAAAAAAAAAGTGATAGAGAACTGTGATAATTTTTTTCTTTGGCTAATAAATTTTATATACAATTGGTTGTAAGAAGCAATTGTTTGAAAATTTTAATGCCTTCTACTTACTGTAAGAAATTTCTTTAAAATCCTAAGAAAAGAATAAATTTGTTCAAAAATTATGTTTGTTTTAATATCTCACGATCTACTAACATTGATAACCTCTCTGATTTTAATTATTTTAGTAGCATTTGATCGGGGCATGTGTTTCTATTTTATTTTTTGCTAGGTTGTTGATACAAAGAGATACCAACCAATTTATTAAAAAATCTGCATTCAAAATAAAAAAAGGAATAAAGGGAAATGAGAATAAATTGTTTCTGTGATTTTATCCTTGAAAATTGTTTATAGAACTCAATTCTTTACTTATTTATCTAGGCAAAAATAAGACTCAGGCTGATCCTACAGTTAAATGTCTAGTCTTGCCAGGCCTAGGACTTTTACTTGTGCTACGCAAATAATAGACGTATCTACAGTAACTTAATATCCCAAAGATTTTAACTTATGGTGACATGATTATTTGGAGAATGCAGCAGGAACAGAAATCCAGATGGACTCCCAATTTTAAGAACTGAAGACCCAGTTCACTTTTTTCTTTTTTATTATAATGATATACTATTCGTGATAGTATAATGTAAAAGTACATATGAATATTTTTGTGACAGGTAGGAAAATGTATAAAAACATTCTTAAATTAATATAAATATATCGTATATTATAAATATAAATACATATATAATTCAAACAGCTAAATGACAGTAATATATAATCTTCCAGTTTCAATCACTATTTATAATTATAAAATTTCTTAGATAAAGGAAAATGAATGTTCACATCGTATTATAATTAACCTAACAATAATAATTTTAATTAACAAACTAAAGGATCACTATTAACTAAAGGACTAACAGATTAGAAAATGATATTTGATAAGTTGAACAACAGTCTGTATACCATATAACAAAATATATACATATAATTCAAACAATTAAATGAAAAAAACATTATATTAACTATAACACTCGAAATATTTAAAGTGAATATAAATCATAATGATAACAAGACTATACATAACTATGACTAAACAACTTAAGTATATAAACAGCTATAATCATAACATAAATATCATAATTATTCATTTCTCTACAACTAATGTCTCAAAAGTTATAAGTTTTATTTGACAAAAGGAAACAAATTTTTAATATTTTTGATAGACCAGTTACAAAGTGAACGAGCTTAGTTTGTCATGAAATTGGATGACTGTCATAAGAGTAGCGAAGCAAAATCGTTTATAAGGGCACTGCTGCTCATTGCAGTTATAAATTTTAATATATCATGATCATTTAAATAGTTAGCAATGCTGTTCATGCAATTGAAAGTGAGAACAACAGGGTCACCACATCCTTCCAACCAACAACAGAGTGTCAGCTCATTGAACATTTCCCTGAGCAAAGCTTGTTGTGCGGACTCCCTCAATGCTTCTTTGATGATGTGTTCATATATTGGGAATGAGGGTGCTATTATAGCTAACCTTGTACTATAACCTAGGGGTTTTATAGGTTTTCTTACGACTAAATTAAACAATGAAAAGTTATTGTAGAGACTGTATTTTTTTAACCTAACTACTTCCCTTTCACACTTATCAAAATATTCAATCCATTGGTTGCAAGAACATGATGATGTAGCATCACAAGGCGAAATGTTATAATCAAGGAATTCTTTATAACAATCATAATGCGTTAATATGAGCATCTTAATAAAGTGGCTAGAATGACTCGTCTTCCTATTAAAATGAAGATTAAATCTTAATTCTGAACGAAGGCCATAGTTTAACAAATCTGCAATCAGTTTCAATTTTTGTTCACCTGCATGATGAATAACTTCATCAGATTCTACTGCTAGCTCGTTTCGTGAATTTCTTGCATTTACGTCTGCTCCTGACTTTAAAAGTAAATGGATTACCTTAAGAGCGTCACTACTGGCTGGAACTAAGTTCATAATAGTATGCAGTGCTGTGTTCTGTTTCTCATCTCTTTCATTAACATCAGCCCCATATGTTATTAACAAACTTGCAATTTCTGGGCATAAGCACTTATGGAGAACTGTATGACCTCTGGCCTCGGCTCCAGCCAACAAAAGTAATTTAATAACTTCTGGTTTTGAATTGCTGTATAATGCTGACACCAGTGGAGTTTCTCCATTATAACCTGCAGTATCTGAACCATGGAACAACAGTCCATAGCCAATATCAAATGCTGTTCGAATCGGTCGCGCAGTAGTCACACCATTAGGATCAGCTCCCCCACATAAAAGGGCCTTTATTAAATTTACGTCTTTGTTTGTACGAATTGCCAAATGAAGTAGAGTTTCTCCATCACTGCTGTTAAATTGACTACATGCTACCTTAGTATTAACATCAGCCCCTGCAAATAACAGCGCCTTAATAACAGGCACTTCTCTGCCAGCAATAACAGCTGAATGTAGTGGAGTATTATTATTCAAGTCGTCCAAAGCGTTAACATCTGCACCAGCAGATAAGAGTGCCTTTATTAAACTTACGTCTTTGTTTGTACGAATTGCCAAATGAAGTAGAGTTTCTTCATCACTGCCGTTAAATTGACTACATGCTACCTTGGCATTAACATCAGCCCCTGCCAATAACAGCGCCTTAATAACAGGCAGCTCTCTGCCAGCAATAACAGCTGAATGTAGTGGAGTATAATTATTATCCAAGTCCAAAGGATTTACATCTGCACCATGTGCCAGCAGTTCTTTGGTGATCTCTACAGTATGAGCATAATAAAGTGCGGTATTTTTAGAGTTGTTAACCTCACAATTAACATCTGCACCAGAAGATAAGAGTGCTTTAATAACACCCACATCTTTGTTAGCCAAAGTTCCAAAATGTAGAGGTGTTCTTCCAAAAAGGTCTCTTGCATTAACATCAGCACCATGCAAAACCAGATCATTCACAATTTCTGCAGTATTGGCAAGATGGAGAGCGGTAAATTGACTAAATGCTTCCTTAGCATTAACATCAGCCCCTGCAAATAAGAGTGCCTCAATAACAGGCATAGAGCTGCCATTAATGATCGCTGAGTGTAGTGGATTATTATTATCCAAGTCCAAAGCATTAACATCGGCCTTAGCAGATAAAAGTGCTTTAATAACACCCACATCTTTTTTATCCAAAGTTCCAAAATGTAGAGGTGTTCTTCCAAACATGTCTCTTGCATTAACATCAGCATCATGCAAAACCAGTTCATTCACAATTTCTTCAGTATTGGCAAGATGGAGAGCGGTAAATTGACTAAATGCTTCCTTAGCATTAACATCAGCCCCTGCAAATAAGAGTGCCTTAATAACAGGCAGAGAGCTGCCATTAATGATCGCTGAGTGTAGTGGAGTATTATTATCCAAGTCCAAAGCATTAACATCGGCCTTAGCAGATAAAAGTGCTTTAATAACACCCACATCTTTTTTATCCAAAGTTCCAAAATGTAGAGGTGTTCTTCCAAACATGTCTCTTGCATTAACATCAGCATCATGCAAAACCAGTTCATTCACAATTTCTTCAGTATTGGCAAGATGGAGAGCGGTAAATTGACTAAATGCTTCCTTAGCATTAACATCAGCCCCTGCAAATAAGAGTGCCTTAATAACAGGCAGAGAGCTGCCATTAATGATCGCTGAGTGTAGTGGAGTATTATTATCCAAGTCCAAAGCATTAACATCTGCATTAAAAAATAAAAGTGCTTCAATAACACCCACATCTTTGTTAGCCAAAGTTCCAAAATGTAGAGGGGTTCTCCCAAACAAGTCTCGTGCATTAACATCAGCACCACGCAAAACCAGTTCATACACAATTTCTTCAGTATTGGCGAGATGGAGAGCGGTAAATTGGCTAGATGCTTCCTTAGCATTAACATCAGCCCCTCCAAATAAGAGTGCCTTAATAACAGGCAGCTCTCTGCCAGCAATAACGGCTGAATGTAGTGGAGTGTTATCATCCAAGTCCAAAGCATTAACATCTGCCTTAGCAGATAAAAGTTCTTTAATAACACCCACATCTTTGTTAGCCAAAGTTCCAAAATGTAGAGGTGTTCCTCCAAACATGTCTCGTGCATTAACATCAGCATCGTGCAAAACCAGTTCATGCACAATTTCCTCAGTATAGGCGAGATGGAGAGCGGTAAATTGACTACATGCTTCCTTAGCATTAACATTAGCCCCTGCGAATAAGAGTGTCTTAATAACAGGCAGCTCTCTGCCTGCAATAACAGCTGAATGTAGTGGAGTATTATTATCCAAGTCCAAAGCATTAACATCTGCCTTAGCAGATAAAAGTGCTTTAATAATACCCACATCTTTGTTAGCCAAAGTTCCGAAATGTAGAGGTGTTCCTCCAAACATGTCTCGTGCATTAACATCAGCATCGTGCAAAACCAGTTCATGCACAATTTCCTCAGTATTGGCGAGATGGAGAGGGGTAAATTGACTACATGCTAACTTAGCATTAACATCGGCCCCAGCAGATAAAATTGCTTTAATAAGGGGCAACTCTCCGTCAGCAATAATAGCTGAATGTAGCAGGGTTCTCCCAACCAGGTCTACTGCTGTAACGTCCGCACCAGCTAACAAAAGTTCTCTAATAAAACCTGGCTCTCTGCCAGCTCCCAGTGCTGAATAAAGGTGAGCAACTTCATCTGAATTTATATTATTAATATCTGCACCATTTAACAAAAGTGTATTGACTATTTCTAGCCATATCATCATCATATGATTGTCATCTACATCATTTAAAAACGACATTATGATTGTTATAGGTGAACCTACTAGTTGTGTTATTGGAAGGTATATTAATTACTATGGCTTTAAATTACTAATAGCTAAAATAATATGTATATGTACCTGGAAGTGTTCAAGCAGTGTGAATAAACCAGTAATGACTTAACTTATGAAACAACACCAGATCACTAACTGAAAATAGATCTCACTTACCTTCCCGCACCACGTTGAATGTTAACAATACAACCGGTGGCTCGTTCACATACCAATCTTCAGTCAACAAACCAAAGAGGTCGGGAGAGTAGTAGAGATAAGAAAAACTACTTAACTACTGGCGGGATGGTAATTCTAGTAGGCAGCCATATGCAACGGGACCACTGACACTAATTAATAGTTTATATCTTTTTTTACCTTCTGAAAAAGTGGCTATTAAAACCCAATTCTTTGAAATATTTTCGTGTGTTACATCAACACTATAGCCCTTGGTTTATAACAACGGCTATTTGTTCGGCTCACGGATTTTCTAATAGGAAAAATCGCAAGCGCAATCTCGGAGAATAATTCCACAACTAAATTCATCAATTCTTTCCTTGTTTTTTTTTTTTTATTCAGTGCTAAAAGATATCTTCGAGGCCAAATAATAATAATTATCGGCTCTGAAAGGCTTATTGGACTGTTGCTGTCTTTATACTTTGCACAAGGTTTTAGCCAAAATAAAAAGAAAACACTTCACACTGTGAAACTCTTTATTTTCCATTAAGTTTTTCTCACTATAACCTCCTCACTCACTTATCTCAATCGATATATTTAATCATTGATAAATCGATATTTTTCTAATAATTATTAATTTTATTGCTATTCTATTGTTACCCTACATTACTCCTCTCCCAGTAACATGAAGGATGTTACGATATTAATTACACAAAACTATATTAATCACTAGAGGCACATTTCACATTTGATCACTGTAGGTAACGCTGGGGAAACCTGACTCTCTACCAGTTCTTGTTGTTACCTCATCTCTGGACGCTGAAGCTGGAAGATCCTGACTTGTCATTAAGGGCTGTGGCTTCATAGGCATTGTCAATAATCTTGGTTGTTGATCCTTCCTACATGTTGGGTCATCAGGGTCCAAAATGTAAGCAGGCTTTAACCGATCTAATGAGATATTCACCTGTTTTCCTTTGATCTGAAGGGTGAAGTACTTTTCTTGCCTTGATATTATAAGGTATGATCCTTCATAAGCTGGCTCAAAGGGTTTCTTTACTCTATCTACTCTTAAAAAAACATGGGTGCACACTTTGAGATCTTTGTGTATAAATACACTTCTTGAATTCTTCTTTTCTGACTTTATTGGTTTAAGAGCATTCATCTGATCTTGTAACCGAGAGAGAAAAGTGCCGTGTTCCATGCGAGATGTCTTCTCTTCAAAAAATTCACTTGGCAGTCGAAGAGGTTTTCCATATACCATGTGAGCAACCGAATGATTTCCATCATCTCGGAGCGCCGCACGTAAGCCAAGCAAGACTGTAGGCAAGGTTTCTGTCCACTTCGGAGAATTGTGAGCTTTAATAGCAGCTTTTAGAGTCCTATGTAGGCGCTCGACTTTGCCATTACATTGTGGATGGTATGGCGAACTCCTCTGAAGCTTTATACCGCAAACGCTAGCCAGGTTTATAAATAACTCCGATTCAAATTGTCGGCCTTGGTCAGTAATAACTTTAACAGGTGCGCCAAATCTGCAAATCCAATATTTGTAGAACGCTTGAGCCACCGACTCAGCTGTTATGGTCCGCAATGGTATGACTTCCATCCAAGATGTAAACCGATCAATCGCAGTGAGGCAGTATATCTTGTCGTCAGATGGTGGAAGAGGGCCGATTATATCCAAATGTATTACACTGAATCGATCGTCTGGCTCTTCATATTTTCCTATTGGTGTTTTTGTATGACGTATTACCTTGTTGCTCTGGCAACCAATACAAGCCTGAGCCCATTCCTTAATATCTTTGTTAATACCGGGCCATATAAATTTTGCTGTTACTTGTCGGACTGTGGACTTAATCCCTGGATGAGACGAGTGTACACTGTTGAAAACTTGTTTAGGAATATAGGGTCTAATTGTTGAAGTTGAAATGTCACACCAAAGAACTTGTCCATTCGGAAGGGGGTGTTGTTTCAAAATTAAGGAAGTATCAGATTCACGTAGCAGTTTAAGGTCTTGATCATCTTTTTGACTAGCTGCAATTTTGTCATAATCTATAACAGTCATGGCATCAAGTCGTGGTAATGTATCAGCCACACTATTGTCGTTTCCACTGCAAAAATTAAGGGTTTGTGATCGGTATAAATAGTAATGTCACTTCCTTCGATCATATGTCTAAAATGTTTTATAGATAGATAAATACTCAATAGCTCTCTATCATAAGTGCTATAATTTCTCTGAGCTGGGTTGAGCTTTTTTGAAAAAAAAGCTATAGGCTTCCAGCCTTGATTTTCGAACTGTTGCAGTACAGAGCCAATTGCAAAATCCGAAGCATCCGTACATAATGCAATAGGAAGATTTGCATTAGGTATGGCAAACAAAGCTGCATCTGCTAGGTCTTCCTTACACTGTTCAAACTGTTTAACGGCTTCTTCTGACCAATCTATTTTTGTGCGATCGTTCTTCTTTGCTCCTTTTAAATATTCGTTCAGTATAGCTTAAGTCTTACTGGCATCTTTCAGGTATGGCCTATAAAAATTTACCATTCCAAGAAATGCACGGAGTTTATGTACAGTCTCTGGAAGTTTTATGTCCATGATCGACTTAACTTTTTCTGGGTCAGGTTTTGTACCTTGTGCTGTAATCTGATAGCCTAAGAATGTGATCTCAGCAACACCGAATATAGACTTAGACATGTTTACACGCAAGCCGAACCTGTGCAGCCTCTCTAGTACCGCCTTAAGGTGATCTCTATGCTCTTCTTCAGATTGTGAAGCTATCAACACATCGTCTAAAAAAGAAAAACAGAAAGGTAAATCTTGAAGCACCTGATTGATAAATCTTTGAAATGTAGAAGGAGCGTTACGTAGCCCAAATGGCATGAAATTAAACTGGAACAAGCCAAACGGCGTTATTATTGACGTTTTTTCTTTATCTTCATCTGCTATTGGTATATGGTAATAAGCTTGAATCAAGTCGATTTTTGTAAAAATTCGCTTACCTTCGAGAACAGAACTCACATCGTCTATTCTAGGGATAGGGTAGCGATCAGGAACTGTGATGGCGTTTAATCGCCTATAATCTCCACATATGCGCCAGGTTCCATTTTTCTTGGCTACTAAATGCAACGGACTCGCCCATTGTGACTTAGATGGTGATATAATACCTTCGTTAATCAGTATCTGAAATTCTTGTTTTGCGATCCTCATCGCCTCTGGTCCTAGTCTCCTAGATTTTGAGAACACTGGAGTGCTTTCCCTTGTATTTATATAATGTCTGACTTCATGTTTCACAGGTGGTGGAAAATATGCCGGTTTTGTGATTTCCGGATACATGGACAATAGTCGGAAAAATTTATTATTGCTCTGTAAAGTGCTGACAGTATCTGCAACTGAAACTGCTGCAATTTCTCCATTTACGGACATATTTGTATTAATATCTATTAGTTTTTTATTTTTAAGATCAATTAATAAGCCAAATTTATGGAGAAAGTCCGCGCCAAGTATACCTTTTGTTGTTTGAGCTATAACAAATGGCCATTGAAATTGTCGTTTAAGCCCAAGGTCAATATCGAGGAGTTGTGAACCGTATGTGAAAATTTCTGTCCCGTTGGCTGCAAATAATTTAAAATCAGAACCCTTTTCTTTCCTGTTGTTTTTGGCGGGAATGACTGACACATCAGCTCCACTATCCACCAAAAAGGTCTGTTTGCTGTTTCGATCCGTGATGAACAGTCTGTATGTGCGGCCAAAAGGAATTTCAGCAACAGTTGTGGTCGCTACATCTGCTGCTGCTTGTAGTTTCCCTGCTTTTCAGATTTTCCATGGTCTGTTTCCCACTGGCATGGAGTTTTACATTTATCTGATCGACATTTTGGTCCAAATCTAAAATGAAAATAGCTATATTTTCCACCATCTCTATACCTACCTCGGCTTTGACTCCCCCTTCGATTTCGGTGAGGTGCTGTACTGGTATCTCGAGACCTACCGAGACGTTTGATCTCTTGATCCATAGCCTCTAACTTAGCAATCAATTGAGGAAACGAAAAAGGGTCTGGAGCGTTGGGTTTTGATTCACGAACCTCTTCCATCATATTCTGTGGTCGGATCTCCCAAATTCGGTCTCCAATATCCGCCAGTTTATCTAAATCTCCGTCAGTAATAGTTAAAATGCTTCTGATTTGACTCAGAAGCTTATCAAGCCAGAGAGTTTTAATCAATTTATCAGAAACTTCCGACGTAGCTAGCCCTTTCATTTTTCTAAGAAGCTGACTTGGTTTCATGTCACCAATGTCCAAGCCACTGATTAATTTGCGGATCTGACGATCTTCACTTTCTCTATAAATATTGAGTAATCTTGCTTTGGCTTTTGTATACTTGTATTTTTCCTCCGATTTTACTAAGTCCCAAATATTTTCAACTGTTTTTAAATCCAACTGAGCTATCAAGTAATTAAATTTTGTCCCTTCCCGGGTTACATTTGAAAGCTCAAACTGGGCCTCGGCTTGGCAAAACCATATTTCGGGCCTTTCCACCCAGAACGGGGGCAATTTTATAGCTACCCTGTCTACATGTAAATTGGGTTTGTTCACTATGTTCTTACCTTTGCCGTCATCACCACCATTTTCGCTTCCGTTCTGCGACATCGTGAACGTCGGGGTCACCAATTGTTGCTGTCTTTATACTTTGCACAAGGTTTTAGCCAAAATAAAAAGAAAACACTTCACACTGTGAAACTCTTTATTTTCCATTAAGTTTTTCTCACTATAACCTCCTCACTCACTTATCTCAATCGATATATTTAATCATTGATAAATCGATATTTTTACTAATAGTTATTAATTTTATTGCTATTCTATTGTTACCCTACAGGACCGTCCATCAAATTCGTTAGGTTCTAAGGTGGGTTATTAATCTAGTAATAAAGTAAACACAGGATATCTCAGAAGTATAGTTGGGATTTTTTAGGCATTATAGTTTTAAATAGTTCAGTTAGACTATAACTAAAAGCCGTAAAAAGCTTTCTTTTGCAAAAGATTTAAAATCCTTCAAACTGGGTGTATTTGGCAGTTGATCCATTATCCACTTACGGGAGTTCACTTTTGTTGAATATTCCTTCAACCGTTCTTGTATTTCAGATTTCCTAAGGATAATTCGTCGAGGGAACAATCCGTTAAAGCTGTGCTGAGTTATCCAAGTTAAGATTAAATTGGAGTAAATTCACACGTCGTTGCTCAGAATATTTTAGCGTTGAGGTCTTGTACCACACCGAATTGAGAGAAAATGTAGTCCTGACCATATTTTCTTCTTATCCAGCTAATTAACAACTTCTATGCATAAAATATATCACAGGGATGTCTTCATTTACTGTGGATGCCTTAAGACAGGTGGTCATTGCCTCTAACTAATGACCTAGGAGAGTAATGCTTATTCTTCAGCCTTCATCAGAGATTAGTTTCGGAGTAGCTCCTGAAAGAATTAAGATGGAGCTGCCACCTCCTACCCCTTAGAAAGTAGCTCTCCTAGACCCACTCACTGTCTAACTAGGGTGAGCGGCTTCTATTTGCTTTCCTTTCATTTATTTGTATTAAAAAAGCAGTTTTTAACACCTCATTCAAACCAAGCTGCCATGTGACTTTAACATTCTGGCTGTCGATCCAACCCTTTTTTATGACAGTCTGTAAGGGGACTTCTGCCTACTTTCACTTAATCCATTTCTACCTACTAATATTAATTTTCCTTATGAAATTTACGTGGCAGGGCAGACACTTAACATAAGTAGCTTCAAGATATAAATATTTAATGATTATAAATTACAGCAATAGAAGTAAATGTATGATTAATATTGTAATTGATATGGATGAACTTATTAAAGTCTATTTTACTTATAAATTTCTGAAATTGTTCGTTTTATTGAGTTCCTCATAGTTGGATTTCCATAGGCCAGTTTTTCCCAGTTAGCAGGATGTACTTTGTTAAGTTATGGCATTGTGCATCTAATATCGGACAGTCATACGCCAGATGTACCCTAATTTGTTCACCTTCTCTAAACATTGGGTTATTTACTAGTGAAAACCTATGGAGTTATGACTTATTTTTGTTGTTGATATCCAGGCTTCATTCCATTTCTCTAATTATATGTAGTAGGGATTGTCAAAGGAGTGGATGTTAAAAAGACAGTCTTTAAGGAAACAAGATAAGGTTTTCTTTTATGCCAATATACAACACAAGTTAGTTTTACATTAACACACCTCTGTATTAAATGGAGGTAGGTAACACATAGAAGGGCCCATGGTTAGGCAAACCTTAATGAAGAGGCTGCTTGATTTTCGCTCCAAAACAGCTATCGGGAGTAATTGGAAGAATAGTCCTGAGTGCCAAACTCTATCAAAAACATGTTCTACATTACACACTATGCTCCAGTCACGCAGAAGTTCTTCTCAAAAGCAAAACCTAAGCAGCCCACTTTCAAATGGAACTTTTATTTAAAATTTCATGCCTCTCTGTTAAACAAGAGACTCACAAGTACCAGGACAGGCAGATCCACAAATGGCTCTCTGATTTAAAAAAAAAAAATTAAATAAACAAAACCCTAATACACAAAAATGCTGATATTATTAAGCATGTAATTTCTGAATATTTAGCTGTGTCAAAGGTTGGTTGTCTGAATTTACGGGAGGACATTGACCATGTCTATGGGTGAACATCATGAGTAAAGATTTAATAGTATTCATTTTAATGTTTCACGTTGTACACCATAAGTTAAGCTGAAAAATATTAAAAAAGCTTGGGCTGAGTCTATATCAAATGCAAGTAGGGCTAACAGCTGTTTTGAAATGAATGAAAATCAAGCAGCCTTCCCCTTAAGGCCCAATACTTGCTCAATTTTTTCACATTATCTCTACCACACTGCCGTACGGCCACATATCTTGGTGCAATAACATCAACTCCCACGGACGATACAGCACTACTTTATCAATAAAGACTCGACCCAAGCTTTTCACCATTTTTCTACTTAACTTATGGTGTACAACATAAAACATTAAAATGAATACTATTAACTCTTTACACATGACGTTCACCCATAGACATGGTCAAACACAGGCTGACACAGTTTAAATTCCGGAATCACCTGCTTAATAGGATCAGCATTTTTAAGTATTAGGGTTTCATTATTTTACTTTTTTGTATCAGAGAGCCATCTGTATTCACCTGTGGATCTATCTGTCCTGACTTACTTGCGAGTCTCTTGTTTAAGATAGATTCATGAAATTTTAAATATTTCATAGAGGAAAGACATGGGAAATATAGCTATCACTACAAAACATCAGCCTCATTAATCAATTGGCTGATAAAATTATATTTTTTAGTAATCTATAGTAGGGTATTAAATTAAATATCTCAGTGTCTCGGTTGAATAACAATATGTAATTTGTGTTTGGTTTTATAACTATAAATACAAAACCTTTTAATATATATTTTTTAAGCTAGACAGTGGTTTTTAAAGTAAAAGCAGCATTATTGAAAGGCATTGTAAAATAACACAATTCTTAGATTAAGTCCCTGGTTCGGAGATATTGATGAACAAAATCCTCAATGGGTAAGTGACATCGCTCTTCTATAAGCATGATTTTGTCACAATATTATTTCATTTAACTCTATGCTGTAAATTCTACACGTTAAATACCTTATTTAAATGAAAAATATTTTATCCAATCCTATCAGGTACACTAGAGTAAATAGCTTAGTTGTCATATCACAAGAGAAAAAATCTTTAATTAATTTTCACTATCGATCTTTAAAATTTGTGTGACACACTAAGGTATAGGTCAAAATATTTATTGTGTGAAGATTTGTTCATTCACGAAAGCAAGTGGTATTGTTAAAATGTTAAATTTCTATAACGTGGTGGAGAAGGTTAAATAAGAGCTACTTAAGTTAGTAATCTGGTTTTGTTTCATAAGTTTATTCATACTCTTTGCACATTTTTAGGTATATATACATTTTATTTTATCTATTAGTAATTTAAAGGCAATTCAAAAACGTATAAATACACCTTGCAGCAACATGACTATTAAGTTCACCTCACCTATAACAATCACTATCATGTTCGCTTTTAACTGATTCGAAATAGCCAGAGGTTGATCCATTTCCGCCTAGAAATGGTCCTGGTGATAAACCTTTAACTTCATTTTGGAAATTCACCAGAAATAGTCAATATACTTTTGTTAAAAAATGCAGATGTTAATAATATAAATTCATTTGAAGTAACTCTCCTTCATTCAGCACTGCGAGCTGGCAGAGAGCTAGGTTTTATTAGAGAACTTTTGTTAGCTGGTGCAGACACAATATAAAAAAAACTTATATTAAACCTCTACATTATAGTAGAAGGGTAGCTATAATAGTACCCAGATTCCCAATATATAAACGCATCATCCTGCATTATATATGAGCATCACGAGGGAATGTTCAATAAGCTGACACTCGTTGTTGGTTGGAACAACACAATTCTACAATTCTGCACACTTTAAGAAAACAAAATTCTTAAAGTATCATATCGTGCGATTGATGCAAAAGTTTCATTGAAGTCGATTCCACCACAAAAATGCTTATATTATTAAGCATGTAATTTCTGAATATTTAGCTGTGTCAAAGGTTGGTTGTCTGAAATTTTAAATATTTCATAGAGGAAAGACATGGAAAATATAGCTATCACTACAAAACATCAGTCTCATTAATCAATTGGCTGATAAAATTATATTTTTTAATAATCTAGAGTAGGGTATTAAATTAAATATCTCAGTGTCTCGGTTGAATAACAGTATGTAATTTGTGTTTGGTTTTATAACTATAAATACCAAACCTCTTTAAAACTCTTTTAATATATTTTTTCTCACACACTAAGGTATAGGTCAAAATATTTATTGTCTGAAGATTTGTTCATTCAGGAAAGCAAGTGGTATTGTAAACTTGTTAAATTTCTATAACATTGTGGAGAAGGTTAAATGAGAGCTACTTTCAGTTAGTAATCTGGTTTTGTTTTATAAGTTAATTGTTCTAATCTATCAGTCATTATAATCCTTGTTTTGTAAATTAAAACAAAAAAAAAATAATACCCTTGAAACATCATTATAGAATGGATAGATTTTTATTTATATTATGTTAAATGTTTGGTTGTCAAGGACTCTCCTGAGATATAATAAATTATTAGTTTAAGAGTTTTAAAACTTTTTTGTTAAAAGAACTGCTCGTTATTTTTGACCGAAAATGTCAGCAGACGCTAAGATGAACATTTTTACACTATCCCATCAGTGTAATTAAACAAGAATATAATTTAAAATATAAATTAATTATCGCTAACAATTACTTGTCAAAGGAAAAATATACAGGGATGATCGATACTCAAACAAGGGAACTCTCCAATAATGTGTGTTTCTACCAACTGAGCTAGCCTGCACGAGTCAACCATCTCCCTCGACTAAGCTCTCCCAGTGACCTGAAAGCCCCTTACCCTTACCACTGGCGGGGGGATGCAAGGCTTCCAGCAGGGACACAATGTGACCCATAACCAATCTAAGAGCTTGATTGCCAATTTCAAGGCGTTAAGTGAAAATATAAGATATATTTGAATATTAGGGGGACCGGAAAGTAATGTCGTTTTTTGACATTAAATGATAAATGATAAAATTGATAAATTTTGAATTTTTTTGCCACTTAGAAAATTTTGCGTTTGGAATAAATGGAAATCCAATATCGCGCGAGTATAGTGGTTGAGGCAATACCTCCCACTCCAATTCATTCATTTTTTCCAGGGTTCTTGCGAAAAAAAATAGGCGCAGTGAGCTCATGCATTATCGTGTTGCAGAATAACGCCTTTTTTATTGATAATCAATGGGCAATTTTCAATTAAACATTGATTTACTCGATCAAATTGTTAACTGTAAAGATCTGCATTCACAGTTTTTCCAGGTATCAGCGATGAACGACCCCGCGAATACTCCACCAAACACACAAAAGCGGCTTTTTGGAGTGTAAACCTGGCTGAGCTGTACTTCGTGCCAATTCATGCCGAGAGAGATTTTTGGATTATCATAGAGGACCCATTTTTCATCTCCAGCCTCATCCACCATGCTCGCCCGATATTGCGCCATCGGATTTCCATTAATTCCTATCGCTAAAAATTTGATAATTCGGATGATGTTGAAAAAGGCCATCTCCAGATATTTTGCCCAAAAACAAATTCATTTTTATCAATTCGCCATTCAAAATTTTCACACTAGATGGCAAAAGGTTGCTGATGAGGGTGATTACATCATTGATCAAAAACAAGAACTTGTTAATAATTTATGTGTTTGAATTTAATGTAAAAAAAACGACATTACTTTCCGGTCCCCCTAATATATCGTTCACAGTCGTAGAGAATATATATATATAAGTTAAAGCAAGAGGCATGACTATGTCGTATATTAATACGAGGGTGGGCTGATAAGTTTCCGACCTCAACATGAAGATAGCAGCAGTCGTAAAAGCTAGTGAATTTCGTTGTAAATCTGTTGACAGTTACTCACCAAAGTTTCAGCCATTTTGGACGCGCAGTTGTGACAGACGAACAATATCGACGTAATATTATCATCGTGTCACAACGTAACAATTTTTTCGACCATTCATTTGACGAAAAGTTTTTACCAAGTAGAGCTCGATAAAAATTCTCGAAAATATACCGCGTTCATATTTAACGGAAGGACCTATCAATATAGAAAGGTCCCATTCGGACTAAAAATAAGTTCGGCCGCCTTGAGCAGAGCGTTAACCCCTATCTTTGACGAATTCCGACCTTACGTACAAATATATGTGGACGACATTATTGTAATGACAAACGACGTAAAACAACACATCGACTTACTAGCACGACTATTTAAGAAACTAAGAGAATTCAACGTGACAATTAATTTCGACAAATCGCACTTCTTCAAGGACACTATTGACTACGTGGGCTATGTTTTAACCCCCCAAGGGATCAAACCCCAACCGAACAAGGTTAAACTAATCCACGACTACCCTACCACTAAAAACAGAAAACAACTTAAATCATTTTTAGGACTGATAAGCTATTACCAAAAATTTTCACAACAGTAATCACACTACTACGGACAATTAAACAGACTACTAAAACAACAGGGTAAATGGACATGGACTAACGACTATACTACTACGTTCAATACAATCAAACAGCTGTTCTCAGAAAATCTCACACTATATCATCCTGATTTTTACAAAACATTTTATCTCGAAACTGACGCTAGTGAATACACTTTGGGCGCCCAATTATTCCAAATTCACGATGGAAACAAGAGATACCACAAGAGAAAAGGAGCTCTTAGCTATTAATTGCTCCACAAAGAAATTTCAAGTTTACTTACTGAACAAACCTTTCATCCTACGAAGCGATCACAAAGCACTATCATCAATGCACAGAAATTTAAAAGGACAAACACCCCGGTTGCAACGTTGGCGAATCTACCTACAACAATATGACTACGTCATTGAACATATCAAGGGAAAGGAAAACGCCATTGCAGATTTTTTAAGCCGCAACCCTAATGAGCCTCTGGCAAACCAACGTGAAAACAACTTCATCGTTAACCACGTTTCCTTGGAGATAGATCCAATTGCAAATGAGATATTTGAATCTTTTAAACGCTCATATCCAAGCGACGAAAAACTTTCAATAATGATAAAGAAAACACAAGTGAAAAAAAAATCACTGCCACATATAAAATATTACGATGGATACTATTTAATTAAAACCAAAGAGAGTGTCAATTATCGGATATACATTCCATCCAATCAGCTGGTGAAATTCATTATTAAATTTCACCAACTCCATGGACAAATGGAGACTTAATCCATGGTCCTCCTCGGAGACTGAAACGGCAGTGGCCTCGTGACCTCCTATAAATGCGCAACAGTGGGAGTCCTGGCAATGGCCAGTTTCTCCAATCATGTCCTGAGCGTATGTGGCTCTCGCGCTCTTCGTCAGCCTCGCTCGTATTCGGTGGCGTGGCTGGCGGAGGAGCGTGGGGACTTCCCAGGACTTCGGTTCCTCTTTCGCATGCGAGGGAGGCAACAACCGTGTGGACTTAGGGGTCCCCTGGGCTGTTTGTAAATATTGTATGAATGTGCGAGCGAATGAATACCATTGGTATGAACGAATTATACTATTACATTAAAACGGAATTTTACGCCACAAAACTCAAACAAAATATTATCAACACCATAAGGAAATGCAACACATGCCAATTTTGCAAAATTACGAACAACACATTATACGCCAGCTACACCTACCTAGAAAATCATGATACAATGATCACTGTCTCAGCGGATTTTCTGTGACCATTACCAACTGGAGTGGGTAGCAATAGATATCTCTTCGTCATGATAGATAATTTTTCAAAATTCTCTAAATTATACCCAGTGACCAAGGAAACAGCTGAATCAGCTTTAGATTGCGTACGTAAATTTTGCACAGAACTCGGCACCCCCGTCCGAATAGTAACAGACCACGGAAGCCAATTTACTTTTGGTAAATGGAAAAAGGGTCTGGAGAATATGAATATATTAACGATATACGCGTCAATCCACCACCCACAATCAAATAGGACCGAACGGCTAAATCGCGACATCGGCGAGTATCTCAGGACCTGTTTGAGGAATGAAAAACATAGCTTATGAGTAAAATACATTCCCCGAATCGAGTTTTTAATAACAACTCATATTGCGAGGGAATTGGTGGGTGCCCTATCGAAATTCATTACGGAAAAAGGCCAAAAAGTTTATTATATTCTTGGACGGAGGGAGTGTTGCAGACCGAAACGGGTCAGGGCGAGGAAATAAATATGGAAGAACTACGGAAACGGACTCTGGATATTATCAGAACAAGGGGGACAACGGCTAAGGAAAAATATGATAAGGAACATAAATTACAAACGTTGGAAATCGGAGGATTAGTATTGGTTACATCATTACGTATTCCTAAACACAACGGTGAAATTTCAAAATCCCTTCCGTTTTGGGAAGGCCCGTATAGAATAACGCACAAATTGAGCAATTCATCCTTTGTACTCGCACACCCCGCTGACGATACAGTACGCGGGACCTTTCATATTTCATCTTTGAAACGATACCATGAGCCGACCCCTTATAATTAATTTTATAAATCAACGCGAGTCACACATATTCGAATTCATTATTTGATAAATAATTACCCCAATTGTTGTTAAATTGAATTAAATCGTTAAAAACAACCACTTCAACAATTCGAATGCAGCAACAAAATATTTGTGGATCCACATGTTTGAAAAAAAAAACTAGCTTTTATTTATAAGGGAAGGCAATTGTAGCTTTCAAGATATTTGGGAGTGGGTGTCATGAGCCCTCACAGGTGGAAGGCAGCCACTTTCCCTAATACTATTACTTACTAATACTACTATTGAACACTAACCGAGTGGGGATGAACTGAAGACGTAGCCTTAGGACAGCCGTCAATAAGAACGTGTCTGGCAAGCTCCCGATTGGCGGTTACCAGATTGTTGAAATGTTGAAGAATGCATAATGGAAAACGGACGGTTTGTTGAATTATTGGAAAATTATTGATTGAATCTGAAAGGGGAAAAGAAGAAAAGAAAAGCAGGTGATTTTTTATTGAATACCATGGTGTGTTGAGGGGGATGGGCGGACAAAGTTGTAGGTGGGTGTCATCAACATTTGTTTACTATTGTGGATCCATTCATAAAAAAATGAGCTCAATTTCATATTTTGTAATTATTTGTTCTAGCATGATTTAAAACGATTTGAAATATTTTTTTATATTGTCAATATTCTATTCTTTAATTATAATTATTAATCATAACCATTTTTTATTTGAATATATTTCACAATTCCTAGTTTCTCAATTTTATTAATAACCATAACATTAGCCTTGAGATCAGGTGATTCAAATGGGATAAATTTCTATGTCAAAGACATAAAACAACTTGAATCAAAGATCTCATGATGGACCTGCCAAATTAGTTATATTAAATTAATTAAGTAAAGTAAAAACGATGGTAAAAATAAGGTAGGTTTCAATATATATATACAAGTTAAAGTCAGCAGTATGACTGTATAACCCATGATCCTGTATGTGTAGGATTAGGATAGGAGCCCAGGCATACATGGTCGCAGCCAGGCGAGTCGAGCCAATCGGAGCAAAGAGTTGTCCCGGTATGAGGGTTCCTTCAGGGTGACCACGGTTTGCGAGCACAATCTAGTGACGGTACAAAGTGTCCACAGACCCAGGAAGCACAGGGCTGTACATATAGAGCAGTTAAAGCTTCCAGCGGGGAAGCCTTCCGAATAGCAATATACCTGTAGTATCCTCGCCCCTGCACACAGCTCAGTTTGGACCAGACTTTGGTCTTTCTGTATATTTTTTTTTTATGTATATTTTGTAATATATATATTTTTTTTATCATTATTATTATATTAGTTTCTGAGGCCTGTAAGGTTTTGCTTAGTTGTTACCCGTGAGTACAGAATCATTATGTTTTATATACACACATTCTAGTTATTAGTTGTATGTTATCATTATGATTTTTTTTCCTGACAGATGGTTGGAAACTGGCAGGGTGGAGTTAAACTATTAGTTTAAAAAGGAGTATGACTGTATTGTAAATAACTACGATAGTGGGATGTAAACAACCCATGATCCTATATGTGTAGCATTGTCGGAATAATAAATTTAGTCTTTCTCTTGACCCCAAGTGTGTCAGTTCGTTTTATCAAATCTTAACTGCCGGAGATTAACTTTTATTTATATATATATATATATGTAATGAAAGTGATCTCTCTTTCATTTGAATTGGCCGTGCTGCTTCCACTGGCCCCCACCAGATGGAGCATCAGTTATCAGATAGAGAAGGTTATGTGAGATAACAGAACATATAATAGTGTGTAAAATAAAATAGTGTAAATAGAGAATTGATAGTTAGAAACTGTAATTGTCGTTTCTTTGTTTACAGGTAAGATTGTGTAAATCAATATTAATAATTGTTATAATATAATATATAGTGAATAAAATTGCTAACTTTGTTTACAGAGAAACTGATTTCAGTTTATTCACCCCACCTTCAATAATTGTCTTACAAAACGACAATTACAGTTTCTAACTATCAATTCTCTATTTACACTATTTTATTTTACACACTATTATATGTTCTGTTATCTCACATAACCTTCTCTATCTGATAACTGATGCTCCATCTGGTGGGGGCCAGTGGAAGCAGCACGGCCAATTCAAATGAAAGAGAGATCACTTTCATTACATATATATATATATATATATATATATATATATATATATATATGCTGTGTCAAATTCTTCACCATGAATAAATAAAGTTCCCCTCTTCTCGGCCCAGATAATACCCACCTACATTTCTATATTTGAATAATAATAAAATTGTTAAGCGTCAGGTAAGAGAAGGGAAAACTTTTTTTGAAACAGCTTAAGCCCATTAGGGGTGCGAATGAGGCCCAGATTTGGGTTTTTTTCCCAGACTCTCGGAACCGGGCATTCGAAGTGAACACAACTCTAGCTCTCTCTCTCTGCACTGGCGCTTGCTGCTCTACTCGAACCATGGCTTTCTTATTCAAACTACGGCTCGCCTCTCGACTGGTACTTGCAGCATCACTGATTTTCACTGAGTTTCAAGATTTAGACCTTCTCATTTATGAAAACCTCTGCATCTCTCATTCCAAACCTCGCTATGTTTTAGTCCGCTGTTGTCAGACCCCACACCTTTCTAGTTGGGATTCTCTGCCTTCCTCTCGCTAAAACTAGCACCTCCTTGGAAGAGATCTGTTTCTCGTGGACGACCGTCGCCTGGGGCCCTACAAACTTAACCTAGTAGCGTCTTCCTGCCTCTCTCCGGTTCACACTTGCCTTTGGGATCCAGACGGTTTTCGCCTACCCTTAGATACCGAGTTTGAATTTGTGGTCATTTCAAGACCACATAAACTACCTACCCTATATCTCTTCTCCTGAACATAAAACACTGTTGGGGCACAAACCTATCAGATATGGATATAGTTCACAGTAGTAAGACCCGTCATGAAGCAATTGTCCAGGTCATAGCCTATTCAACCCTCACTTCATCACTAGGCCCCCGTCGTGACGAAACGACATTATACAATAAAAAGAAAAAAAAGGGGGAAAACAACAAATATTATTATAATTAATTAACTGTGTCGTCAAAAAATTTCTTTTTATTTTTGCTTGTAAATATTAGCTTTTATTTACAGTTCTATATATTGTAATATGAAATAAAAAAAAATGTATTTGTATAGGAAAAGTTTAAGGAACACTGTTTACAAATAAATATACTCAATTATTCTATTATATATTTATAGCAACTACACCTGATAACTAGGTAACTGAAGGGTGATCTCTTCTTTATTTGCATAAGAACTCTTACTAATTGTAACTTTTCGATTAGAACATCGATAATAACCAACCAATGAGTTTTCCAGATTACCCAAAAGATCTTTATATACATATACAATATTATCTTTGAATTATCACATGTTTTAAAAGATAAAGGAACAAAATTATGGTATTCAAATTTCAAAAATAAAAGTAAATAAACAGAACCCTAGCATTTATATGCAGTCTTTTTCTTTTCATTACCAATTTAACCTCTAGAGGAGCGGGGACTCAAGATTGAAACATATTGAACATGAGATGACAATTCAGGGATTGTCATTGATTGCTCCTTCTAATTAGCTGCTGGTATGTTGACTGGCAGTGAGGTTCGAAAAGAGGCTGGCGGTGGACTTTCAGCCTCATGTTGCGCTCTTTGAAACACAGGCTGAATACTGCAAGGTGAAGAAGGTTGATTTTCTTCACTCGGCTGGTCTCGATCTTGTCAAGATCTAAGAACCATGAGTTTCTTCTGTGGTGAGCTCCATCAGCATAACATCCATTAATATCAGATAAATAGCTTATTACATTACAAGCTATTACTTGAGTTATTCAATCTCACTGGTGTATATTTTGAGACTGAATTGGTTAAAAAGAAAAAAAAAAGTGATAGAGAACTGTGACCTTTTGATAACTGCAATATCCAGCTAAGAGAATACATTGTGCCATTGCCTCGAGGGCAGGGTGTATGAACACTAATCACTTAACTAATGTCCTGGGTTTGAATCCCAGCCTTGTCACTATTTTTTCTCTTTAATCAATAATTATTTAAAATTGTCAAGTTCGATCAATATTTGTTGCAAAAGCAGTTAGATCAATCCAAGCACAACTGCTTTCTTACTCTGTTCCATTCATTTTTTTTTATCTAAATAACCAATTTTTACATTATGTTTTGAGTCTTAGTTTGCATTAATATATTTTAAATGTGATTCTTATTACTTTTTAGTTGTGTTATTGACCCCGCTATTTTTAATAATTTATAGCCCCTGATATGTTAGGATATTTTTTTTTCTTTGGCTAATAAATTTTATATACAATTGGTTGTAAGAAGCAATTGTTTGAAAATTTTAATGCTTTCTACTTACTGTGAGAAATTTCTTTAGAATCCTATGAAAAGAATAAATTTGTTCAAAAATTATGTTTGTTTTAATATCTCACGATCTACTAACATTGATAACCTCTCTGATTTTAATTATTTTAGTAGCATTTGATCGGGGCATGTGTTTCTATTTTATTTTTTGCTAGGTTGTTGATACAAAGAGATACCAACCAATTTATTAAAAAATCTGCATTCAAAATAAAAAAAGGAATAAAGGGAAATGAGAATAAATTGTTTCTGTGATTTTATCCTTGACAATTGTTTATAGAACTCAATTCTTTACTTATTTATTGAATCCTTATAAAACCCAGCAACATGGGTGGATGGACTCTTTTCTAGTTATAACTAGGAATAAGGAACCGAACGTATGTATGCATGTTGATAACATTTGGTTTATCTTACAGTTAAATGTCTAGTCTTGCTAGGCCTAGGACTTTTACTTGTGCTACGCAAATAATAGACGTATCTACAGTAACTTAATATCCCAAAGATTTTAACTTATGGTGACATGATTATTTGGAGAATGCAGCAGGAACAGAAATCCAGATGGACTCCCAATTTTAAGAGCTGAAGACCCAGTTCACTTTTTTTCTTTTTTATTACAATGATATACTATTCGTGATAGTATAATGTAAAAGTACTTATGAATATTTTTGTAACAGGTAGGAAAATGTATAAAAAAAATTCTTAAATTAATATAAATATATCGTATATTATATATAAAAAATATAAATACATATATAATTCAAACAGTTAAATGACAGTAATATATAATCTTCCAGTTTCAATCACTATTTATAATTATAAAATTTCTTGGATAAAGGAAAATGAATGTTCACATCGTATTATAATTATCCTAACAATAATAATTTTAATTAACAAACTAAAGGATCACTATTAACTAAAGGACTAACAGATTTGAAAATGATATTTGATAAGTTGAACAACAGTCTGTAAACCATATATATATATATATAATTCAAACAATTAAATGAAAAAAACATTATATTAACTATAACACTCGAAATATTTAAAGTGAATATAAATCATAATGATAACAAGACTATACATAACTATGACTAAACAACTTAAGTATATAAACAGCTATAATCATAACATAAATATCATAATTATTCATTTCTCTACAACTAATGTCTCAAAAGTTATAAGTTTTATTTGACAAAAGGAAACAAATTTTTAATATTTTTGATAGACCAGTTACAAAGTGAACGAGCTTAGTTTGTCATGAAATTGGATGACTGTCATAAGAGTAGCGAAGCAAAATCGTTTATAAGGGCACTGCTGCTCATTGCAGTTATAAATTTTAATATATCATGATCATTTAAATAGTTAGCAATGCTGTTCATGCAATTGAAAGTGAGAACAACAGGGTCACCACATCCTTCCAACCAACAACAGAGTGTCAGCTCATTGAACATTTCCCTGAGCAAAGCTTGTTGTGCGGACTCCCTCAATGCTTCTTTGATGATGTGTTCATATATTGGGAATGAGGGTGCTATTATAGCTAACCTTGTACTATAACCTAGGGGTTTTATAGGTTTTCTTACGACTAAATTAAACAATGAAAAGTTATTGTAGAGACTGTATTTTTTTAACCTAACTACTTCCCTTTCACACTTATCAAAATATTCAATCCATTGGTTGCAAGAACATGATGATGTAGCATCACAAGGCGAAATGTTATAATCAAGGAATTCTTTATAACAATCATAATGCGTTAATATGAGCATCTTAATAAAGTGGCTAGAATGACTCGTCTTCCTATTAAAATGAAGATTAAATCTTAATTCTGAACGAAGGCCATAGTTTAACAAATCTGCAATCAGTTTCAATTTTTGTTCACCTGCATGATGAATAACTTCATCAGATTCTACTGCTAGCTCGTTTCGTGAATTTCTTGCATTTACGTCTGCTCCTGACTTTAAAAGTAAATGGATTACCTTAAGAGCGTCACTACTGGCTGGAACTAAGTTCATAATAGTATGCAGTGCTGTGTTCTGTTTCTCATCTCTTTCATTAACATCAGCCCCATATGTTATTAACAAACTTGCAATTTCTGGGCATAAGCACTTATGGAGAACTGTATGACCTCTGGCCTCGGCTCCAGCCAACAAAAGTAATTTAATAACTTCTGGTTTTGAATTGCTGTATAATGCTGACACCAGTGGAGTTTCTCCATTATAACCTGCAGTATCTGAACCATGGAACAACAGTCCATAGCCAATATCAAATGCTGTTCGAATCGGTCGCGCAGTAGTCACACCATTAGGATCAGCTCCCCCACATAAAAGGGCCTTTATTAAATTTACGTCTTTGTTTGTACGAATTGCCAAATGAAGTAGAGTTTCCCCATCACTGCTGTTAAATTGACTACATGCTACCTTAGTATTAACATCAGCCCCTGCAAATAACAGTGCCTTAATAACAGGCACTTCTCTGCCAGCAATAACAGCTGAATGTAGTGGAGTATTATTATTCAAGTCGTCCAAAGCGTTAACATCTGCACCAGCAGATAAGAGTGCCTTTATTAAACTTACGTCTTTGTTTGTACGAATTGCCAAATGAAGTAGAGTTTCTTCATCACTGCCGTTAAATTGACTACATGCTACCTTAGCATTAACATCAGCCCCTGCCAATAACAGCGCCTTAATAACAGGCAGCTCTCTGCCAGCAATAACAGCTGAATGTAGTGGAGTATAATTATTATCCAAGTCCAAAGGATTTACATCTGCACCATGTGCCAGCAGTTCTTTGGTGATCTCTACAGTATGAGCATAATAAAGTGCGGTATTTTTAGAGTTGTTAACCTCACAATTAACATCTGCACCAGAAGATAAGAGTGCTTTAATAACACCCACATCTTTGTTAGCCAAAGTTCCAAAATGTAGAGGTGTTCTTCCAAAAAGGTCTCTTGCATTAACATCAGCACCATGCAAAACCAGATCATTCACAATTTCTGCAGTATTGGCAAGATGGAGAGCGGTAAATTGACTAAATGCTTCCTTAGCATTAACATCAGCCCCTGCAAATAAGAGTGCCTCAATAACAGGCAGAGAGCTGCCATTAATGATCGCTGAGTGTAGTGGATTATTATTATCCAAGTCCAAAGCATTAACATCGGCCTTAGCAGATAAAAGTGCTTTAATAACACCCACATCTTTTTTATCCAAAGTTCCAAAATGTAGAGGTGTTCTTCCAAACATGTCTCTTGCATTAACATCAGCATCATGCAAAACCAGTTCATTCACAATTTCTTCAGTATTGGCAAGATGGAGAGCGGTAAATTGACTCAATGCTTCCTTAGCATTAACATCAGCCCCTGCAAATAAGAGTGCCTTAATAACAGGCAGAGAGCTGCCATTAATGATCGCTGAGTGTAGTGGAGTATTATTATCCAAGTCCAAAGCATTAACATCTGCATTAAAAAATAAAAGTGCTTCAATAACACCCACATCTTTGTTAGCCAAAGTTCCAAAATGTAGAGGGGTTCTCCCAAACAAGTCTCGTGCATTAACATCAGCACCACGCAAAACCAGTTCATACACAATTTCTTCAGTATTGGCGAGATGGAGAGCGGTAAATTGGCTACATGCTTCCTTAGCATTAACATCAGCCCCTCCAAATAAGAGTGCCTTAATAACAGGCAGCTCTCTGCCAGCAATAACGGCTGAATGTAGTGGAGTATTATTATTCAAGTCCAAAGCATTAACATCAGCACTAACAGATAAAAGTGCTTTAATAACACCCACATCTTTGTTAGCCAATGTTCCAAAATGTAGAGGGGTTCTCCCAAACAAGTCTCGTGCATTAATAACAGCACCACGCAAACCCAGTTCATGCACAATTTCTTCAGTATTGGCGAGATGGAGAGCGGTAAATTGGCTACATGCTTCCTTAGCATTAACATCAGCACCTCCAAATAAGAGTGCCTTAATAACAGGCAGCTCTCTGCCAGCAATAACGGCTAAATGTAGTGGAGTGTTATCATCCAAGTCCAAAGCATTAACATCTGCCTTAGCAGATAAAAGTTCTTTAATAACACCCACATCTTTGTTAGCCAAAGTTCCAAAATGTAGAGGTGTTCCTCCAAACATGTCTCGTGCATTAACATCAGCATCGTGCAAAACCAGTTCATGCACAATTTCCTCAGTATAGGCGAGATGGAGAGCGGTAAATTGACTACATGCTTCCTTAGCATTAACATCAGCCCCTGCGAATAAGAGTGTCTTAATAACAGGCAGCTCTCTGCCTGCAATAACAGCTGAATGTAGTGGAGTATTATTATCCAAGTCCAAAGCTTTAACATCTGCCTTAGCAGATAAAAGTGCTTTAATAATACCCACATCTTTGTTAGCCAAAGTTCCAAAATGTAGAGGTGTTCCTCCAAACATGTCTCGTGCATTAACATCAGCATCGTGCAAAACCAGTTCATGCACAATTTCCTCAGTATTGGCGAGATGGAGAGGGGTAAATTGACTACATGCTAACTTAGCATTAACATCGGCCCCAGCAGATAAAATTGCTTTAATAAGGGGCAACTCTCCGTCAGCAATAATAGCTGAATGTAGCAGGGTTCTCCCAACCAGGTCTACTGCAGTAACGTCCGCACCAGCTAACAAAAGTTCTCTAATAAAACCTGGCTCTCTGCCAGCTCCCAGTGCTGAATAAAGGTGAGCAACTTCATCTGAATTTATATTATTAATATCTGCACCATTTAACAAAAGTGTATTGACTATTTCTAGCCATATCATCATCATATGATTGTCATCTACATCATTTAAAAACGACATTATGATTGTTATAGGTGAACCTACTAGTTGTGTTATTGGAAGGTATATTAATTACTATGGCTTTAAATTACTAATAGCTAAAATAATATGTATATGTACCTGGAAGTGTTCAAGCAGTGTGAATAAACCAGTAATGACTTAACTTATGAAACAACACCAGATCACTAACTGAAAATAGATCTCCCTTACCTTCCCGCACCACGTTGAATGTTAACATTACAACCGGTGGCTCGTTCACATACCAATCTTCAGTCAACAAACCAAAGAGGTCGGGAGAGTAGTAGAGATAAGAAAAACTACTTAACTACTGGCGGGATGGTAATTCTAGTAGGCAGCCATATGCAACGGGACCACTGACACTAATTAATAGTTTATATCTTTTTTTACCTTCTGAAAAAGTGGCTATTAAAACCCAATTCTTTGAAATATTTTCGTGTGTTACATCAGCACTATAGCCCTTGGTTTATAACAACGGCCATTTGTTCGGCTCACGGATTTTCTAATAGGAAAAATCGCAAGCGCAATCTAGGAGAATAATTCCACAACTAAATTCAACAATTCTTTCCTTGTTTTTTTTTATTCAGTGCTAAAAGATATCTTCAAGGCCAAATAATAATAATTATCGGCTCTGAAAGGCTAATTGGACCGTCCACCAAATTCGTTAGGTTCTAAGGTGGGTTATTAATCTAGTAATAAAGTAAACACAGTTGATCCATTATCCACTTACGGGAGTTCACTTTTGTTGAATATTCCTTCAACCGTTCTTGTATTTCAGATTTCCTAAGGATAATTCGCCGAGGGAACAATCCGTTAAAGCTGTGCTGAGTTATCCAAGTTAAGATTAAATTGGAGTAAATTCACACGTCGTTGCTCAGAATATTTTAGCGTTGAGGTCTTGTACCACACCGAATTGAGAGAAAATGTAGTCCTGACCATACTTTCTTCTTATCCAGCTAATTAACAACTTCTATGCATAAAATATATCACAGGGATGTCTTCATTTACTGTGGATGCCTTAAGACAGGTGGTCATCGCCTCTAACTAATGACCTAGGAGAGTAATGCTTATTCTTCAGCCTTCATCAGAGATTAGTTTCGGAGTAGCTCCTGAAAGAATTAAGAAGGAGCTGCCACCTCCTACCCCTTAGAAAGTTGCTCTCCTAGACCCACTCACTGTCTAACTAGGGTGAGCGGCTTCTATTTGCTTTCCTTTCATTTATTTGTATTAAAAAAGCAGTTTTTAACACCTCATTCAAACCAAGCTGCCATGTGACTTTAACATTCTGGCTGTCGATCCAACCCTTTTTTATGACAGTCTGTAAGGGGACCTCTGCCTACTTTCACTTAATCCATTTCTACCTACTAATATTAATTTTCCTTATGAAATTTACGTGGCAGGGCAGACACTTAACATAAGTAGCTTCAAGATATAAATATTTAATGATTATAAATTACAGCAATAGAAGTAAATAGATGCATTAAATAAATGTATGATTAATATTGTAATTGATATGGATGAACTTATTAAAGTCTATTTTACTTATAAATTTCTGAAATTGTTCGTTTTATTGAGTTCCTCATAGTTGGATTTCCATAGGCCAGTTTTTCCCAGTTAGCAGGATGTACTTTGTTAAGTTATGGCATTGTGCATCTAATATCGGACAGTCATACGCCAGATGTACCCTAATTTGTTCACCTTCTCTAAACATTGGGTTATTTACTAGTGAAAACCTATGGAGTTATGACTTATTTTTGTTGTTGATATCCAGGCTTCATTCCATTTCTCTAATTATATGTAGTAGGGATTGTCAAAGGAGTGGATGTTAAAAAGACAGTCTTTAAGGAAACAAGATAAGGTTTTCTTTTATGCCAATATACAACACAAGTTAGTTTTACATTAACACACCTCTGTATTAAATGGAGGTAGGTAACACATAGAAGGGCCCATGGTTAGGCAAACCTTAATGAAGAGGCTGCTTGATTTTCGCTCCAAAACAGCTATCGGGAGTAATTGGAAGAATAGTCCTGAGTGCCAAACTCTATCAAAAACATGTTCTACATTACACACTATGCTCCAGTCACGCAGAAGTTCTTCTCAAAAGCAAAACCTAAGCAGCCCACTTTCAAATGGAACTTTTATTTAAAATTTCATGCCTCTCTGTTAAACAAGAGACTCACAAGTACCAGGACAGGCAGATCCACAAATGGCTCTCTGATTTAAAAAAAAAAAATTAAATAAACAAAACCCTAATACACAAAAATGCTGATATTATTAAGCATGTAATTTCTGAATAATTAGGTGTGTCAAAGGTTGGTTGTCTGAATTTTTAAATATTTCATAGAGGAAAGACATGGAAAATATAGCTATCACTACAAACCATCAGTCTCATTAATCAATTGGCTGATAAAATTATATTTTTTAGTAATCTAGAGTAGGGTATTAAATTAAATATCTCAGTGTCTCGGTTGAATAACAGTATGTAATTTGTGTTTGGTTTTATAACTATAAATACCAAACCTCTTTAAAACTCTTTTAATATATTTTTTCTCACACACTAAGGTATAGGTCAAAATATTTATTGTCTGAAGATTTGTTCATTCAGGAAAGCAAGTGGTATTGTAAACTTGTTAAATTTCTATAACATTGTGGAGAAGGTTAAATGAGAGCTACTTTCAGTTAGTAATCTGGTTTTGTTTTATAAGTTAATTGTTCTAATCTATCAGTCATTATAATCCTTGTTTTGTAAATTAAAACAAAAAAAAAATAATACCCTTGAAACATCATTATAGAATGGATAGATTTATATTATGTTAAATGTTTGGTTGTCAAGGACTCTCCTGAGATATAATAAATTATTAGTTTAAGAGTTTTAAAACTTTTTTGTTAAAAGAACTGCTCGTTATTTTTGACCGAAAATGTCAGCAGACGCTAAGATGAACATTTTTACACTATCCCATCAGTGTAATTAAACAAGAATATAATTTAAATTATAAATTAATTATCGCTTACAATTACTTGTCAAACGAAAAATATACAGGGATGATCGATACTCAAACAAGGGAACTCTCCAATAATGTGTGTTTCTACCAACTGAGCTAGCCTGCACGAGTCAACCATCTTCCTCGACTAAGCTCTCCCAGTGACCTGAAAGCCCCTTACCCTTACCACTGGCGGGGGGATGCAAGGCTTCCAGCAAGGGACACAATGTGACCCATAACCAATCTAAGAGCTCGATTGCCAATTTCAAGGCGTTAAGTGAAAATATAAGATATATTTGAATATTAGGGGGACCGGAAAGTAATGTCGTTTTTTGACATTAAATGATAAATGATAAAATTGATAAATTTTGAATTTTTTTGCCACTTAGAAAATTTTGCGTTTGGAATAAATGGAAATCCAATATCGCGCGAGTATAGTGGTTGAGGCAATACCTCCCACTCCAATTCATTCATTTTTTCCAGGGTTCTTGCGAAAAAAAATAGGCGCAGTGAGCTCATGCATTATCGTGTTGCAGAATAACGCCTTTTTTATTGACAATCAATGGGCAATTTTCAATTAAACATTGATTTACTCGATCAAATTGTTAACTGTAAAGATCTGCATTCACAGTTTTTCCAGGTATCAGCGATGAACGACCCCGCGAATACTCCACCAAACACACAAAAGCGGCTTTTTGGAGTGTAAACCTGGCTGAGCTGTACTTCGTGCCAATTCATGCCGAGAGAGATTTTTGGATTATCATAGAGGACCCATTTTTCATCTCCAGCCTCATCCACCATGCTCGCCCGATATTGCGCCATCGGATTTCCATTAATTCCTATCGCTAAAAATTTGATAATTCGGATGATGTTGAAAAAGGCCATCTCCAGATATTTTGCCCAAAAACAAATTCATTTTTATCAATTCGCCATTCAAAATTTTCACACTAGATGGCAAAAGGTTGCTGATGAGGGTGATTACATCATTGATCAAAAACAAGAACTTGTTAATAATTTATGTGTTTGAATTTAATGTAAAAAAAAACGACATTACTTTCCGGTCCCCCTAATATATCGTTCACAGTCGTAGAGAATATATATATATAAGTTAAAGCAAGAGGCATGACTATGTCGTATATTAATACGAGGGTGGGCTGATAAGTTTCCGACCTCAACATGAAGATAGCAGCAGTCGTAAAAGCTAGTGAATTTCGTTGTAAATCTGTTGACAGTTACTCACCAAAGTTTCAGCCATTTTGGACGCGCAGTTGTGACAGACGAACAATATCGACGTAATATTATCATCGTGTCACAACGTAACAATTTTTTCGACCATTCATTTGACGAAAAGTTTTTACCAAGTAGAGCTCGATAAAAATTCTCGAAAATATACCGCGTTCATATTTAACGGAAGGACCTATCAATATAGAAAGGTCCCATTCGGACTAAAAATAAGTTCGGCCGCCTTGAGCAGAGCGTTAACCCCTATCTTTGACGAATTCCGACCTTACGTACAAATATATGTGGACGACATTATTGTAATGACAAACGACGTAAAACAACACATCGACTTACTAGCACGACTATTTAAGAAACTAAGAGAATTCAACGTGACAATTAATTTCGACAAATCGCACTTCTTCAAGGACACTATTGACTACGTGGGCTATGTTTTAACCCCCCAAGGGATCAAACCCCAACCGAACAAGGTTAAACTAATCCACGACTACCCTACCACTAAAAACAGAAAACAACTTAAATCATTTTTAGGACTGATAAGCTATTACCAAAAATTTTCACAACAGTAATCACACTACTACGGACAATTAAACAGACTACTAAAACAACAGGGTAAATGGACATGGACTAACGACTATACTACTACGTTCAATACAATCAAACAGCTGTTCTCAGAAAATCTCACACTATATCATCCTGATTTTTACAAAACATTTTATCTCGAAACTGACGCTAGTGAATACACTTTGGGCGCCCAATTATTCCAAATTCACGATGGAAACAAGAGATACCACAAGAGAAAAGGAGCTCTTAGCTATTAATTGCTCCACAAAGAAATTTCAAGTTTACTTACTGAACAAACCTTTCATCCTACGAAGCGATCACAAAGCACTATCATCAATGCACAGAAATTTAAAAGGACAAACACCCCGGTTGCAACGTTGGCGAATCTACCTACAACAATATGACTACGTCATTGAACATATCAAGGGAAAGGAAAACGCCATTGCAGATTTTTTAAGCCGCAACCCTAATGAGCCTCTGGCAAACCAACGTGAAAACAACTTCATCGTTAACCACGTTTCCTTGGAGATAGATCCAATTGCAAATGAGATATTTGAATCTTTTAAACGCTCATATCCAAGCGACGAAAAACTTTCAATAATGATAAAGAAAACACAAGTGAAAAAAAAATCACTGCCACATATAAAATATTACGATGGATACTATTTAATTAAAACCAAAGAGAGTGTCAATTATCGGATATACATTCCATCCGATCAGCTGGTGAAATTCATTATTAAATTTCACCAACTCCATGGACAAATGGAGACTTAATCCATGGTCCTCCTCGGAGACTGAAACGGCAGTGGCCTCGTGACCTCCTATAAATGCGCAACAGTGGGAGTCCTGGCAATGGCCAGTTTCTCCAATCATGTCCTGAGCGTATGTGGCTCTCGCGCTCTTCGTCAGCCTCGCTCGTATTCGGTGGCGTGGCTGGCGGAGGAGCGTGGGGACTTCCCAGGACTTCGGTTCCTCTTTCCCATGCGAGGGAGGCAACAACCGTGTGGACTTAGGGGTCCCCTGGGCTGTTTGTAAATATTGTATGAATGTGCGAGCGAATGAATACCATTGGTATGAACGAATTATACTATTACATTAAAACGGAATTTTACGCCACAAAACTCAAACAAAATATTATCAACACCATAAGGAAATGCAACACATGCCAATTTTGCAAAATTACGAACAACACATTATACGCCAGCTACACCTACCTAGAAAATCATGATACAATGATCACTGTCTCAGCGGATTTTCTGTGACCATTACCAACTGGAGTGGGTAGCAATAGATATCTCTTCGTCATGATAGATAATTTTTCAAAATTCTCTAAATTATACCCAGTGACCAAGGAAACAGCTGAATCAGCTTTAGATTGCGTACGTAAATTTTGCACAGAACTCGGCACCCCCGTCCGAATAGTAACAGACCACGGAAGCCAATTTACTTTTGGTAAATGGAAAAAGGGTCTGGAGAATATGAATATATTAACGATATACGCGTCAATCCACCACCCACAATCAAATAGGACCGAACGGCTAAATCGCGACATCGGCGAGTATCTCAGGACCTGTTTGAGGAATGAAAAACATAGCTTATGAGTAAAATACATTCCCCGAATCGAGTTTTTAATAACAACTCATATTGCGAGGGAATTGGTGGGTGCCCTATCGAAATTCATTACGGAAAAAGGCCAAAAAGTTTATTATATTCTTGGACGGAGGGAGTGTTGCAGACCGAAACGGGTCAGGGCGAGGAAATAAATATGGAAGAACTACGGAAACGGACTCTGGATATTATCAGAACAAGGGGGACAACGGCTAAGGAAAAATATGATAAGGAACATAAATTACAAACGTTGGAAATCGGAGGATTAGTATTGGTTACATCATTACGTATTCCTAAACACAACGGTGAAATTTCAAAATCCCTTCCGTTTTGGGAAGGCCCGTATAGAATAACGCACAAATTGAGCAATTCATCCTTTGTACTCGCACACCCCGCTGACGATACAGTACGCGGGACCTTTCATATTTCATCTTTGAAACGATACCATGAGCCGACCCCTTATAATTAATTTTATAAATCAACGCGAGTCACACATATTCGAATTCATTATTTGATAAATAATTACCCCAATTGTTGTTAAATTGAATTAAATCGTTAAAAACAACCACTTCAACAATTCGAATGCAGCAACAAAATATTTGTGGATCCACATGTTTGAAAAAAAAAACTAGCTTTTATTTATAAGGGAAGGCAATTGTAGCTTTCAAGATATTTGGGAGTGGGTGTCATGAGCCCTCACAGGTGGAAGGCAGCCACTTTCCCTAATACTATTACTTACTAATACTACTATTGAACACTAACCGAGTGGGGATGAACTGAAGACGTAGCCTTAGGACAGCCGTCAATAAGAACGTGTCTGGCAAGCTCCCGATTGGCGGTTACCAGATTGTTGAAATGTTGAAGAATGCATAATGGAAAACGGACGGTTTGTTGAATTATTGGAAAATTATTGATTGAATCTGAAAGGGGAAAAGAAGAAAAGAAAAGCAGGTGATTTTTTATTGAATACCATGGTGTGTTGAGGGGGATGGGCGGACAAAGTTGTAGGTGGGTGTCATCAACATTTGTTTACTATTGTGGATCCATTCATAAAAAAATGAGCTCAATTTCATATTTTGTAATTATTTGTTCTAGCATGATTTAAAACGATTTGAAATATTTTTTTATATTGTCAATATTCTATTCTTTAATTATAATTATTAATCATAACCATTTTTTATTTGAATATATTTCACAATTCCTAGTTTCTCAATTTTATTAATAACCATAACATTAGCCTTGAGATCAGGCGATTCAAATGGGATAAATTTCTATGCCAAAGACATAAAACAACTTGAATCAAAGATCTCATGATGGACCTGCCAAATTAGTTATATTAAATTAATTAAGTAAAGTAAAAACGATGGTAAAAATAAGGTAGGTTTCAATATATATATACAAGTTAAAGTCAGCAGTATGACTGTATAACCCATGATCCTGTATGTGTAGGATTAGGATAGGAGCCCAGGCATACATGGTCGCAGCCAGGCGAGTCGAGCCAAACGGAGCAAAGAGTTGTCCCGGTATGAGGGTTCCTTCAGGGTGACCACGGTTTGCGAGCACAATCTAGTGACGGTACAAAGTGTCCACAGACCCAGGAAGCACAGGGCTGTACATATAGAGCAGTTAAAGCTTCCAGCGGGGAAGCCTTCCGAATAGCAATATACCTGTAGTATCCTCGCCCCAGCACACAGCTCAGTTTGGACCAGACTTTGGTCTTTCTGTATATTTTTTTTTTATGTATATTTTGTAATATATATATTTTTTTTATCATTATTATTATATTAGTTTCTGAGGCCTGTAAGGTTTTGCTTAGTTGTTACCCGTGAGTACAGAATCATTATGTTTTATATACACACATTCTAGTTATTAGTTGTATGTTATCATTATGATTTTTTTTCCTGACAGATGGTTGGAAACTGGCAGGGTGGAGTTAAACTATTAGTTTAAAAAGGAGTATGACTGTATTGTAAATAACTACGATAGTGGGATGTAAACAACCCATGATCCTATATGTGTAGCATTGTCGGAATAATAAATTTAGTCTTTCTCTTGACCCCAAGTGTGTCAGTTCGTTTTATCAAATCTTAACTGCCGGAGATTAACTTTTGTTTATATATATATATATATATATGTTGTGTCAAATTCTTCACCATGAATAAATAAAGTTCCCCTCTTCTCGGCCCAGATAATACCCACCTACATTTCTATATTTGAATAATAATAAAATTGTTAAGCGTCAGGTAAGAGAAGGGAAAACTTTTTTTGAAACAGCTTAAGCCCATTAGGGGTGCGAATGAGGCCCAGATTTGGGTTTTTTTCCCAGACTCTCGGAACCGGGCATTCGAAGTGAACACAACTCTAGCTCTCTCTCTCTGCACTGGCGCTTGCTGCTCTACTCGAACCATGGCTTTCTTATTCAAACTACGGCTCGCCTCTCGACTGGTACTTGCAGCATCACTGATTTTCACTGAGTTTCAAGATTTAGACCTTCTCATTTATGAAAACCTCTGCATCTCTCATTCCAAACCTCGCTATGTTTTAGTCCGCTGTTGTCAGACCCCACACCTTTCTAGTTGGGATTCTCTGCCTTCCTCTCGCTAAAACTAGCACCTCCTTGGAAGAGATCTGTTTCTCGTGGACGACCGTCGCCAGGGGCCCTACAAACTTAACCTAGTAGCGTCTTCCTGCCTCTCTCCGGTTCACACTCGCCTTTGGGATCCAGACGGTTTTCGCCTACCCTTAGATACCGAGTTTGAATTTGTGGTCATTTCAAGACCACATAAACTACCTACCCTATATCTCTTCTCCTGAACATAAAACACTGTTGGGGCACAAACCTATCAGATATGGATATAGTTCACAGTAGTAAGACCCGTCATGAAGCAATTGTCCAGGTCATCACTAGGCCCCCGTCGTGACGAAACGACATTATACAATAAAAAGAAAAAAAAGGGGGAAAACAACAAATATTATTATAATTAATTAACTGTGTCGTCAAAAAATTTCTTTTTATTTTTGCTTGTAAATATTAGCTTTTATTTACAGTTCTATATATTGTAATATGAAATAAAAAAAAATGTATTTGTATAGGAAAAGTTTAAGGAACACTGTTTACAAATAAATATACTCAATTATTCTATTATATATTTATAGCAACTACACCTGATAACTAGGTAACTGAAGGGTGATCTCTTCTTTATTTGCATAAGAACTCTTACTAATTGTAACTTTTCGATTAGAACATCGATAATAACCAACCAATGAGTTTTCCAGATTACCCAAAAGATCTTTATATACATATACAATATTATCTTTGAATTATCACATGTTTTAAAAGATAAAGGAACAAAATTATGGTATTCAAATTTCAAAAATAAAAGTAAATAAACAGAACCCTAGCATTTATATGCAGTCTTTTTCTTTTCATTACCAATTTAACCTCTAGAGGAGCGGGGACTCAAGATTGAAACATATTGAACATGAGATGACAATTCAGGGATTGTCATTGATTGCTCCTTCTAATTAGCTGCTGGTATGTTGACTGGCAGTGAGGTTCGAAAAGAGGCTGGCGGTGGACTTTCAGCCTCATGTTGCGCTCTTTGAAACACAGGCTGAATACTGCAAGGTGAAGAAGGTTGATTTTCTTCACTTCCATTAATATCAGATAAATAGCTTATTACATTACAAGCTATTACTTGAGTTATTCAATCTCACTGGTGTATATTTTGAGACTGAATTGGTTAAAAAGAAAAAAAAAAGTGATAGAGAACTGTGACCTTTTGATAACTGCAATATCCAGCTAAGAGAATACATTGTGCCATTGCCTCGAGGGCAGGGTGTATGAACACTAATCACTTAACTAATGTCCTGGGTTTGAATCCCAGCCTTGTCACTATTTTTTCTCTTTAATCAATAATTATTTAAAATTGTCAAGTTCGATCAATATTTGTTGCAAAAGCAGTTAGATCAATCCAAGCACAACTGCTTTCTTACTCTGTTCCATTCATTTTTTTTTATCTAAATAACCAATTTTTACATTATGTTTTGAGTCTTAGTTTGCATTAATATATTTTAAATGTGATTCTTATTACTTTTTAGTTGTGTTATTGACCCCGCTATTTTTAATAATTTATAGCCCCTGATATGTTAGGATATTTTTTTTTCTTTGGCTAATAAATTTTATATACAATTGGTTGTAAGAAGCAATTGTTTGAAAATTTTAATGCTTTCTACTTACTGTGAGAAATTTCTTTAGAATCCTATGAAAAGAATAAATTTGTTCAAAAATTATGTTTGTTTTAATATCTCACGATCTACTAACATTGATAACCTCTCTGATTTTAATTATTTTAGTAGCATTTGATCGGGGCATGTGTTTCTATTTTATTTTTTGCTAGGTTGTTGATACAAAGAGATACCAACCAATTTATTAAAAAATCTGCATTCAAAATAAAAAAAGGAATAAAGGGAAATGAGAATAAATTGTTTCTGTGATTTTATCCTTGACAATTGTTTATAGAACTCAATTCTTTACTTATTTATTGAATCCTTATAAAACCCAGCAACATGGGTGGATGGACTCTTTTCTAGTTATAACTAGGAATAAGGAACCGAACGTATGTATGCATGTTGATAACATTTGGTTTATCTTACAGTTAAATGTCTAGTCTTGCTAGGCCTAGGACTTTTACTTGTGCTACGCAAATAATAGACGTATCTACAGTAACTTAATATCCCAAAGATTTTAACTTATGGTGACATGATTATTTGGAGAATGCAGCAGGAACAGAAATCCAGATGGACTCCCAATTTTAAGAGCTGAAGACCCAGTTCACTTTTTTTCTTTTTTATTACAATGATATACTATTCGTGATAGTATAATGTAAAAGTACTTATGAATATTTTTGTAACAGGTAGGAAAATGTATAAAAAAAATTCTTAAATTAATATAAATATATCGTATATTATATATAAAAAATATAAATACATATATAATTCAAACAGTTAAATGACAGTAATATATAATCTTCCAGTTTAAATCACTATTTATAATTATAAAATTTCTTGGATAAAGGAAAATGAATGTTCACATCGTATTATAATTATCCTAACAATAATAATTTTAATTAACAAACTAAAGGATTACTATCTAGGACTAACAGATTAGAAAATGGTATTTGATAAGTTGAACAACAGTCTGTATACCATATAACAAAATATATACATATAATTCAAACAATTAAATGAAAGAAACATTAACTATAACACTCGAAATGGTCGATAATAAAATAAAATAATTGATAATAATAATAAAATTGAATACAAATTATAATGATAACAAGACAATACAACTAAAGTTTATAAACAGCCATAACATAGATACCATAATTATTCATCTCTCTTCCTTTAGTGTCTCAAAAGTTCTAAGTTATATTCGACAAAAGTAAACAAATTTTTAATTTTTAAATGATTTTGAATGGCAAGAGGTTGATTTATTTCCGCCTAGAGATGATACTGTTAATAAACCTTCAAACCGTAAACTTCATTTTGCCAGAAATAGTCAATATACTTTTGTTAAAAGGTGCAGATGTTAATTATATAAATTCATTTGAAGTAACTCCCTTTCAATTAATATATAGAATATAATGTAATTAAATTGATAGACTGGATACAATTGTTTTAAAGTGAATTTTTACATGCAATCATGACAAATGAGCTTTGTTAGTCATGAACGGAAGAATGCCACAAGGGTAGCAAAGCAAAATTGTTTATAAGGGCACTGCTGCTCATTGCAGTTATAAATTTTAATATATCATGATCATTTAAATAGTTAGCAATGCTGTTCATGCAATCGAAAGTGAGAACAACAGGGTCACCACATCCTTCCAACCAACAACAGAGTGTCAGCTTGTTGAACATTTCCCTGAGCAATGCTCGTTGTGAGGACTCACTTAATGCATTTTCGATGATACGTTTATAAATTGGAAATTTGGGTACTATTATAGCTAACCTTGTACTATAACCTAGGGGTTTTATAGGTTTTCTTACGACTAAATTAAACAATGAAAAGTTATTGCAGAGCCTGTATTTTTTTAACCTAACTACTTCCCTTTCACACTTTTCAAAATATTTAGCCCATTGGTTGCAAGAACATGGCGATGTATCATGACAAGGCTCAATGTTGTAATCAAGGAATTCTTTATAACAATCGTAATGTGTTAAAATGAGCATCTTAATGAAGTGGTTGGAATGTCTTGTCTTCCTATTAATATGAAGATTAAATCTGAATTCTGATCTAAGGCCATAGTTTAAAAAATCTACAAGCAGTTTCAATTTTCGTTTACCCGTATAATGAATGACTTCATCAGATTCTACTGCTAGCTTGTTTCGTGAATTTCTTGCATTTACGTCTGCTCCTGACTTTAAAAGTAAATGGATTACCTTAAGAGCGTCACTACTGGCTGGAACAAAGTTCGTAATAGTATGCAGTGCTGTGTTCTGTTTCTCATCTCTTTCATTAACATCAGCCCCATACGATATTAACAAACTAGCAGTTTCTGGGCACGAGCACTTATGGAGAACTGTATGTCCTCTGACTTTGGCTCCAGCCAACAAAAGTAATTTAATAACTTCCGGTTTTGCATTGCTGTATAATGCTGACACCAGTGGAGTTTCTCCATTATAACCTGCAGTATCTGAACCATGGAACAACAGTCTATAGGCAATATTATATGCTGTTCGAATCGGTCGCGCAGTAGTCACAGCATTAGGATCAGCTCTCCCAGATAAAAGAGCCTTTATTACACTTACATCTTTGTTTGTACGAATTGCCAAATGAAGTGGAGTTTCTCCATCCCTGCTTACAACATTGGTATCAGCACCATTGCATATTAACTCATTGACAATCGCTTCAGTATCTGCGTAATGAAGAGCAGTAAATTTATTAGATTCCATCTCTGCGTTGACATCGGCACCAGCAGATAAAATTGCCTTAATAACAGGCAGCTCTCTGCCATTAATAATTGCTGAATGTAGTGGAGTATTATTATCCAAGCCCAAAGCATTAACATCTGCACCACGAGTCAGAAGTTCTTTGGTGATCTCTTCAGTGCTGGCATAATAAAGTGGGGTATGTTGATAGTGTTTAATTTTACAATTAACATCTGCACCAGCAGATAAAAGTGCTTTAATAACACCCACATATTTGTTAGCAAAAGTTCCAAAATGTAGAGGTGTTCCTCCAAACATGTCTCGTGCATTAACATCAGCACCGCGCAAAACCAGTTCATGCACAATCTCTGCATTATTGGCAAGATGGAGAGCGGTAAATTGACTACATGCTTCCTTAGCATGAACATCAGCCCCTGCAAATAAGAGTGCCTTAATAACAGGCAGCTCTCTGCCAGCAATAACGGCTGAATGGAGTGGTGACTTTTTAAGTAGGTCTAGCGCATTAACATCTGCACCATGTGCCAGCAGTTCTTTGGTGATCTCCTCAGTATGAGCATAATGAAGTGGGGTATATTGATAGTGTTTAATCTTACAATTAACGTCTGCCTTAGCAGATAAAAGTGCTTTAATAACACCCACGTTTTTCTTAGCAAAAAGTGCGAAAAGTAGAGGAGTTCCATCAGACATAGCTAGAGCGTTAACATTGGCACTATGCAAAAGCAGTTCATTGACAACTTCTATAGTATTGGCGAAATGGAGAGCAGTAAATTGAGAAAATGTGTCCTCTGCATTAACATCGGCCCCAGAAGATAAAATTGCCTTAATAACAGGCAACTCTGCACCAGCAATAATAGCTGAATGTAGTGGGGTTCTTCCACTATGGTCTACTGCATTAATGTCCGCACCAGCTAACAATAGGGCTCTAACAATACTTAGCTCTCTGCCAGCTCGCAGTGCTGAATGAAGAGGAGTTACTTTAAATGAATTTATATTATTAACATGTGCACCTTTTAACAAAAGTATATTAACTATTTCAGGTGAATTGGCAAAATGAAGTTTACGGTTTAAAGGTTTATTAATAGTATCATCTCTAGGGGGAAATGGATCAACCTCCTCGCATTCAAAATCATTTAAAAACGACATTATGATTGTTATAGGTGAACCTACTAGTTGTGTTATTGGAAGGTATATTAATTACTATGGCTTTAAATTACTACTAGCTAAAATAATGTGTATATATACCTGGACATGTGTGAATAACTAATAATGACTTAAATTATGAAACAACACCAGATTACTAACTGAAAATAGATCTCACTTACCTTCCCTCACCACGTTGAATGTTAACAATACAACCGGCGGCTCGTTCACATACCAATCTTCAGTCAACAAACCAAAGAGGTCGGGAGAGTAGTGGAGATAAGAAAAACTACTTAACTTGGCGGGATGGTAATTCTAGTAGGTAGCCATATGTAACGAGACCACTGACACTAATATAGTTTATATCTATTTTTCCTTTCGAAAAAGTTTCTATTAAAACTTAATTCTTTGAAATATTTTCGTGTGTTACATCAAGATTATAGACCTTGTATTCAATCAATCATTATAATCAAGATTATAAACCGCAAGCGCCATCTCGGAGATTTTTTCTACAACTAACTTCAACAATTGTTTCCTTTTTTTTTTTTTTATACGGTGCTCAAAGACTTCTTCAAGATCCAATAATAATAATTATCGGTGCTGAAAGGCTTATTTGGCTATCCACCAAATTCGTTCGGTTTTAAGGTGGGTTATTAATCTATTAATAAAGTAAACACAGGATATCTCAGGACTGGTTGGAATTTTTCAGGCATTATAGTTTTAAATAGTTCAGTACGCCAATAACTAAAAGCAGTAAAAAGCTTTCTTTTGCGAAAGATTAAAAATAAAAAAAAATCCTTCAAACTGGGTGTATTTGGCAGTTGATCCATTATCCACTTACGGGAGTTCACTTTTGTTGAATATTCCTTCAACCGTTCTTGTATTTCAGATTTCCTAAGAATAATTCGTCGAGGGAACAATCGATTAAAGCTGTGCACTGATTAAATTGGGATTAAGGAGTAAATTCACACATCTTTGCTTAAAACATTTTAGTGTTGACGTTCTGTACCACACCGAATTGAGAGAAAATGAAGTTCTGACCATATTTTCTTGATATCCAGCTAATGAACAGCCACTAATTATAAAGTTATGTACTATACATTAAAAATCAACCGAATTTTATGAGGCAAAAAACGTTAAAATTGTTTAATATATAAAAAAAAGTTATACTGCTTTAACTTTTTTTAATGAACATTTAGTATTGTTATTAAATTATTTTGCTTCACTACTTCACCCACAAACAACTCAGAATTGACAAAATCCACGTTGTAAAGTTCTTCAATTGAGGATTACTATTATTGTTCAATATCTAGATAATCTATCAAGAAATTTCTTTGAGAAGAAATGGGGACATAGTTTTTTATATAAATGTAGGTAACTTAAGTTTAATGTTTTCTTTTAATCTAATTGAATGCTTTACAGTTAGCATGACAAATAATCAAGCTCAAGGTGTTATTATTTGTCCTGAATTGACATTGTATTATTTTTTTTTTTACGATCCTAAAGTTAATCTACAGTGTTCAGGATAGATATTTCATAATAACATCATGAGGATATTGTCTATAAGGCAAGTGAGCCAGTACATTAGTTGCTATCATTTTGAGAGGGGCATCAAATTAAAGTTCTCTAGGTCTTTATCAACAATATTCAATTTTATAATAAATTGTCATAATTAATTAATAGAATTTGTAATAGAAAAAAAAACAATCTATTACTTGACAATAAAAAAAAAATGTAACTTTTTCAGTAAGGTATCAAATAAAAGATCTCGGCATCCTGATTAATATTTAGCAATAATCTTAGCATGTTCCCCAAGCTACCCTATAATAATTAAATAATTTAATTTTTTAATTAAAAATATCTTTTGCTATAATATATAGTACATTACTGATATTTTTGAATTGCAATAACACAAAATCGTTGAAATCGTGTTCACAATTCATTGTACGTTTTACAAAGAGAAATCATGTTTTGCATGCTAATTTCTTTTTTTGCCTCGATGGTGGGAAAAATAAAAAATACCCATGGTAAATTATAAAGTATTATAGTTAACTAATTACTTGTTAATTAAAAAAGTTCCTTTCCTAATGAGTAGGGTTTCAAAACAGGAGATCTCATTGCCCTGATTAATAATGCATAGTTTTGTTTTGTTTTATTTTATAACTGCAATAACACAAAGTCATCAAAACCGTGTTCATAAATTGAACTCAACCTTTAAAATATTTAAATAAAAACCTGTGGCCGGTGCTACAAATTCCTATGTACAGTGTCAAACAGTGGAGTGTGCGAGAGAAACTGCTATTGAATGTGTATTCTAATAAAAATAATTTAATAAAACTTAGGAAAGCAATCAAGAGCGAATAATTAGGAAGATCGCCTAAGCCCTCAATTGTGCGATATTGCTAATTTAACTAAACCTTTTTAGTTGTAAGTTTATTGAGATTTTGGTTCAATCAAGGAGTCAAGTTGGTGATAATACTTATTTTAATAACATGGTCAAGTATTCAATCACATTAGAACTAATACTTAGATAAAATTTAAGCAAGAAAAATAACTTTCAAGCAAAATTCAATTCAATTTTTTGGGCAGAATAAGCTTAAATATTAAATGATGTGGGGAAAAAAACCTGTACCTCATGCATTCATAATCAAATCCAGGACCGAAATTTTTACTATTTGAAAATGTTGATGATACAACCATAAGTACCATTGCACTGCACATAGTAAGGGATACGGATAAATAAAAAAAAAATGCTAGAGATGAGAGGTGTGTCAATAGCCCAGATGATCCAATATGTTGAAAAATTTACCAAGATTGAGAGACAGGCTGGTACAATAATAATTGTTAAATGTATAAGCGTTTTTTTTTTTTTGTCACGGAAAGGCCTTAAAGACCACGCAAATATCATTACTTTCGGTTCTTTTCTTGTTTTTGTTATTCCTTTCCTTCCATTTTTCCTCATTATCTCTATGTGCTTTTGTTTTCTTTCTTCTGTCCACACGACTCCCTTTTTTGATTTTTTCTTTCCCAAAAGAACCTTTATTTCCCTCAGTCTTTTCCTATATCTTTCTCCGTCCTGACAATCCTGGTCTGTTATTTCTACTCTTTCAGTTTCTTCCTTCATCTGCTTGAGTATTCCCTTGAGCTTTTGTATCCTCAGATTTTCTGGAATATTTCCTTGTTTAGTCTTTCCGGGACCATTCTTACCATATGTCCGTGGAATTTCAGTCTCGTGATCCTTATGTCCGTTTCTAGGTCTTTTGTGTCTTTCTAGATTTCTTGGTTGGATCTCAGTCTGTATCCTTCTTGTGTCTTTTTGGGGCTGTAGATTCTTCTTAGGATTCTTCGTTCAGCACTTTTTCAATATACAATATACAAGCGAATAGTACGTTCGTTTCAGCATTTATTATTAAAAGCTAAAGAAAAAATAGACTGATACCACAATCGGAATCTCTCTTTTAGGTTTATTGGCTCCTGACTGGGGTCATTCTGCTGACTTTGCTACTATCTGGTAGGAAGCACCATTGGAGCTGTAAATCTTATTAGAGCAATACCTTTGTAGATCAGAATTCCCCTTCAGTTATAATAGGAATGGACCATGTTCCTTATGTCAAATAAAAAAAACTGTTTCAAAGTTATAATTCGTTGATAACAGATCTCTATGAGAATGGAACATAACTGACACTATATCTCTAGCCCTTAGAAACTGGTTGTTGATTTCGGTCATTTTATTCAATGAATGTGTGGATTGTTTAGGTACTAGACTAAAATACTTGCTGCTGTATAGTAACTTAAATAACCATTAATAAATGAACTATTTAAAGCGAGTAATCATTGATTTTAGTGTTGATCTTGTTTTATTCATTTATTTGTATTTTCTTTTATAGAAGGATTATTTTAATTATAAAGTTTACAACTTTTTCGGTTAATGATTTTGAAATAGGTTTTGTTTATCTTTTTCTACTCAAGTTTGTAAGTGTTAAAGTTGATGTAATTTTTAGTTCAAATGTAAAAATGTCAATATGTTGAAGATATTGCAAATATTTAATTATTGAAAACAGACCATTTATTTATTATTGATTTGTTATTTCAGGTAATGTTTTTTTAGAATTTCATTGGTTATTTATAAGAATTAAATAATGTTATATATGATGTTATGTTAAATTAACCTATGTATTTTAAGCCATGGCACATTTACTGGAGTTCAAACCATATAACAGTTAGCTCCTTTAATTAGAAATGTTTGCACCTCTTAAAATGAGACTTTATGTGAGAAACTACAATACTTAATAATATACTACGATATATATATATATATATATATATATATAAGATACACTACGATAATAATATTTGGAAAATATAACCACCTCTATAAAACATAAGCAAAAGATTTATTATTAAATAAATAATATTTTTCTAAAATTTTCATTTGGATTAAAGACCTAGATACCTTGATTGAATTACAAAATGTAATTTTTGCATTGTTTTTTTTTAAATATAAGTACCAAAAGTCATAAACACCATATCCATAACTTTAAATCATATTTTTTTTTTTTTTTTTGTGAGGCTAGATAGTATTTTTTTTTCAGTAAAGGGAGCATTATTGAAAGGCATTGTAAAATAATCCTTAGGTTCCCGTCTAAAGAAATTGAGGAATAGAACGTTGAATTAAATAAATTTATATGAGTATTATACACACTGCCTCTATAACAATAGATTGCTGAAAAAAACAAAAACATTTCTGAAATACCTGCACAAAAAAAAAATAAAGAAATACAGGCACCCATCATTAAGTAGACTTACAATTTTTTGTTTTAAAGAATTAGCTAAGTGATTTCACCAGGGAATGATTGTTTTGTGAGCAAAGCACTCAATGGTCAAGTCATGTTTATCAATGACTTTGGCACAGCTGGCTAATGTACTGGCTAATGGTAGGGTTGAAAAAGTGAAGTGTTCCACGATTGAAGTATATATTTTGACACACATTAAATTAAAGTTTCATTTAGTGTTTGACAAATGAAACTTCAATTTAATGTAATATATGATTAAACTGAAAACAGTTTTACATTTATGTTAAATAAAATGCCTATATCGACATTAAACATATATATATATATATAGTTAAGGGCTGACACAGCTCACTATCATAATGCTGACTACCATCCTTTTCCTACCTTATATATACGCTCCTCGCTTAGAGATAAGCACTCATTCATCTCCATTCATCCAGTCATTTTGTCACAGTAATCTAGTCAGTTATAATTAGCTTTCTATCTTGTGTATTGTTTATTCAATAAAGTGCTTTTTAAAAAGTTCATCAGCATCTGATTAGATTTAATTGGCGCCCGAACACAGGGACTTGAGGGCTTTTCGACACGAAAGAAGATTTTATTACGATTATCAACAATCCGATAAAACTATACTGTCTTTACTCTCGTAAGGAGATCGTCACTGTGGAGCAAGTCTCAACAAACATACTTCAAGGGAGGAATTGCCATTGTTTTTAAACAATCAACGCTCAAGTCAGAAGAACATTATCACTACCCATAGCCGTTAGAAGCCTTAAGAAGACATCTCTTAGTTGAAGAACTCTGCATCAGGGTATGAAAACAACTTTGTATTAAATTTAATTTTTGTTTTTTAATCTTATGTCTTTAGAAGGCAGACTCAATTCAATTAGAAATATTAGTTTAAAGGAAACAGAAATGGACCACGAAAAAATTAAAAATAGTTACTGTACATTCATTCCAGTTTATAATGGGAGAACGGAAAATCTTATTCTTTATATTAACAGTGTGTCGTACTTAATAGCTAGATTCTGCCAAGCTGACAATCTGAATAGAGTAAGAAAAGGACGAGGAAGCCCCATGGGAGATAGTAAAGACGAGACTGAAGAAAGCATATGGGGGGGGAGACGATGGAACACAGAGGAGGATATTTTCCAAATGTTTCGAGAAATGGAATCTCCGAGACAGAATAGCACCGAGGAAGTGGAGGGCAGGATGGGGTTCCTATCTACGATCTTAAAGGTGTATTTAGCGAAGGAGACGGGAAGGAAGGAAGGGTTCCCTAATGAGCGATCGTTCCCCGAATGCGCCCAGGCGATGATAGATGCTAGCGCAAGAGAGGAAGAAGTGAAAATGCACGAAGATGACAACGATTGGAGCCGGATCTCATATAGGAGAAACAAGACCCCGAAAGCGATGTGGAAGAGACAGGAAACGCCGTTTGCCGGTAGAGACAGGGGAGCGACGGGAGAGAGAAGATTGGGAGTGACGAGGCTGTGGAAAGACGGGCCATCTGGTAGCTCAGTGCCCTCGCACTAAGTGCTTTGAGTGTGGGGAAGAAGGACACATAGCAAGACAATGTCCATACGTGTTTCGTTGAAAGTAATTTCACAAAGCAGAACCAATGGAGGTGAATAACCAGGAAATCCGGGAGAGGCGGAGCGCGACACCAGTTCGGGAAGGGGGAGAAGTGCCTAATTGATACTGACAGCACCAATACAATAATATCTCGTGGTGCGTTAGAGAGGTTGCGTGGAGTAGAGAGGGCACACCAGATCAAGGTATGTAAGTGTAGATTAGTTACTCTGGGGGGACCTTGCGAAGTAATGGGAGAAGCGGTCGTGGTGTTGGACGAATGGGCGAAAGTAATGGGTGACGTAAAAGTACACTTCGTGGAAGACATGCCGCGGGAATGCCAGATAATAGTGGGGTGTGATTTACTGGGAAAAGTAGGCGCGCGCATTGAAAACAAGGGTGAGAACTGGAGGATCAAACTAGGGAAGCGAACCTATCGAAGCCGGGGGGGGGGCGTAAGGGGCGAAACGGAGCAAATAGGAGCGGTTAAGAGAGTGGAGGATTGGAGGGAGAGTCTGCGGAGCGAGTTTAGGGATATTTTTTTCGCTGAAGGGGAAACGCTAGGAGCAACGGGGAAAACGCTACATGAGGTCCCGTTAAAAGTAGAGTGGGTGACGTATGTGAAGGAGAGGCAGTATCCGCAAGCGCTCAGACAACACATTAGAAAGGAGATCGAGGGATCTCAAGCGCCAAGGTATCATCAGAGATATCAAGTCTCCGTATAATAGCCCTTTGTGGTCAGTGAAAAAGAAAAGTCGACCGGGAGAAAGTGAGGAAAAATACCGAATCGTGGTGAATTTTCGGAAACTTAACGAAAATACCCTGGACGAAAAATATCCGGTACCGCGATTCGAAGATATCCTGGATAGACTCAGCTGGGCAAAAATTTTTAGCACATTAGACCTAAAAGCAGGGTACCATCAGATCATCTGCGCATGACCAAAATAAAACGGCGTTCTTGTTTGAAAGAGGGCATTTTGAATTCACGAGAATGTCGTTTGGTCTCAAAAGTGCTCCAATAACCTTTCAGCGTCTCATGGACGAACTTCTGAGAGGAATGGACGAAAATATGTGCCAAATTTACATGAATGACCTGCTGATTCAGCCGAACGGAATCGGAACATATTCAACACCACCGGAACGTATTTAGGAGATTCAGAGATTTCGGGTTGAAACTGTCAATAGACAAACCGGCACTGGGGCTGAAGCAGATTAGTTTTTTAGGTCATACAATCTCCCAGGAAGGGGTTCAACCAGACTCGACGAAAGTAGAAGTGATTCAGAAAATTCAACCTCTTTCCTTATTCTTCAAGTTTTTCGTTGACGATCATTAACTTATACATATCCTCGGAGGGATACAACACGAGCTCCTTTGGATTCGTTCCACATAATACAATGGACTGACGAATCAGAAGAATCAAAAAGGGTGTAATTCAACGTCCAAAGTTTTCTCTTGTAAAAGCTTATGCAATTTGTTATAAGAGGTGACGGCAAACATTTTTGAAGATCACCCGTTAATACCTTAAGTGTTGTATCCCTCCGAGGTACAGATATATAAGTTAAGCAAGTGTACAGGTTATAGCGACCGCTAACTATATATGTAAATTACCCTACACTCTGGTTCATAATGTATTATAATAGAAATGCAAATCTGTTTAAACTTCTGGTAATAAATCATAGAGAGGTCGGAAGTCGTAGACAAGTAGCCCAGAGGGCCCCACCATAAAACCTAGGCCAAGCACACCTGCCCCTAATAAAATAGACCTTCAGTCACGTTCCCACGGTCAATAAATCATGCTAGGAACAGCTTAGGAACCCTTTTGGACCCATGGGATAATAGAACAGACCACCTATAGGCGGTCAAATAACCCAAGTGGGTGAGGCCCTAGCAGCCACCAAAACACACCCTTGTACCCCAACGGTCATAAAACTAAAAGGAAGTGACTACCTGTGTATCGTAAAACTTACTCCGGGCAGACAGACCCAGCCTTCCACGAGGGAGGGGGTTATCATATTTATATCAGTAAATTTCCCTCTTCATTCCCACTCTGTCTCTTAGCTTCATAGCCGCACGACTTATCACTTACCACAGGGCCACCTGGCCCTGGTGGGCTCACTCTGTTTACTAGTCTCCACAGCCGATTACCTCGCGATATGCCTACTCAGCCTTCCGCTACTCTACGACGGCACTTGCCACACAGCCTATAGCAGACCTCTGACGACTTGTACTTATTACGCTGCCGATCTCTCGCCCGAACTCTGAAAACTGGTCTTATTCTTCATGAACTTCTGAACCTCATCCTGAACACTGTGTCTTGTCGGGACACATTCCTATCGATAAATGGAGTCAGATATTAACGCCTACATGGAACACGGTCCATGTTATTAACTACAGCAATCCGACAATTGTTGACCTCCGACAATTGTTCACCTTTTCCGACAATTGTTCACCTCCGACAATTGTTCAACCATATCCCGACACAGGTATTAAAAGATTAACGATTGTAAACAACAATCTAGAGTGGGGTTAATCCTAACTCACATGTATATATAGAGGAGAGGAAGGAAAATAAAGTTAGTTAAGTTCTATTCTGCTGTGTGATTGAAACCCATAACCCTTTTTTATTATTACTTTCCGACCGAAGTTAAGTTATGTATAAGTTAATGTTTATTGAATTACAAGCTAAGAAAGGTTGGTAATAAGAACACGTAGAACGTTATAACAAGACTGCTTTATTTAGACCAAGATACCTCTATCTATAGGTATTACCTGTAAACATATACAGATAACATATGTTTGGGGATTAAGGCTGGGCACTAGCGGCGCCTGGACTTAACTCCCCCCCACCAGTTTACGAACACCCATTCGCAAACTTTGAAGTCCAACACTCGGACGTCTTAGTCCATTCAAATAACTCCGCTAATGTTACAAAGGAGCAAAGGCCAGCCCCGCCCGTACACAGCCTGTAATCCCTCACATTAAGCTCTAATCCTATAAAACGTAAAAACCAACTGTCACTTGTAAACAAAAAACATAAAAGAAAACTTTGACTTTTAAAAAAAAACAATACTTCTGTGGGAAAAATCACATAACTATAACTATTTACAATGTTCCTTGCGTGTATGCTGCGAGGACACTCCAGCTCATTCCTGATCTACAACCTCCCCCCCTGGTGGAAGCTTTAACTGTTCTATGTGGACATTTCGCCGCTTCTTAGGGGGTCGTATACTCATAATTGTCACGACGTTGTGTTCCCTAATCACGACCACTTTAAATGGGCCCTCATATCGCACCAGCTCTTTGCTCCTATTTGACCCTAGTTTTTTATAGACGATAGTCCCGATTTTAAGTTCCCCCATTCGATCCCGGACTTTGAGGTTTTCCCGTTCCACTCGTCTCGCTTTGTCCCTCGTTATCCTTTCTCTGACTTTGTCGCATATTTTCCTCAAAGCGACAGTATTACTCGCCATTTTCTCCGCCATTCCCTTGTCTGCTACCGTCTCTGCCCCATTTCTCCGTCTTTCGCGCAGCCCAAAGAGGATCTCGAACGGGGAGAACCCCGTCGCGGTGTGGATCGAATGATTGTAAGCGGCCACCGCCTTCGACATTGCCTCATTCGCCGGCAGACCCTTTTCCGCGTGATATACCCGCAGGTGGTCACTCAGGGTGCTGTGCAATCTTTCTATCCCTCCTCTACTCTTAGGGTGCCCTGGGGTATTAAGATGCCAAGAGACATCGAGAGTCTTCATTTCTTTTCGGATGTTGGCATTGTCAAATTCTCTGCCCCCATCCGACGCGATCCGGTCTGGTACTCCGTAAAACTGGAACCAGGTATTTAATGCCAGCATTACCGCGTCTGATGACCGATCTTGCACCGGGTGCGCCATGGCCACTTTGCTAAAGCTGTCGATTGTGGTAACCCACTTATACCCCCTCCAAGTGAAGGTATCCACTTGTAAGTCACTCAACGGTGTCTCGGCGGTGGGCGATTCTTCTTGTCGCCCCCGTGGCGGATGTCTGTCATACTTCGTAGTGAGACAAACTGTACATGCCCCTATCATTTCTTGTATGCTCTTTTTCATTCCCCACCAAAAGTACCTCCGCCGCAACGCTTGCAACGTTTCCTGAACTCCACGGTGGTTCGTTTTTCCTTGGTGATAGGCCAGCGTCACTTCCAGCTGCTGTTCTCTGTCTTTGAGTGTCTCCACCATCGACGTGCACCGAATAAATATCCTATCCACTCCAAGTTGTTCCGTTCGCCAGAGTCTACGAATTTTCTCCCAAATAGTGGCATTCCCTACAAATACATGATGGGTCTTTCCGGGTTCCGAGGCATCTTTCAATGCACGGCAAATTTGGTCGTTCCTAACCCCTGGTGGCGACCAAATCGTCGCGATTTTACTTCTCCCATAACTGTCATATGCGATCTGCAGCCGCCCTGAGGTCTTGGATTTCCAAATGATCTGCCGTCTTTTGTCGTTCACGATCCCTTCTGTTACTTCCATTTCAACAGGTCTTTCGGCGGCGGAACCTTCCTCTTCAAGGGTTTCCTCACCTTCGCTATCTCCTCGCGTACCGAGGCTTCCATCCTCCCCGGGTGTCCATTCCCGGAGAAACTGTTGGATTTCCCCGGATGGTTCCCCTTCTTCCAATGCATTCACAGTAATGGCTCTGGACAGCCAGTCTGCCACTACGTTCTCTTTCCCGGGTTTATATATGATCTCCATATTGTACTGGGACAAAACTCTTTCCACCTCGTGACCCGCGCCGAGGACTCCTTTAACTTTCCTACCCATTGTAGGGGTCTGTGGTCGGTGTGAACACGGAATTTTCTGCCGAAGACATATGGGCGGAAATGGTCTATAGCCCAGACGATACCTAGGAGCTCTCTCTCTAGAGCACTATACCGCGCTTCCGTTTCTGTGAGCCGTCGACTAGCGTACGCCACCGGGCGCTCCCCACCGTCTCTCTCCTGCGACAACACTGCCCCCAGTGCGTATTCGCTGGCATCAGTGGTGATTGTGAAGGGATGTTGGAAATCGGGAAATGCTAATATCGGTTCCTCTTGTAAGCTAGACATACATTTCCGGATGTTCTGCTCCATGATTGGGGTAATTACCACCCTCGCTCCCTTTCGCAGTAAATTATTAATAGGCACCAGGTATGCCGCCATGTCCGGCACAAATCTTCTGTAATAATTAAGCGTCCCCAGAAGTCGACGGATCCCCTTTACATCTGTGGGCACCACCATCCTTCTAATGGCCTCGACCTTCGTAGAGTCTGGCTTAACCCCCTCCTGTGAGATAGTGTGGCCCAAAAAATTGATTTTTTTCTTCCCCAACAGAGACTTCTCCATGGACAATTTTAATCCGAATTCGCGGACTCTTTGAAATACACTTCTTAGGTGCTCAACGTGCTCTGCCTCCGTTCTGCTGAAAACTAACAGATCGTCCATGTAGACCTGGCATACCGCTTCGTCTATTCCCCTCAAAAATTCATCCATTAGGCGTTAAAAGGTAATCAGGGCGTTTTTCAGTCCAAATGGCATCCTGGTAAATTGATAATGCCCCCTCTCAAATGTAAAGGCCGTTTTGTCTTGGTCGTTCGCACTCATCTTGATCTGGTGATAGCCTGCCTTTAGATCTAGGGTAATAAATATTGTCGCCCCGTTCAATCTGTCTAATATGTCCTCAAATCGGGGAATAGGATACTTCTCATCCGTCGTGTTCTCGTTTAACTTCCGATAATCGATAACTACCCTGTATTTCTCCGTCTCGTCCCCAGGTCTATTTTTCTTCCTCACTGCCCATAGAGGACTGTTATATGGCGAAGTGCTATCAATTATAATCCCTTGCCGTTTGAGACTCTCTAGCTCCTCTCTAATATGCCTACGTAGTGCCTGCGGATATCGTCTCTCTTTCACGTATGTGACGCGTTCTTTCTTTAACTGGATCTCGTGGACCGTCTTCCCAGTCGCTCCTAGCGTGTCTCCCTCTACGTAAAAAATATCCTCAAACTCCCTCTGTAGGCCTTCCCTCCAGCCCTCTATTTTATTAACCGCCCCTATCCGCGCTCTTCCGTCCCATATAGTCCCTTGACATTTATATTCCACTTTGCCCAACTTAATGTTCCATTTTTCCCCGATATTCTCCACACGCGCACCTACCTTCCCCAACATGTCGCACCCAACTATCACCTGGTACTCCCGCGGCATGTTTCCTACGATATGTATCTTTAGATCTCCCCCTTTCTTCGCCCACCTATTTAGCCCTATGACTAACTCTCCCACTACCTCGCAAGGGCCTCCCAGGGTGATTAAACTACAATTACATACCTGAATCTGGAGTGCCCTCTCTCCACCATACAGCCTCTCCAGCGCTCCGCGGGACATGATGGTGTTGGTGCTTCCCGTGTCCACCAGACACATCTCTCCTCCTTTGACCCTAATTATTGGCAACGCACACATCCTCTCCCGAATTGCATTACATCTCAGGATGCGGTCGCCTCTCTGCCGACACGCTCCTCAGGCTTCATCACGTTGCTCCCATCTACGTGACTCGACCTTCTGCCCTGTCTGTCTCCTGTTTCTGCTGCGCCTCACTTCTTCTCCTTCAGTTCCCGAAGTCCCTGATGACTCATCTTCTAATGATCCACTCTCCCCATGTGTCATGCTCCGTCTCTCTCTTACTTCTTGAGTGTTTACCTCCATTGGTTCTGGTCGTTGGTATTCTCTCCTCCGGAAGATATACGGGCAATGCCTCGCGATGTGTCCTTCCTCGCCACACTCAAAACATTTTGTTCGAGGACACTGTGCCACTAAATGTCCTGCCTTCCTACATCCGTGGCATTTTCTTTCTTCCCTGGGCGGGGCATACCTCGGTCTCGTTCCTCTAAATCTTCTTTCTCCTGTCGTTCCCTTGTCTCTGCCAATAACGGACGTTTCTGGTCTCCTCCAGGTTGGTTTCAGGGTCCGGGTTCTTTTGTATGCAACTCGGCTCCACTCATTGTCGACGTCTTGCACCCTCACTTCTTCCTCCTTGGCACTAGTGTCGATCATTGATTGTGCACACTCCGAGAACGAGCGCTCATCAGAGAATCCTTCCTTTCTTCCTGTCTCCTTGGCCAGTTGCACTTTTAGAATTGTGGATAAGAATCCCATTCTACCCTCCACCTCTTCTACGCTAATCGACTCTCTCATCTTCTCCGTTATCTTATTGAAACGGACTACTAACCCCGCAGCATATTGCCCGTTACTTTGTCTTGGGGACTTTGTCTCCCTAAACATTTGGAATATGTCCTCCTCGGGAGTCCATCGTCCTCCTCCGTACGCCTTCTTCAATCTCATCTTAATTAATTCCCACGGGGTTTCTTCATCTGCCTGAATTTGATTCAGTATACTTCTCTTGACCCGACATATCAGGGCCGCCTTCAACGATTCCGCGTCTCTGGGATCTATTAAATTTTCTTCTGCTTTAGCTCCAATTAAAGCTGTGAGACGGTCTCCTCCTTTTAGGAAATGGTTCAGCTCACCCAGTTCCCCAGTGAATCTCTCCAGCTCCGCAACAGCCTTCCTCAGATCCTGGGTATTCATCGCTTTTACCCTCATCAGCGCGAGCGCCGTGGCATGAACTTCTGGCATAGTTCCCACTCTTCTAATATCTGCTCCCTCTACGAGATTCAAGACGGGCTGTCTCAAAATTCCTCCTTCAGTCATCTTCTCTCTTTCGCGTATAGAAGAAAAAAAAACAAAAAAAAATTACGCTCGCACTCGATAACTCTCTTTCTCCACGGTTCACGGGTTTCGGCACCAGTTAATGTTTATTGAATTACAAGCTAAGAAAGGTTGGTAATAAGAACACGTAGAACGTTATAACAAGACTGCTTTATTTAGACCAAGATACCTCTATCTATAGGTATTACCTGTAAACATATACAGATAACATATGTTTGGGGATTAAGGCTGGGCACTAGCGGCGCCTGGACTTAACTTATATATATATATATATTGTTATGATATTTGGATTTGAAAATTAGCGGGAATTAAAGGGCGTTAAACGACCCGTGGATCAGGAAGGCGATGGAAGAGAGGCAGGAAACGGAATAGGGCGGAAGCGGTTGTTCGTTAGGTGATCGCGGTAGACGTAATATAGAGCGAAGAGAAGAACATCGGGAAGCTTGAAGAAATGTTGTTTGATGGCGATAGAACCGGAGGCAGGAACAATTGATGGAAGAGGATTTTGTCGGAACAAAAGGATTGATGAAATAGCATTGAGGAACTGACCGCGTGGCGTACCAAATAAAGTGAGCAATTGGAGAAGGACGTAAACGGCAGCGAACTTGCCAGTCGCGAGAGGTAGTGGGTGAGAAATAAATTTTAAATAACCATGGTTAATTTGTTATGAATATGCATGTAAAAGAAAAAAATTGAATAAAGTTTATAATTAAAAAATTCTCCTTTTGCGAGTTTTTTCTTTTTTGCTATTAACAGAACTGTAAACCCTCAAATAAATTAAAAATAATCAAATTGAATAAGAACATATATGTATATATTTATATAAAATACTATTATTTTGATAACGTAAATATTATTAGAATCTCATAAAAATTGTTTATGTGAGGCATTATTTTGTTTTGTTTCCATAGGCTATATATTTTAATAATTTTTTTTTTTGAGTTCTATTTAACACTAACCAAACAATTAATTGTTGATTAATTTACAATACATCTAATTTAAGATGTACTAATCCTGCCGATAAAAAAAGTGATCATATTCAGCAAAGAAAACTAAGATTGGCAAATATTTTAACTAACAATATCATTAATATCAGTCTCTCCATTCTGCTTAAAAGTAATATAAATGCTGGGGGGTAAAATGGGTAGGGTAATGGAAAGACTAGAGAGGGAGACAGGTGCGGGGGTCTCCTGTACTCGTAGCGGAGGAATCAAGCAATAGTGCCCTACTCACTGCTTGTGAACTCCCAGTCTGACCTATCCCTACCAACGCCTACTGTAACCTCCAAGTGGTACCCCCTGGGGAGTCCGATGGACTCGCGGACGACAGAGGTGGGATCTCCCCATGGAATCCATGTGGAGATCTCCTAAACACCCAAGCCAAGTGTAGAGGAGCTCGAGCTGTGGCCGAATGGCAGGGGGTGTATAAAAATACACTGTCTCTAATCGACCCCCTTGGGGCACCAGGCGCACCCCATTGTAATAAATGCCCTCTGCAGGGAGAGGGGGGAGTATCTGCGGAGTAACTTCCCCCACATTCGTGGGAACAAGATGAGTGTAACTAACAATGAAGATATGGAGGAGCTGGTCAGCTTGATCAGCGGAGAGGACTCAGCCCAGGTGCCTTCAATGGACCTTGGCGCTGAGGTAGTGGACGACGAAGCCTCCATGAGCTCGCTTGCGACGCTTGTAGAGGAGGTAAGCGGACTGGTAATGGAGCCAGAGAGCTTGGCGCCTGGTAGGGACGCTGCATCCAAGGATGTAGGCGAGACCTCCAAGCAAAAGTTCTCTGGAGCCCAGAGGAAGAAGTGGAGGAGGGCAATGTTGGCTGGAGGGCCACCTGAGGATCCGGCCGGACTTCCAGGACCTTCGGGGTCCGGGAATACGGCAGGGTCTGGGTGCGCTCCAGAGAAAAGGATTAGGTCCTCACCCGGTACCTCTGCACCTACGGCGAAGAGGCATAGGGGTGGGGATGCTAGTATTGCATCCTACGCCATTGCTGCCGGAGGAAGCAAGGTGGCGATTATCCCTAGTGGATATCCGTCCACTCAGCTGACGAAGGAGAATTGCGAGGAAATGAAGGGCCAGCTGATGAAATTTGTCGATCAGCTGGAAGAAGAGAAAGGGACACAGGCTGAATTCAGCGGAATTTACCCACATGTGGGAGCCTGTGTCATAGTCTGCGACAACCAGGAGACCAAGGATTGGTTGTCGATTATAGTACCCAATTTTAAAATCAGTGGGGATCTGGAGCTCCGTGTAGGAAAGGTGGAGGAGCTTCATAAAACCGTGAAGGTAGGAACCTTCATTACAGGAGAAATGCCTCTGGAAGGACATTTCATGAAGAGGATCAGGACCCAAAACTCTAAGGTACCTGATATTGGATTATGGAGACTCCTGGGCACCAAGGTGGAGAAGCATGGCTTCTTTGCGATCCTGTCTGCCCCAGAGACTAGTATGGAATACCTTGAGAAGCGGAAGCTTAAGCTGAACTATGGGTTCACTAAGGTCGCTCTCAGGGTGTTGGATAAGAAGAAGCCGCCGAAAGTAGTACAGGAGAGGAAGGCGGCTGACAAGGTGGAGGAGTCGAAGGGGATCGCTACGACGAATTTTCCAACTCCAAAGGATGGCCCTAAGGAGATGACTATGGCGGCTGCGGGGGGTGGCCCCGTGGCGGGGGCTGGGGGGCGCGCTGGGTCTGGGCCCTCTGTGATGGGGAGGCCTGGGTTTGGCGCTGTCTCCCGGCGTCCGCCTTGGGGTGGCCCTCCGGGGGCCGGCGGGCACTGGTCATGGTGGTGAGGCTGCTGCAAATTAATCTGCACCACTGTATTGCAGCATGTGGTGTTCTGCAGCAGTATGTGAGAGGTAAGGATATTGATATCATTCTAATACAAGAACCTTACCTGTATAAGGGCAGGATGGGGGGGCTGGCGACGCGTGGGTATGAGATTATTTCTGTACCCGCGCGTGCCAGAGCCTGTATCCTGCATAAGAGCAGTCTTAATATGCTGCCTCTATGGCAATATTGTTCTAGAGATTTAGCAGCCGCTCAAATGGCCCTCAACGAGGGAAATCAAGGTGGGAGGTTGACGATTGCATCGGTCTACCTCCCATATGAAGAAGGAGTCCCGACCGAGGCACTCAGTAAGCTAACGGAAGGGACTGGCTTAAGGGGCGAGCTTATAGCATCGCTTGACGCGAACGCTCACCATCAGCTCTGGGGGAGCAAGGACAACAACCAGAAAGGTGAGTGTTTAGTAGAGTACATAACTAGTAATGACCTAGACATTCTAAACAGAGGCAACATTGCCACTTTTAACAATAGAATCAGATCTGAGGTCATTGACATAACCCTTAGCACACGTATTATAAGCCTAAGGGTTAAAGGCTGGCATGTCTCTGAAGAAGAGTCATGCTCAGATCATAGATACATTAGATTCGATCTAAGTGGTAACATCACGTCCGAAGCTGTGTATAGGAATCCCAAACTTACAAACTGGGAAACCTACTATACACAGCTTGAGGAGGAGGTCAAATGCTGTCCTAGAGTGGTGAGTAGTAACTGGCATTTGGAACATTTAAACTCAACATTGACTGAGGCAATGATTAAGTCATACACTGATAATAACACTGTATGTAATGTTAGATCCAACAGGAACTGTCCCTGGTGGAACAATGAACTTGGCAAGTTAAGAGCTCTTACTACGCGGCCAAAAGATCAGGCAGATGGGACACTTATAAACGTGCACTCACTGATTATAACAAAGAAGTCAGAAAGGCTAAAAGAAGGGCGTGGAAGAAATTTTGTAGCGAAATAAACGATACAACCTCCATGTTTAGAGTAAACAGGATCTTATCCAAGCAGTCTGACAGGGGAGTATTCGGCTCCGTCAGGGTGGGAGGGGTCTATACGGATTCTGAGGAGGGAACCCTCGGTGCCCTGGCGCGTGCGCATTTTCCTGGCTGCGGACTGATGGATACGATTAATAATGAATCTACTAACTGTGAACACACTAGTTGCAAGGGTAACTGGGCAGAAACAAATAAAATTGTCAATTCTGCAAGAGTGGAGTGGGCAATTAACTCTTTTGCTCCCTTCAAATCACCTGGTACTGATGGGATATTCCCAGCCTTGCTACAAAAAGGCCTACCAGTAATTAGGCCCCTTATACTTACCTTGTTAAAGGGAAGCTTGGCACTGAGCTATATTCCAGTAAGCTGGAGGATGGCAAAAGTGTATTACATACCAAAACCTGGGAAAGAGTCCTATGACGAACCCAAGTCTTACAGACCAATATGTCTGACTTCATTTTTAATGAAGACCTTGGAAAAGGTCATAGACAGACATATTAGGGACGGAATACTGGTAGAACGACCGCTCCATAGCGCTCAATTCGCATACCAGGCAGGAAAATCCTGTGAAATTGCTCTCCACCACCTGGTTTCCAGGATTGAGAGATCCCTAGTTCATAAAGAAATAATGGCAGGCATCTTTGTTGATATAGAAGGTGCCTTTGATCGCACACCCTATAACACTATGGCATCAGCCTTAGAAAGAAAGGGGATTAGTTCCTTAGTCTCTAGCTGGATAAACACCATGCTAGAGAATAGGATTTTACAATCACAATTGGGACAAACCAAACTGTGGTTGAAGCCAGTGGGAGGATGTCCACAGGGAGGGGTGTTATCTCCATTACTGTGGTGTTTGGTCGTTGACTCATTGTTAACAAATCTAAACTCTGCAGGGTTCTACGCACAGGGATATGCTGATGACATTGCTGTGCTCATAGGGGGCAAGTTCTCAGAAACTATTTCTGAGTTGCTTTCCGCATCGATGGATCTTTTGGGGGATTGGTGTGAAAAGAATTGTTTAGGAATCAATCCCCAGAAGATAAATCTCTGTATCTTCACTAACAAAAGAAATGCTATAGTTAGACCACCCTATGTAGGGAGGACACAGGTAAGCATTTGTAGTGAGGTAAAGCATCTAGGGGTTACTCTGGATAGTAAATTGGACTGGTCTAAACACATCAGGAATACTACTATGAAGGCACTTCGATGCCTCTATGCATGTAAAAGGGCTGTGGGTAGGACCTGGGGACTACAACCCAGAATGTTATTCTGGCTATATACCGCAGCAGTGAGACCAATGGTGCTCTATGCCTCTATGGTGTGGTGGCACAGAGGTAGTATTAGTAAAAATAGAACTTTGCTTGGCAAATTACAGAGGCTTTCATGTCTCATGATTACTGGTGCCATGAGTACAACTCCTACTGCTGCAATGGAAGTCACATTGAACTTGAATCCACTGCACATAGAAGTAGAAGTGCAAGCCTTGAACGTGGCTTACAGACTTGCGAAATCAGGAACAAGATCCAAAGTCATGACTCACATGGGACATGGGAACTTGTTGAGGATAATTGATGAGGACGAGGTGCTGTCAATGCACTCTGACCTACAAGTTAAGAAACACACAAGGGGGGTAAAATGGGTAGGGTAATGGAAAGACTAGAGAGGGAGACAGGTGCGGGGGTCTCCTGTACTCGTAGAGGAGGAATCAAGCAATAGTGCCTTACTCACTGCTTGTGAACTCCCAGTCTGACCTATCCCTACCAACGCCTACTGTCACCTCCAAGTGGTACCCCCTGGGGAGTCCGATGGACTCGCGGACGACAGAGGCGGGATCTCCCCATGGAATCCATGTGGAAATCTCCTAAACACCCAAGCCAAGTGTAGAGGAGCTCGAGCTGTGGCCGAATGGCAGGGGGTGTATAAAAATGCACTGTCTCTAATCGACCCCCTTGGGGCACCAGGCACACCCCATTGTAATAAATGCCCTCTGCAGGGAGCTGGTCAGCTTGATCAGCGGAGAGGACTCAGCCCAGGGGCCTTCAATGGAGCTTGGCGCTGAGGTAGTGGACGACGAAGCCTCTATGAGCTCGCTTGCAACGCTTGTAGAGGAGGTAAGCGGACTGGTAATGGAGCCAGAGAGCTTGGCGCCTGGTAGGGACGCTGCATCTAAGGATGTAGGCGAGACCTCCAAGCACAAGTTCTCGGGAGCCCAGAGGAAGAAGTGGAGGAGGGCAATGTTGGCTGGAGGGCCACCTGAGGATCCGGCTGGACTTCCAGGACCTTCGGGGTCCTGGAATACGGCAGGGTCTGGGTGCGCTCCAGAGAAAAGGATTAGGTCCTCACCCGGTACCTCTGCGCCTACGGCAAAGAGGCCTAGGGGTGGGGATGCTAGTATTCCATCCTACGCGATTGCTGCCGGAGGAAGCAGGGTGGCGATTATCCCTAGTGGATATCCGTCCACTCAGCTGACGAAGGAGAATCGTGAGGAAATGAAGGGCCCAGCTGATGAAATTTGTCGATCAGCTGGAAGAAGAGACAGGGACAAAGGCTGATTTCAGCGGAATTTACCCACATGTGGGAGCCTGTGTCATAGTCTGCGACAACCAGGAGACTAAGGACTGTTTGTCGACTATAGTACCCAATTTTAAAATCAGTGGGGATCTGGAGCTCCGTGTAGGAAAGATGGAGGAGCTTCATAAAACCGTGAAGGTAGGAACCTTCATTACAGGAGAAATGCCTCTGGAAGGACATTTCATGAAGAGGATCAGAACCCAAAACTCTAGGGTACCTGATATTGGATTATGGAGACTCCTGGGCACCAAGGTGGAGAAGCATGGCTTCTTTGCGATCCTGTCTGCCCCAGAGACTAGTATGGAATAACTTGAGAAGCGGAAGCTCATGCTGAACTATGGGTTCACTAAGGTCGCTCTCAGGGTGTTGGATAAGAAGAAGCCACCGAAAGTAGTACAGGAGAGGAAGGTGGCTGATAAGGTGGAGGAGGCAAGGAGCGATCCCGAGGTGGAGGAGTCGAAGGGGATCGCTACGACGAATTTGCCAACTCCAAAGGATGGCCCCAAGGCGAGGACTGTGGCGGCTGCGGGGGGTGGCCCCGTGGTGGGGGCTGAGGGGCGCGCTAGGTCTGGGCCCTCTGTGATGGGGAGGCCTGGGTTTGGCGCTGTCTCCCGGCGTCCGCCTCGGGGAGGCCCTCCGGGGACCGGCAGGCACTGATCATGGTGGGATAGTGGGATCACCAATCTGCAGATTCTGCAAGAAAGAGGGAGAAACGGCACGTCATATAATATGTGACTGTGATAACTTAGCTAGAAGGCGATACTTTCATTTTGGTAGTGATCGCGTTGTAGACCCTAAACTATGTGAACTGATCGATCCATTCAGTATCCTCAGATTTGCAAAGGCCGTGGGCCTGTCACATATTTAGGACAGAGACATGGACGGCGCACAATAGGTCTCAGTGAGGCCGCGGTGCACAAATGCCGGAACAAATAAAAAAAAAAAAAAAAAAAAAAATAAGAAACACACAGACGTTTTATACTGTGTGGAAAACACAAAGATCAAACCACATAAACTGTGTAATGGGATTAACTGCTATACAGACGGCTCACTAACAGATAACGGATCAGGGGCCGGCATATGGAGGAAAGATAAACCAGAATCTGGGATTTCTATTCCTTTAGGTAGACACACCTCGGTCTTTCAGGCCGAAGTGATGGCGATCAATGTCTGTCCCCAAACCTTAATTGGGGAGGGTGTAAGAAACAGACTGATCACAATTTTCACGGATAGCCAGGCAGCCATTGGCGCCCTGAGAAGCTATACGACCAGATCTTATTTGGTTGAGGAGTGTAAAAACAACCTAAACACACTCTCGCTAGCCAATAAGGTTAGAATCGACTGGGTGCCAGGACACACAGGCATCACAGGCAATGAAAAGGCAGATGGCCTTGCAAGGGTGGGCTCAGAACAGACACCTCTTGCACCTGAACCCATATGTGGTATCAGCCTCAGCTACGCCAAAAGGCGTATAAAATTAGCTATAGAGGACAAGGCAAGACTCTCTTGGAGAGAAACTAAGAAACAGGAACACTCGAAACTGTTTCTTAATGGACCCTGTAAGAAAAGAAGCTCAGCACTTCTATCAATGGACAGGTGGACACTCAAAAGTGTGACAGGGCTCTATACAGGTCACTGTCGGTTAAATAAACACCTCTTTAATTTGGGGATAGTGGGATCACCAATCTACAGATTCTGCAAGAAAGAGGGAGAAACGGCACGTCATATAATATGTGACTGTGATAACTTAGCTAGAAGGCGATACTTTCACTTTGGTAGTGATCGCATTGTAGACCCCAAACTATGTGAACTGATTGATCCATTCAGTATCCTCAGATTTGCAAAGGCCGTGGGCCTGTCACATATTTAGGACAGAGACATGGACGGCGCACAATAGGTCTCAGTGCGGCCGCGGTGCACAAATGCCGGAACAAATAATAAAAAAAAAAAATAATATAAATGTTGTTACCCAGATTATTTAATCCAATTGTCTTTTGATTAAATATTATTTAAATAAAAACCTGAAAAATGACGACTTTAATTTTATTGAAAAAGTCTTAGTTTAAGGAATACTTGTTTTGCCTGTTAAATAATATAAATAAGATATAGCAGGCTTAAGATACAGGATTTATAATTTTTCTTGTGTCACTTGCACTTTGAATCACAAGATGGGCATTTAGACACTTTAGATTTTTCAACATCTATAATCCATCCAATTTCCCTTATTATATTAATTCATTATCAATCCAAAGTGATCATTTTTAATCATTATCACCTTATTGGCTTGATCATTTTTCAGTGATGCCTTTCAGACCCGAAATCCTTTTTTCTTTGAGGGATGAGTGTGGTTAAGGTTCACTCAGCCTCATGAGGAAAAATAAAACCACTTGACTAAAGTACATATACTGGTCCACCATATAAACCAAAACTAAGATTGAGTCGTAATAGCTTACTGCCAATTATACTGAAATAAACTTAGGTCCGCTTTACCTCTTTTGAGGTATAGTGTTGATTAAATTTTTATTAGCCTTTATTTTACCTTTTATTTCTCAGTAATAATATATTTCTTTGTTGTAAATGTAGTGGTGAAAACAATGTAACTGAAGATGCTGTAGTAAGGATTTGTGGGAAAACCGATGACCACCGAATTCCTTCAAATTTTTAAAAGAGGACTTGTTTGAATCTCGACCAGACCAATTCACTCAATGTGATGACTCAAGCGAATCAATGAATCCTGCATGAAAAATAAAATGTTTCTGTCAATCAGGCTTCAATAAAATATAGAAACTTCAATTCAATGTAGAGAAATCCAAGGCAATTATCGTTGGCTCATATCCAGTGTATCAACATGATTTTGTCCCAAATTTAACTTTGAATTGTTATTAAATTTTGTATATTAAATTTCTTATTCAGAAAAAAATATTTTATTGCTTCATATCAAGTATAGGAAAAAGTGTAATAGTCATGTCAGAAGAAAGAATATTTATTTTATGGCTCTCGGTTCATTACTTTATTAAGATTTTTAATATGATACTTAGCATATTTTGATTATCTCTAATACAAGTAAAGTTAGTTTTGTGTAGGCTAATAATGTTTTTAGAAGTTGTTTTCTGGTAACTATCAGCTGATAGTCAGGAAAAATGTAATGCTGAAAACTTATCATCTATTCAAGGTACTTGTAACTAATGAACTTGTTTTTATACATTCACTATTCCACTGACCATGTTGCGAGTAAGAATTTGGCTCATAAGTTCACTTTAAATATTATTGTAATTAATAATATTAATAATATTAATAATAATAAGTCCACAATTTACATTTTATAGTATAACTTTTTTTTCTCTTAACATATAAGATTTATAATATATTTTTACTTTATAACTAAAGGATGTCCCAGAATTAACGTAAGATTTGATTTAAATAGAAAACAAAGTTTTTAGTATTTTTGTTGTTATTTTTTTATTGAATTATAAAGTAAATAGGATAGGGTTATTTATGGAATAACAAATCGGGCAAATGGCTTCCACGACATTCCTGGCATATATGCACTCTTTTGTCGAAAGTTTTCATGACCATTTGGCATAAATGTGGTTGAATTTCGTTGATGCAGTGTTGACTTTCCTCAATGCACGGGTGGATGTGGGCTTATTGACACCTTTGACTTCAAATAACCCCATAAAAAGAAATCTAAAGGTGTTAAATAACACGATCTAGGGGGCCAATTCTGATCACCAAAACGAGATAGTACACGACCTGGAAATGTCTCATGCAGTATTTGAATTGTTTCATGGGCTGTATGGCATGTGGCACCATCTTGTTGTAACCACATATTGGCCACATCAATATCATCCAATTTCGGCACAAAAAACTGTGCTTACGACGCCGAATTGATGTTCCTGCATTTTCAACAACACTCTCACGCACTGCTTCGATATTGACATTTGACCGGCTTGTTTTTGGACGACCAGTGTGTTTAGTGTCTCCAACTAATCCAGTCTCCCTAAATTTTTCAATTAATCTCTTCACAGTTGATGACGTCAAAACACTATTCCAACCATATTTTGTATGAAATTTTCGAACTGCGGCCACCAAACTTTCATTATTTTTGAGATACTGCTCAACAATAAAGACACATTGTTCTATCGTGTAACGCTCCATTTTTACTAACTGTCAGCTGTCATAGTTAAATGTTAAAATGTCTGTATGGTACAATTACATTTGTAAACATGTAAAATTTTTAAATCGGAGCGGACCTGAATGTTGTGATATTTGACTTGTGAAATTTGAATTTGAAAAGTTAGCTGGCATAAAAGAGTGGTGAGAAGTGAAAGCATGAGGCAAAGAATAGAAATTTGAAGAAAAATGAACAATTTTTATTTAATAGTGAATTGGAACATGGAAGAACATTATTAGGAAGAATAATTTGATCCAGAGAAGAAGGATTGAATAGATAGAAGTGGATATTACTGACAGCATGGCAAACCAAGTTAAAGTGAAAAAACAAGAAGAAGAATATATACAAACTAGTGCATCTGGCCATTCTAGAGTTAAATGTTAAGGTAAATTATAAAATATGTTGAAAATTTAAGTTATTGTAGTATTATTTAAATAAAATGAGGGTGAATTTTATAAAATTTGATTTTCCTTTAACCAGAGTTTTCTTTTTATATTAACAAGAACCTATAAACCTCAGAATAAATTTTAAAATAAATCAAATTAAATAAAAACATAATAATTTATATATATATATAACATAGATATAATAATTATTCATTTCTCTACAACTAGTATCTCAAAAGTTCAAAGGAATATTCAACAAAAAAACAACTTTTTTATTTAGTTGATAGACCAGTTACAATCATTTTAAAGTGAATTTTTACATTCAATTATGACAAATGAGCTTAGTTTGTCATGGAAATGGATAATGTCACAAGCTTATGGTATATTTATATATATATATTTATATAGACACAAATATAGTTTAGAACTGTAGGTGATAATGTAAGGTTCATGACCTACCTCATGTCTTTGCCAAATTTTACAACCAATTCCTAATTGATATCATATTCAAACCACATCTGACATGAATCTGTTTTGGTAAAATTTTTTATAAATGTGATTATACATTGGTACCTCATCATAAATAATTGAAACAAGTGCAAAACAATATTTTTTTTATCTACTTCAGATGCACACTAGAAGGTCTATGATATGAAGGACTAAGAAGGAACACTAGTGGATCTATGAAATGGTGGGGGAGTAAAAGAAGATTATTGATTAAAATGACTGAAAATTAAAGAAAATAAAACCAGAAATTGTTAGCAATGACAACATTGGACAACTGTCTAGGCATATCTTTAAAAAAAATAAATAAATTTAACTCCCAATTTAACATCATCCTTTTTTTTCTTTCATAGCCCCTTTACATTTACAGATAATTATAGATCCTCAGGCGAATCTATTTACAAATTATTTTTGTATTTCCTGTAGCATCCCTACATAACATCATACTATTATTTTTCTGCACATTAGTACTAAAAAGAGACCTTTTATGTAGGTATTTTTGCATGTCAGAAAATAACCTTCACTAATATAGTAACGGTTGGTTTGCTTATAAAACATGCTAATTTCAATTTAAATTATCTGATAAGCTTACCAATTTGGTATACACAACAATGAATTAATAAAAAATTGAAATAGGTAAAATCTTTCACAGTCCTGATGGTGCCTGAATAGGTGAAACAGTGACGAGAGGATATAGCAAAAAAAAATTTATTTTGAGACTTCAAGATTAATTTTTAACACATAAATATGTGTTATATATAGTGTTCTGTATATAGATATGATATTTAACTCCAATTTTCTTTACAAATTTTGAGTTCTAGCAGCTCATTGCATTTATAAAAATAAATATTTCATGATCCCATAAATAGTCTGCAATGCTGTTCATGCAATCAGAGTTGAGAATAACGTGGTCACTCTATCTTTTGACATTGTTTGAGAACTAAGTTGCAGCACTATGAATTTATCATAGAGTGAAGCTCGTTCTGCAGACTGCTTCAAAGCTTCTTTAATTATATCATGATATATTGGGAATACGGTCAATATTTCAGATGTCGGTATTACCTTACTAATATGTGACAATTTTACAGGTTTTCTAGTGACTAAAGTAAACAATGAAAAGTATGAGCAAATCATGTATTTTTTTAATTGAACCACTTCCCGATCGCAGTCTTCCATAAACTGTATCCATTCAAAACAATTACACACAGCTGCAGCATGACAAAGTTGTCTGTTATAAACAATAAAGTTTTTATAACTACCATGATGTGTTAATATAAGCATTTTAATATAGCATTTAATAATTTCAGAAGTATCACCAAGGTGATGAAGATAAACATTGAATGAAATTTTCATACTATATTTTAAGAATTCTGATTTCTTCCAAATTAATAGTTTGTCGAGCATATTCTATTGGTGTACTGCCTAGTGAATTTCCCACATTCATGTTAGCTCCAGACTTTAAAAATAAACGGACTATATCTAGAGCAGTATTATTGCTGGCAGAAGGAAATCTCAAAATTGCTTGCAGTACTGTGTCCTGTACCTCATATTTTTCATAAACATCGGCTCCAAGTGATATTAACAATCTTGCAGTTTCTGGGCAAAAGCAGTTATGGAGAACTGTACGCCCTGTGATCTTATATCCAGCAGACAAAAGCAAATCGGCCTCATATGGTTTTACAATGCTACTCATTGCTGAAACCAGAGGAGTTTCTACATATGAATCATAATCAAAAAGTTGTTCGTCAATCATGGCATTAGGATCTACGCCACCAGATAAAAGTGCTTCTATTACACTGATGTCTTTGTTAGCATGAATTCCGAGATGTAGTAGAGTTCTTCCTTGATAGCTTAGGGAATTAGCATCTGCACCATGCGATATTAATTCTTTGACAATATATTTATAATTTGCGTAATAAAGAGCAGAAAATTGACTAGATGCTTCCTCTGCATTAACTTTAGCACCAGGAGATGTAAGTGTCTTAATATCCGGCAGCTCTCTTCCCATAATAACCGTTGAATGTAATGGATTATCTCCACTACAGTTTAAAGCATTAACATCTGCACCATGTGACAGCAGTTCATTCACAGTCACTTCATTTGTTGCGAAATGAAGTGGGGTAGATTCGTAACAGCTCATTTTGGTATTAACGTCTCCTAGAAATCAGTTAAATATAAAAGTAATTGTATTATATATTATAGCCAAGTTGAATACTAAGAATGGAAATAGTGGTTTTGGAATACTATTTAAATGTTACTTACTAAGCAAATATATGAATACCTAATTCAATGAAAGGTATTGATTGGTACATTCTTGGCTTAGTCTCCACCGAATATGTTGGTTTAATTGGAAGGGGTCGGCCCCAGAAGATAATTACATTCTCCAGAACAAACAAATTATTTTCTCTTATCTGAAAATACTCCTCAATCAAAATGGCAAACAAAAACAAAAACAAAAACGTAACCCTCTCCACTACCTTCCTCGCAAACTTCTCCCCTCAAACGCTTAACAGTTTTCCTCGACCCTGTTATAGGCCACCCCCAGTTTAGATTCTATCCTCACGCTTCACTATCCTTCAATGCCATCACATAGTTGATTCTATTTCCTTCTTATTTGAAAGAAAGGGCTGGCATCAGTTGTCATGACCAAGGGTAATTTTGGGTCAACTGGTATAAGTACCTCGTCATTGCACAGTTCTTCTTTGATGCGTTGAAAAGCGGTTCCACAAGCTGGTGACCAATGCCATTTGACCCCCTTGCACAGGAGAGCTCGAAGAGGGTGTGTGAGCGTTGAAGCGTCTGGAAAAAATCGTGAATAATATAACACAAGGCCAAGAATTCGTCGAAGCTCATCTGGATTTTCGGGTCTTGGCATCTTTTCAATAGCTGCAGTCCTTGCTAGGGATTTGCTGATCTTGTTGTATTCCACTACAAACCCAAGATACTCAATTTTAGACTGGAGAAAAACACCTTTATCTTTGTTAAGGTGGAGATCATGTGCTTTTAATCTTTGAAGCAGGTTTCTTAAGCTTTCGAGAAATTCTTCTTTTATTTCACCATGTACGACAATATCATCAAAGTAATTTTCAGTCTTCTTCAGGCCTTTGATGATTCGATGAATGTACTCATTGAACTCAGCAGGAGATGTTTGACTCCAAAACCAAGCCGCAGTAACCGGTAAGTACCTCTATGCGTTGTTATAGCCTGGACGATGCTGCTTTCTTTGGTAAAACGAAAATTTAAGTAAGACTTAAATAGAAATCTACTTTAAAAAAGTAACGGGATCCTCGCAAGCTGCTTAGGACGTCTTTTCTGGTGCGGATAGGGTAGTTGACTTGAACTAGACGTTCAATCACGCCACACTTATAGTCTGAACAGAGGCGAACGCCTCCGTCAGGTTTGACGATCACCACGAGAGGAGAACCCCAATCACTGGCGTCTAAAGGTTCAATGATTCCTGCAGCTCCGAGTTTATCTAGTTCCCGGTTGAATTGGTCCAGGAGAGCATGTGGAACACTACGTTCCTTGGTGTAACATGGCTTTGCTCCTGGTTTGAGCTGGAGTGAAACTTCATAGCCGGGAACACAGCCAATTTTTGGTTCGAAGATCGAGGAAAATTCTTTTAAAATATCCTCGAGCGAAGGGACTGAATTGAGCTGGTAGATTGGCATGGGAGGATTATTGTCGACCTGTTTGAGTTCAATGCAAGTCCTCGTATCCATTGGCGTCCAAGAAGCGCTTCGTATCCTGTTGGTACAATGTATAAATCGCCGGTGATTTGTTTTCCATTGTAAGCAGCCTTGACAGGTACCCTTTACCTTTTGATTCGATTATGTTGCCAGAGTTGGATCGAAAAGCTAGGTTGGTTGGTTGAACTGGCAAATTTAGGTTAAGTCTGTCAAATTCATTCTCACTTAATAGGATATATTTGGCCCCACTATCGACCTCAAAGCGCTGCAATTTTCCATTGAGCGACACGTCAATCATGTACTTATCTGATTCATGACGGTTCAACTCGAACAAGTCAACAATAATGTCATTTTTCTTGATCACTGTGTCTAATTTATTGAGGCCGTATGCTGGCGTTGCTCCGGAGCTGGTTTTGGCCATTTGGAGGGAGTGTATAGAACTGGATTTACTTGATTTCCTTTTGTTTTCTGCCATCAATGATGTAATACAGACGCGTGACACATGTCCCTTCTTCTTATAAAGGTTTCAGTATAATTTTCTCTTATCAACTCGACACTCCGACACCTGGTTTTCCCTTGAGCACCAGAGGTACAGATTATTGATACCGAGAGCCTTGAAATCAGGTTGACAGGGGCGGGAACGTGACCTGGGTTGATTAGAGCTTGACCTTGCTCTTGAGCGCTGGATAGAGCTTGAAATTTTGTTCACTTCACAGGCAGAGAAAGTTCGAGCTGGATTATAACGCTGGGTCAACTCTTTAATTTCGATTCTCGATGCCTCAAGAGCAGTTGCAAGAGCTAAAATGTCCTGAAATGTCTTTTTGTCAGATTGCAATGTTCCCTTACCCACTCATCTCGAAGGCTACGAATGAACTGTGCTCTGAGAAAAACGTCTGAGATTGACACAGACTGGTCACGCTGACATTTTACAGAGAATTCACACTCAGCTATGTCACGTTGAAGAGTGGCAACAAACTCTGAAATGGACTGGTGTTCAGTTTGATAGATATTAAGAAAATAGTGTTGTGACACTACGGCGTTCTTCTTAGGAATCAACAAGGTCTCGAAGGACTTGACAAGATCATCATACGAGAGACTTCAGTGGTTTTTCTGGGCCAAAAAACGCAGCTAAATTGTTTGTAGTGTGAAGAGCCAATTGAAACACATAAGAGCTGGGCAATTTTTGCCTTGTCTGTGACACCTGTTATCGTATAATAGTTATCGAACAGTCCAAGGTAACACGCAAACTTTTCACGTTTTGGATCAAAGTTTTATAATGGAGCGATGCTTGAATGATTGACTGGATTTTCTTCCCGGAACCACACTGAAGTTGAGCAGTTACAATTTCAAGGAAAACTTTCTGTTGTTCGCTGAAAGTCTTCATAAAAGATTCGAACTGTTGAAGTATAAACATTATTTTTATTGTAAAATCGATAGTTTTTCTTGTTCACTCTATTATAACCTCGCGAACATCTGTGTGTTAACAGTAGTAACCTCTGTGAGTGTAATAGAATTAAGTTTAACCTAGTTTGCTGTACATTGTGATACTGCTAATAGATGTTGTGTTCATTAAAAGCATAAAATTGCATCAGTGGGTAATTCTTTTCAAATTACATAAACAGGTTATGGGCCCAGCATGAAGCTAAAAGGAAATACCCAAAAGATTTGAAAAGACGTTAGTGCTCTGAGGTACGTTCTTTTATTTTTCTTAATTATGGAGTCCAAATCAATCATGATTCCTCAGATTTCTCTGTTAGAAGGGAAGAGCAACTGGGAAAACTGGAAGGTGAAAATAAGAATGGGATTGAAAATGATATCGAGGGCAATAGAAATAATAGATGGAACGTACACGTGTCCTTCAGACCCTGATAAAACTGAGGACAATGTTGTGAAAGCTTATGAAGCAGCTTTAGCTACATTTAATAAAATTGACAACCAGACACTACTAGTTATTTCCAATAACATGACAGAGGAGATGTTTGAAAAAGTAAGACGTCATGAGTCTAGTAGAGATATGTGGTTGGGACTTTGTCAACTTTTTGATACATTTTCAGAAGACAGAATATTTGATTTGTATAATAAATTTTTTGAAAGTAAGTGGTTGCCAGATGATGACGCTGTTACATTCATTACTAGAATTTCCAATGCATGGAAACAGTTGCGAGGGGAAATTGATAAGCAACCTGCTGATAATAAAGATATTTTACTAATATGTAAAATTTTAAAATCCCTTCCTGACAAATTCAAATCCTGTACTGCTGGATGGAGACTCATAAATGAAGAGAGCAGGAGTCTAAATAATCTTACCCAAAAATTATGTACTTTTGAGAGCAACCTGGGTGATAGTTGTTCAGAAGAAGTTTTGGTTGCTTAGGGGACCACTGCTCAATTTCATAAGCATGTTCGGAATAAAAATAATTTTCATAAAACCTCAATAATTTGCCACTACTGCGATAAAAGGGGTCACACAGTTCAGAGATGTCGGCTTTGGCTTGCCGATGGCAAACCGCCTAAGCCTGCTAAAGCTAAATTTCCTCAAAATAATTCAAGTGAAGCTGCAACTCTACTAACAGTTACCTCAGAGGTTTTTGCATCGGAGACTAATAGTGAGGCTTGGTATGTGGACAATGGAGCGACACATCACATATGTAGCAGAAGGGAATGGTTCACAAGTTTTCAATCATTTACAGATGACCATGTAATTATTACGGCTTGTCATATGGTTTTGTTATCTCTATTAAATGAACAAAGCCGGCTGACAATATTAATCTAACCTATATAACTTGTGACCTAGATGTACTTATTTTATGGTTAATAAGTTATTACTTATATTCAATCAACTTATGTCTTTCATTCTGACATGGCGCAGTCGGTAGGACATGTGAATTTGAAACCGCCAGAACAATTTATTTTCGAAGGAAATATAGCAGAAGCATGGAAAAGGTGGTATAGAAAGTTTAATCATTACTTGTCGGTATCGAAGCACAAGATAAAAAAGATGAAGTAAAAGTTGGTATACTGTTGAGCGTATTAGGAGAAGATGCACAAGATAAATATGAAACCTTTAATTTAACGGCAGAAGAACAGAAGGATTACGCAATTGTAGTTAAAGCTTTTGAAGATTATTGCATACCTAAAAAAAACGAGACGGTGGCAAGATTTATTTTTTTTCAACGTAAACAGAGAAAGGGTGAGTCATTCGATGATTTCATTACAGATTTGAAAAAGTTAAGTGTTGATTGTGCATTTGAAACATTGAAGGATAGCCTTATAAAAGATCAAATTGTAAGTGGTATACAGGATGAACAAGTGAAAGATAAGATTGTTGCGGGAAGATGATCTAACACTAGATAAATGTACTAATTTATGCAAAGTGGCGGAGTTAGCAAAACAAAGAATAGAGACGTTGCGAGGTACAGAAGAAGAGGAAATAAATATAGTACAGCAAAGGAGCAGAACCAAAGCAGCGACGAGTAATCTGAGAGTGAGTACGCAGCCGTGGACGTCGAAACCAAGTACCAGCGATAGCAGCAAGACATCACTGCAACAAGAGCAGCAATATGGAAGCCAGCAGCGATTGAGGTGCAATAAATGCGGCAACGTCCATGGGTATAGAAATTGCCCACCCTACGGTAAAATTTGTATTAAATGTAATCGGATAAATCATTTTGCAAAAATGTGTAGAATAACTCGAAATATAAATAATGTAAGTATGATTGAGGGAGAGGATGCTGAAATGTACACTTTAGGGAGAATCCTAAAAATAAATAATGTTCAAAAGGGTTGGGAATTATCTATAAATATATTGGAAAGCAAAACTTCACTTTCAGTCAAGCTCGATACAGGGGAGGAATGCAATGTTTTAAAAAAAAGCGACTATGAAAATTTGAAAATTAAAGAGAAAATAAATAAAACTGATAACAAATTGGCAAATTACAGTGGTTCTGAAATACCGGTTATAGGGACTGTTATATTAGATTGTGTAATCAAGGGTAAAATAGAACCAGTAAAATTTTATTTAGTAAACTGTAATAGCTCAAGCTCTGTGTTGGGATTAGATACTATTAAAAAACTGAAATTAATTACCAGAGTTGAAAATACAAATATGAATACAAATAATGGTCTCACGAAATTGCTTAGCAGATATAAAGAACTATTCGAAGGTATCGGAAAAATCTCAAAAATATATGATTTCAAATTAAAAGAAGGATATGAAGGAAAAATTGAACCATGTCGTAGAATACCTTTTAAATTATTAGATATTTTCAAAGAAACATTATACAGAATGAAAGACAATAAAATTGTTACAGAGGTTAACGAACCTACTGAATTTATGAACCCAATCGTAATCACCAGTAAACCTGATAAATCATTACGTATTTGTTTAGACCCACAGCATCTTAACACTTGTTTACTAAGAGAACATTGCCCTTTACCTACATTTGAGGAAATATCTAGTAAAATGGCGGGGGCAAAAATGTTTGCAGTGCTAGACGCATCAAATGGGTTTTGGCATTTAGAACTTACACATAGGAGTTCGTTAATGACGGCTTTTCAAACGCCATATGGTCCATTTAGATTTTTAAGAATGCCTTTCGGGGTTAGTATTGCACCAGAAGTGTTCCATAAAACTTATTCAGAGATTTTTAAAGGTATAAAAAACGTAGCTGTGTATATCGATGATATAATGATATGGGCAGAAAATGAAAAAGAATTATTAGAAATTTTAGAATTAGTAATGAAAAGAGCTTATGAGCATGGGATTAAATTTAATAAAAACAAATGTAAGTTTAAAGAAGAAAGAATTAAATTTTTAGGTCATTACTTCAGTAGCAAAGGGATAGAAATTGATGATGACAAAGTCAAAGCAATTAGTGAAATGGAAAGACCAAAAGATGTTAAAGCAGTAGAACTCAAGTTCGGACGTCGGAAAAGAGCTGAGAAAACTGGTCAGGTTATAAACACTGATGTATGTGGTCCTTTTATTCCTTCGAAAGGTGGTTTTAAATATTTTCTCGTATTTAAGGATGATTTTTCAAAATTTAGAAAAGTTTATTTTATTAAAACCAAGGATGAAGTATTTCAAAAATTGAAGGAATTTTTAGCTGAAGTTACTCAATTAGGTCATAAAGTAATGTGCATTCAATGTGACAATGGCGGAGAGTTTAAAAATGAAAGAGTAGAAAACTTCCTCAAATCAAAAGGTATTGAAATTAGATATGCTATGCCATACACGCCACAACAAAATGGCTGTGCTGAGAGAGAAAACCGCACCATTGTAGAAACTGCAAGAGCCCTCATGCACTCAGGAGAAGAATCTCTACCTAAGGAGCTATGAGCAGAAATGATTAACGCTTCAGCCTATATATTAAATTGAACAGTTCCATCATCAGAAAAAGGAAAATCCCCATTTGAACATTGGATGGGTGTAAAACCGGGAATCAAAAATCTTCGTGTTATAGGATCCAAATGTTAGGTCCATGTACCTAAAGAAAATAGAAGAAAATTTGATAAAAAGGCTACTCAAGGAGTACTTGTTGGATATGATGGGGACAATGGATACCGAGTCTTCTCAAATAACAAACTAATTCGATCAAGAGACGTCATATTCCAGGAGTCACTCAAAGCACCGATATGTGAAAAATCTTCATTTCATCCAATTGAAGGAAAAGGTATTGACATATATTGTGAAGAGGATCCGGAAGAACATAAGGAAGAAGAAGAAGGAGAATCTCAAGATGAAGAAAATGAAGATCTAGAAATAGAAGATATAGTGTGGAAAAGAGGCGTAAATCTGAGGGGTCAGGATAAAATTAATAAACCTAAATTTATGGATGATTATGTCAACATCGTCGAAGGGAGTGAAGTTGTGCCATTGGACTTGTACAATGCGATGAACAGTGAGGAAGCTGAGGAGTGGCGAAAAGCCATGGAAGAAGAAATGACTTCTTTAAAAGAGAACAAGACGTGGACTATCTGTGATTTGCCTCATAATAAGAGAGTTATTCCTTCAAAATGGGTTTTCAGCAAGAAATATAAACCTGATGGAAATTTAGAAAGATATAAAGCGAGGCTAGTGGTAAAAGGATTTGCACAAAAGAAAGGTCAAGATTTTGGAGGAACCTTCAGTCCTTCAGCTCGTCAAACCACTGTCAGAACAGTAATCAGTATTGCTGCCAATGAAGATATGAGTCTTCATAAGTTTGACGTATCGACTGCATTTTTAAATGGAGAACTCAAGGAGGAGATCTATATTCAGCAACCAGAAGGCTTCAATGACAACTCAGGGAAGGTTTGCAGATTACATAAAAGCCTATACGGGCTCAAACAGGCTCCACGTTGTTGGAACGAGAAGATAAAGAATTTCCTAGTTAGCATTGGTTTTCAAATTAGCTCTCTAGGAAGAGAGCTATGTCACGTTGAAGAGTGGCAACAAACTCTGAAATGGACTGGTGTTCAGTTTGATAGATGTGGTGATTTAATCCCACTCCTGTGGGGGAAACTTTCCCTACTTTGTATTGTTTTACCTTGTCTAACCTGACTCATAACATTGTTACCATCTGTAAATTCACTCTATTCTACTGTTGATGTTTTAAGCTAATAAAAACCTTTTTAAGGGTTAAACATTCGTTTTTCTTTCACCACAATTTTATTAGCTTAAAACATCATTCTCTTTCATTCGTGTTTTGAAGTTTCGGGTTCCGCGATATTTACAGTGCCGTCGTTTGGTTTGTGATTTCGTTTTTTACATTAAACATTTGTAATCCGCGATGGACAGGTATCTAAAGCCCGATAAATTCAGTGCCAGTCCAGATTCACCATCTGCTGGAAAGGAGTTCTCACATTGGCTGAAAACCTTCGAAAACTTCATGTCCTTGTCTATCGAAGCATTGGAAGACGCTGACAAACTGAAGGTACTCCAAAATTTCCTTTTGTTCAATGTTTATGAACTGATCTCAGTAACTACTACATATGTTGAAGCGATAGAAACTCTGACTAAGATCTATGTTAAGGAGAAAGGGGAAATATTTGCTCGTCACATTTTGGCTATGCGTAAACAACAACAAAGCGAGAGTGTTGACCAATACGTTCAAGCTCTGAGACTGTTGGCAAAGGATTGTAACTTCAAGGCTGTTTCTGCTGAAGATCATAAAAATCAGTATATTCGTGATTCTCTTATTAATGGACTGTTTTCTTCTCAAATCCGTCAACGATTACTTGAGGAGTCTAAAACATTGAGCCTTGATGACGTCATCCAACGCGCACAAGCTCTCGAGCTGGCCCATAAACAAGCTAAAGGATACTCAAATGGCGCTAATGATTTCTCTTGCTCGGCTATTGGGAGGAACTCCTCCCACTCTGGTGCACAATCCGTTGACCCCGGCTCTCAGACACCCAAATCAGATGATCTGAACGATCTTTGTGCTGGAACGGGTCAGAAGAAGGGCAGCCATTGTTTCTTTTGTGGATTTAGCCGCCATCCGCGCTCAGCTTGCCCCGCTCTTGAATCAGAGTGTGCCAATTGCAAAATCAAGGGCCACTATGCCCGTGTATGTCGGTAAGCTAAGAAAAATGCTCAGAAAACCAAACCTGTATCTGCAGCTATTTTAGCATCACTGAATGACAGGTTTTTACCTCAGTTAAGCCATGCTGTTACCCCTGCTCTTGTGAATGGAATCCCCTGTAACTGCCTCGTGGACACTGGGAGTTCTAGTAGCTTCGTCAGCCTTGACTTTGTCCGCGAACACAACATTCAAGTTATGCCTGATGCAGAACGAGTATCGATGGCATCCACGTCGTTATGGACCAAAGTTGAGGGTTTTATTCTCGTAAAGCTAGAAATTGCTGAACACACTTACACTAAATGTAAGTTGACTGTTTTGAAAGAACTCTGTTCCGAGGTTCTCATCGGACACGATATACTCAGAGCACACTCAAATATTCTGCTAAAATTTGGTGGAGACAAGGCACCTCTCACAATCTGTTCGCATGCTGTAGCTAAGATTGGCCCTGTACGTCTTTTTGACCATCTCTCTCCTAACTGTCGTCCAATTGCCACAAGGTCCCGCCAATACTGTGACGAAGACACTCAGTTTATCAAGACAGAAATCACTCGGTTGCTTTCCGAAGGAGTGATTGAGCCCTGCAATTCACCATGGAGAGCTCAGGTATTGGTTGTAAATAACAATGGAAAGAAGAGACTTGTGATGGACTATTCTCAAACGATAAATAGGTATACACTACTTGATGCCTACCCCTTGCCAAATGTTGACCAACTTGTCAGAAAAGTTGCTAATTACAAGCATTACAGTGTCGTGGACTTACGGCGGGCGTATCATCAGATCCCAATATGTGAAGATGAGAAGAAATATACTGGTTTTGAAGCAATGGGTAAGCTTTATCAGTTCACACGCATACCCTTTGGCGTGACTAATGGAGTAGCCTGCTTCCAACGCGCAATAGACCAAATAATAACCGCCGAAAACCTCACTGGAGTTTATTCATACCTCGATGACATCACTGTGTGTGGAATGGATAAGGCTGACCATGACCTGAATCTAAACAAACTTATGTCGACACTCGATAAACTCGGCATCGAAATCAACAAGGAGAAGAGTAAATTTCATCTTGCAAGCGTAAAACTTCTGGGACATCTCGTTTCATTCCATTCTATCAAGCCAGACCCTGCACGGCTTGCCCCGTTGTTGAATATGCCACTGCCACATAACTCCGAATCACTGAAGAGAGCTCTTGGTTTCTTTGCTCATTACTCGAAGTGGTTACCGAAATTTTCAGATAAAATCCGGGCCTTGATTGATGCCAAAACATTTCCGCTGAATCCATCGGCTGCCTCTGCTTTCGAAAAGCTAAAAAAGGATATTGCCAACTCGTTCGTCACAACCATTGATGAATCTCGCCCGTTTATAGTGGAAACCGATGCCTCTAAGTTTGCACTGGCAGCTACCCTTAGTCAAGATGGACGGCCGGTTGCGTTTTTTTCACGATCACTAAGCAAATCCGAAATCAGTGGTCATCCATCAATTGAAAAAGAGGCTGCGGCAATTGTTGAATCCTTGAAACATTGGAGAGCATTTCTTCTTGGCAAACATTTTCGCCTTATAACTGATCAGGAGGCTCTGTCTTTCATTTTCGACCGAAAGCATGGGAGTAAGGTAAAAAATGAGAAGATCACAAGATGGCGGCTAGAGCTAGCTCCGTTCGTTTATGATATAACTTACCGTCCCGGTGAGGACAACACCAAGGCAGACACTCTCTCCCGTGTCTGTAATGCTTCCATTTCTACCGACTTGCTCCAGCTTCACCAATCGTTGTGCCATCCTGGTATTACACGTATGTACCATTGGCTCAAATGTAAGAACATTCCCTATTCACTCGAGGATGTCAAGAAGATGACTTCAAGCTGTACCATCTGTGCTGAAGTAAAACCTAGGTACTTGAAAACTTCTGGAACCCTAGTAAAGGCCACCTCTTCATTCGAACGCATCAACATAGATTTTAAAGGCCCTCTTCCTTCCAAATCACGGAACATCTACCTCCTCACCATCATCGACGAGTATTCCAGGTTCCCTTTTGCATATGCCTGTCATGATGTTTCTGCCGCCACTGTGGTTGATTGTCTCAAAAACCTCTTCTGTTTGTTTGGAATGCCAGCCTATGTCCACACTGACCGGGGAGTTTCCTTCATGTCTAGAGAAGTCAAGGACTTCCTCCATTCAAACGGTGTAGCCACCAGCAGAACAACCCCGTATAATCCAGCAGGAAACGGACAAATTGAACGCCTCAATGGGACTCTATGGAAAACCATTTGTCTCTCTTTGAAGACTCAAGGACTGCGGACGGAGGACTGGGAGAGGGTCCTACAGGAATCCCTCCACGCCATTCGTTCTCTACTTTGCACAGCGACTAACTCCACTCCCCACGAACGATTTTTCAGTCATCCTCACCGCACAGCCAATGGAGTCACCTTGCCGTCTTGGTTAACCCCTGGTCCTGTGCTCACCAAAAGGAACGTGCGACTCAGTAAATACGAAGACCCTGTCGAAGAAGTGGAATTACTTGAGGCTAATCCACAGTACGCCCAGATTCGCAGGAAGGATGGATCAGAGTCAACCGTGTCCCTGAGACAATTGGCACCTAGAGGAACTCCTGAAGTGTCAGAGCAGCCTTGCCCTAAGGATGATGAACCCGATGCAATATTGGAGCTCCCTCGCATGGAACCTCCAGATGAATCATCTGCCGCTCCATCTGTTCACGGCCCTCCCTCTGTTGAAGTTGGATTACCTGTCTGTCCCTCAAGACCTCGACGTGTGTCCAAGGCTCCATCTTACCTTAAAGACTATATAACAAATTAAAAACCCTTAAATGTTGTAAACCATGAATGATGTTTCAAATCCTTTTTGTTTTTTGTATTTGTATGTACTTTAAATTTTGCCAAATGTTTCCTCAAAAACCCAGGGTGAATGTGGTGATTTAATCCCACTCCTGTGGGGGAAACTTTCCCTACTTTGTATTGTTTTACCTTGTCTAACCTGACTCATAACATTGTTACCATCTGTAAATTCACTCTATTCTACTGTTGATGTTTTAAGCTAATAAAAACCTTTTTAAGGGTTAAACATTCGTTTTTCTTTCACCACAATAGATATTAAGAAAATAGTGTTGTGACACTACTGCGTTCTTCTTAGGAATCAACAAGGTCTCGAAGGACTTGACAAGATCATCATACGAGAGACCCTTCAGTGGTTTTTCTGGGCCAAAAAACGCAGCTAAATTGTTTGTAGTGTGAAGAGCCAATTGAAACACATAAGAGCTGGGTAATTTTTGCTTTGTCTGTGACACCTGTTATCGTATAATAGTTATCGAACAGCTCAAGGTAACACGCAAACTTTTCTTGTCTGTGACCTTGTCTGGGCTGATGAGTTGAGACTTAAGAACTGAGTCCAAACAAGGAATCAGGGTTTTCGTTCTTCTTCCCATGAGCCTTTGAGCTGGGGATCCAATGCTATCCCTCGGAATGTTGCGTTGATTCAGTAGTGCAAGGTGGATATCCGTGTTTTCTTTGGCGCATTTTCTTAGTAATAGTTTTGCTTCTTGTACATATCTTTCGATGAATCCGTTAGCCCGCGGAAAATGAGGGCTGGATACTTGATGGGTAATATTCCATGATGTGCTAAAGTCTTGAAATTCTTTGCTGCTATATTGTGGACCACCATCAGTTTTTAGTATATCAGGTATTCCATGAGTAGAGAACCAATTCTTTAGTTTAAGGATAACAGCTGCACTGGTGGTTATGTTGAGCACTTGAAAATCATAGAATCCTGAATATACATCAGCTATAATCAAGTAATCTTTTTGATTCCAATGGAACAAATCAGATCCTAAAATTTCCCAGGGTCTAGTTGGTACCTGATTTAGGCACAGTTCTTCTTTTGGTTTATCTTTTTGAAGACACTGGCATACTTGACATCTTGCCACAAAGTTTTTTATGTCTGAGGACATTTTGGGCCAAAATAAATTTTCTCTGGCGAGTTTTAAGCATGATTCAGCTCCTCTATGTCCTCGATGAATTTCATACAGAACCAAAGGCACCAATTTTTCTGGTACTACTATTTGGGCCCCTTTGATCATTACTCCTTCATAAAGAGCCAATTCTTCTCTGAAGCTGTAATAGGCTTTTAATTCATTAGATAATTTAGTTTTGGACGAAGGCCAACCATTCAAGATAAAATTTGACAACTGTCTCATAACAACATCTTCTTCTATAAGTGTTTTTAATTCCTCAAAACGTGTTTTTGAAAATGGTATACTTACATGTATAGCTATGTCAACTGGCTCATCTTTTAATGCTTCATTTGCACAATCCCTACTGAGCAAGTCAGCTATGTACAATTCGCTTCCTTTTTTGTATACTATATGAGGGTTGTATGGCATGACTTCGAATAAGATCCTCTGCAGCCTCGCTGGAGCACTATTGAGTGGTTTTTTGAATATTGCCTCTAATGGCTTATGATCGGTCTCAATGATTAACTTAGGATTCCCCCACACATATTCGTGGAATTTTTTACACCCATTCAGAACAGCGGTGGCTTCTTTTTCGAGCTGGCTGTATCTAGTTTGAGCAGGAGTGAACGCCTTGGATGCATAAGCAACCGGTTGGTCATCCTGTAACAATACTGCACCCATCGAATGTTTTGATGCGTCAACTGAAATTTTTACCTCTTCTTTAGAGTTGTAGTAGCGCAAAACCGGAGCAGATTTCAATTTGTTTTTCAAATTATTGAATGCTTGTTCTTGATCCTGATCCCAATGCCATTCTATGTCTTTTTGTTTGAGAAGTCGTAAAGGTGCTGTGATTTCAGAAAGGTTTTTTATGAACTTCGATAAGTATGTTACCATACCCAAGAATCTTTCCAATTCTTTTATATTTGCCGGAGGTTTCAACCTATCAATACAAGCCACCTTTTCTTGATCTGCTTCAAGGCCCTTTTCGCTGATCACGTGACCCAGAAACTTAGTTTTTTGTACGTTGAAGATACATTTTTCTTTGTTAAGTTTTAGCCCAACTTCCTGCAATTTTTTAAGGACTTTATCCGTTGTTTTCTTAAGTTCTTCTTCGGTTGGTGCATGAATTAATATATCATCAATTGCGACTTCCACATTTTCTATTCCTTCCAGTGTAGCTGTCATGAAGGACTGGAACACTTCACTGGCACTTGATAAGCCGAATGGAAGACGTAAACAGCTGTATCGTCCCCAAGGAGTTGCAAAGGTTAAATATTTTGAACTTCTCTGTGAAACTCGTAGCTGCCAGAATCCTTTTATACAGTCAATTTTTGTGTAAAATTTTGATCCATGCAACTTGGCGGCTACCTCTTCCATTGTTTGTAAAGGGAAGTGTCTTCTTTTAATATTTTTGTTCAGGTCAGTCAGGTCTAGACAAATTCTTGGTGATTTGTTTTTCCACACTACCACCATTGGTGAAACTGATGGAGTGGGTTCTATCATGGGAGTAATTATTTTATTGTAGACCATTTTGTCCAATTCTTGTTTTACCTGATCTCTTACTGCATAAGGAATTTTGCGAGGTGGGTGTATTTTGAATGAAGGCTCATCAATCAGATCTATGTCATATTCATATTCTTTTACGCATCCCATACCTTTGAACAAATCGTCATAGTTTATGGTCTCTATTCTTTTCACTAATCCAAGATTTTCACAAGAAGCCTTGCCCAAAACACACTGGTGTCCGGCTTCAACTATCAGGAAAGTCAAATACTCTGTCTGACCCAGCCTAGTTTTTATTTTTACTTTAGATTCTCCCAGAACAGGCGTTCGATTATTGCAGAATGAAATCAGTGATTTGACGCATGATGGAATTATTTTTAGGCCACAGTTTTCTACTTCTGTGGTTGTGATTACATCTCCTTGGGCTCCTGTATCCAATTTAAAAGAGACTTTTTTGTTTCGTGGGAAATGTAATTCTTCTATCCAATCTGAAATTTGATTTGTTTTTGTATTTTTTAAATTTGTTTTATATTTTTGTGTCGTGCCTATATATATATATCAATATTTTTATCAGTGTTTTCGTCATTACTCTTTAAGACCATTTCCACCTTTTTTGATGATAAACAACATTCTGTAAAATGACCCTTAAAATTACATTTTTTACATTGAACTTTGTAAGCTGGACAAGCCCGTCTGCCATGGGTCGTATTACACCGCCTGCAATGGAATTGGTCGGGTTTGGCGTGTATTTTTTTGCTTTGATCCCGTCTGACAGCATTTATTTCCGATACGGATCCTTCACCACCTTTCATAGCCGACATGTGTTGTTTAGCTAACTCAGACGCCCTGCATATTTTTACCGCATTATCGTATTTTAAATCTTCTACTGCCAATAATGTTTTTCTAACCTCATCATCTAATATTCCAATTACAATTTTGTCGCGCAAAAATTCGTCCCTCATGGTTGAATAATTACACTTATTGGATTGATTAATCGCTAATGTGAGAAAATCATCAAAAGATGGTCCATTCTGCTGAGTCATGCGATTAAATATCAATCTTTCATACGTAATGTTTATTTTAGGGGTGAAATACGATTCAAACAATTCAATAATTTTTTCAACTTTGTCCTTATCAGCTGTTTCGATCTTAAATGTTTCATAAATTGAATAGGCTTCCTTACCTATAATAGTCATAAAAGTTGCGACTTTTTTTTTCTTCGATTTTTTGTCTAGGTTTATAGCCTCTGCGAACCATTTGTATGATTGTAACCATGATTTCCATGCTGTTGCCATGTTTGATTCCTGGGAAATCATTAAAGGTCCAGGAGGTCGAAGGCTAACAGCCGAGTCCGATTCGTTTCCACTCATCACGAAAGAAAATTTTCGTTATTATCACTCGCGGATTTAATAAATCAAAACTAACTAAAATAAAAAGGTTTCGGCACCATGTAAGAATGACTTAATTAAATTGAGAATGAGGGTGTTAATAAGAACGACCGACTTCATGAACAGAACTGTATTGTAACAGCAAAACAAAGGTTACGTATTATACAAGGCATAAACAAACTAATTCAAGTGACGTCATCATTTGCCTGCTGACAGCATTGGTTTTCAAATTAGCTCTCTACGAAGAGAGCTATGTCACGTTGAAGAGTGGCAACAAACTCTGAAATGGACTGGTGTTCAGTTTGATAGATATTAAGAAAATAGTGTTGTGACACTACTGCGTTCTTCTTAGGAATCAACAAGGTCTCGAAGGACTTGACAAGATCATCATACGAGAGACCCTTCAGTGGTTTTTCTGGGCCAAAAAACGCAGCTAAATTGTTTGTAGTGTGAAGAGCCAATTGAAACACATAAGAGCTGGGTAATTTTTGCTTTGTCTGTGACACCTGTTATCGTATAATAGTTATCGAACAGCTCAAGGTAACACGCAAACTTTTCACGTTTTGGATCAAAGTTTTCGAATGGAGCGATGCTTGAATGATTGACTGGATTTTCTTCCCGGAACCACACTGAAGTTGAGCAGTTACAGTTTCAAGGAAAACTTTCTGTTGTTCGCTGAAAGTCTTCATAAAAGATTCGAACTGTTGAGCATCCATTTCGTAGTGGTTTTATTGATGATTCGATAGAAATTAGTCTAATCCTTACCTTTACGGCGATAGCGGTCGATTGAAGACAAAATAACATATTTTACCGGAATTTTAATGTTGTTTGAACACGTTGGTGAGCTCGGAACAAACACATCGGTCGCGATTTTCGGTTCACTCACGCACTGATTAAAACTCGTCGCCAATTGTTATATTCTTTAATATTTAAAAAAGCACACACATGTTAATATACGTGAGAAACATATATTTTATAAATTGAACAATATTACATAATAGAACAAGTAAGTAGTCGTACATAATGATGGAATGTTTTTGATTGAATGAATTAATGTAACGTGAAGGTTACAACTGATAACAAAAAAGCGCCACAAGACTGCACGTGAAATATGGAATACACCACAAGTTAACAGCTAAGATAAATAAAAATTCTTAAGTAGCTGTTTTAAGTGTTAGGACTCCCAATGGGAGAGGTATGGTACAGATAAACACAACATAATCAGAACATTTATTTCTTGAAAAAGGCATGTACAGGATGATGACATGAAACAATCATTTGGATGTTAAGATAAACCGAAGAGAAATGCTTGTAAACTGCTGCTAATTCATTTTTTTTTTTTTTTGTTTAAAGAGAAATATCTTTATTAAAATTATTGCGTACAAACAACACAAAGTATTTTAAACAGTACTTAGGACTTCAATTTTGTAACGTCATGTGACTTTTTTTTTGGGATTGGGGGTGTAAAATGCAGCAGCACCACCGCAACCGCACACTGCACATATACATGAAGAAATTATACAGGCACTTTCTCCTGGAACTGTCTTTACTTGACTTTCCTCGTGATGTTCAATGACAACATAACAACAGCTGGAATATAGATCTATTAAGGTGATCGGCCAATTCTAAATACTACTGTGGGGAAGTTTCACTGTATGACCTTCGCCATCATGACGTCCTGTTATTCCTCTTTTGCATGTATTTTTTTGTTATGTCATTCACATTTGATGGTCGTGATTCCATTTCTCAGCTGTGAATTAATTATGAAAGAGGTTTTATTGCGGAAGATGTCTTCAGGTTGTCACTATTGTCTGGTTGCTGCTGTTACTGTCGGTGGTGATGTCGAAGCTTACAAAATTTTCGTTCCAGGCTTGGAACCTGTTCCAGAGAACGACTCTAGTCAGAACGGTTTGGTTTAATCCTGCTTGTTCTTGAGTGAACAATCCTCAAGTGACTTTGTCCTTTACAAATTAATTTAGTGATTTCTTTTTATTCATTAGTGAATCGCCTGGTGAACTATACTACTTTTTATCTGTAAGATTTATTTGTCCAAGACCGTGTCGTACGTGTGTTTTGTACTATTCTATAAATTCGTGGAATTAAGACACAATATCTTCAATTATGAGGCCAACATTCAATTTGTAATGACTTATGTAAGTAAAATAGTGAATCTAGTTCTTTTCAAATTATTGACTAAACATATTTTTACACTGTTTAGGCCTCCTCATCCAAGCAATTTTATTTTGAAGGCATCTTTTTAAAACACTAAAATTAATAGAAAAACGCCATTTTTATGACTACGCTATAATTCCCACAATGTGGTTTTTGACAGATTTTGATGAGTCAGAAGTGGCTGCACTAGATTCGCTTAGTAGTGATATTAGTGAGAACAAACAAATTTTAAACAAGAAACTTCACGAAGCTGATACACCAGAATTAGTTGATATACTGTTGTCAGAGGAGGCTGATGTTAATAATTTAAATTCGTTTGGAGAAACTCCCCTACATTCTGCACTGACGGCTGGCAGAAAGCTTGATGTTGTTAAAGCGCTTTTGTCCGGTGGTGCAAATGTTAATGCTAAGGTAAAATACTGTAACTATTCTGCCCTTCATCTAGCACAAACAGGAGAAATCCTGAAGGAACTATTGTCACGTGGTGCAGATATAAATGCTGTAAACTATAAAGAAGAAACACCACTACATGCAGCAGTTGCTGCTGGCAGAGACCTGCCTTGCATTAAAGAACTTTCGTCAGCCGGTCTTAATGTCAATGCAGAGCTTGCATATAGTAAATTAACCGCACTTCATCAAGCCAAAACTAAAGATGTTGTCAATGAACTAATGGCGCATGGTGCAGATGCTAATGTGGTAAACAGTTTTCAAGGAACCCCACTACATTTTGCGATTTCCAATAACAGAGATATAAGTGTTATCAAAGCTTTTTTATCTGGTGGTGCGAATCCTAATGCTTTGATTACAGGTACTAAGCAAACCGCTCTTCATATTGCCACAACGGAAGAGATTGCAAATGAACTGTTGTCATATGGTGCCGATATTAATAAAAAAGACATTAATGGAGAAACTCCACTACTTGTTGCAGTACGACACAGCCGAGAGGGTGTTGTTAAAGCACTTTTGTCTGCTGGTGCAGAAGTTAATGCTGTCAAATCTGATAAATCTACTCCACTTCATTACGCAGAAACTGCAGAAATTGTTGACATGCTGTTATCATGTGGTGCAAATGTTAATGCGTGTGACTTTGATGGAGAAACTCCGTTGGTATCAGGGTTATACGCAGGTATAAACCCAGACATTGTTAAAATACTTTTGTCTTCTGGAGCTGAAGTCAGAGGACATACAGTCCTACATAAGCGCATGTGCCCAGAAATTGCAAATTTGCTTATATCATATGGGGCAGATGTCGATGAAAAAGATCAAGACCAAAACAGTGCACTGCATGCTGTTTTGGAATCTGCAGAGGCTGGTGCTACAGATGTTGGACGTTTACTTTTAAAATACGGTGCTAATACTAAGACAAAAAATGCGTTAGGTGTTTCGCCGATAGATTATGCTCGAGATTCTAAGAATTATGAAATGGTAATCGAATTATTAAAATATGGTGTGAAATATTCAGTCGATGCTTTTCTTGATTGTATTGATGATAATACTGAAATTTCTAAAAGCTTTGTTAAGATTTTCGTTCTAACACATCATGATTATTATGAAGATCTTATTATTTCTGATAAACTGCTTTGTCGTGCTACATCTGTATGTGGTTCTTGCCATGATTGGTTAAATTTGATGAAAAAGTGTGATCAGGAAGTAATTAAATTGAAAAAGTACATTATTTTCCCCAACTTTTCATTGTTCAATTTAGTCACTATAAAACCTGTAAAACTGTTACGCTTTGTGGAAATACGGATAGCTGAAATAGTGCGCTGTTTCCCGATATATCAGGATATTATTGAAGAAGCATTGAGGCTGTCCTCAGAACGGACGTTGCTCTTCGATACATTCAATGAGCTGTCACTTTGTTCTATATTAGAAGGAAGTGGTAACCATGTTGTTCTTAACTTAGATTGCATGAATTGCATTGCTACCTATTTAAAAGATCACGAAATATTAAAGTTCATAACTGCGATGAACAGCAGCAGCTATAAATCGAAATTTAAAAATCTCTAGTATTATATACATAAATAAAAAGACACTCGAACCTTCCGAAAAAAATTTGCTAATTATGGTTGTATCATTCATGCATTTTCACGGCACAGAAAGATTATATATCATGATTTTAACTGATTTTTTAAATGAAATGAATGATAGCTTAACTTTTAGTGAACCAGTTCATCTAGACAAACATAGCTTTGTATTTGTGAGATGAAATGTGCAAAAGAAAGTAAAGCATTTGGTTCTTGGTTTTAAGATGAAACGTTCGTATTGTTACTAGAAATCATTTATCTTTGAATTGATGCATAACTTGAATAACTATATCTAAACTTAAAAGATAACTATTCAGGTATTAATTAAACAAAACTGAATCTATAACTATTTTAACAGAAAAATATCAATGTAATGAAAACTTCCTTTTATCTTAAGAGTAATGTATAAATATTTCCTAAGAATAATGCAACAGGAAACATAAATGTATCAAATGTGATGAAAAAGTAAAAAAAATAATAAAGAAATATTTGGACAGTAAAATATCCATGCTTTTAAAAGCATCACCAATTGCATGGATGCACCATGGCAAATTTTAAGATTACATAGATGTGTATCTATTTATTTTATTAACTAAACATATTAGTTTACATGTTTCTGTACAAATGGGGTTTATGCGTGTGATTGTTTATATGTCCAAATCTATTTTAACTTATTTATGTACTGCTTTTTTTCTGTGATACTATGTTTTATTTTAAGACTAATATTTGACTTATTTTTAAATTATGACAATTCATTATTTGTATTATCAAAAAGACTGAGTAGTTGCAACTTCTTGTAATTGAGTACAAATAAATATGTGTATTGATTGACTGTAATTGAGCAGTTCCACCTATTATTATTCTATAAAAACATTTCTTCTTTTCTTTTTATCTGTTTGATTTATCTAATCCAAAGTTAGCCACATAGCAATTTTATAGTCGCATGACTCTTTTTTGTTAAAGCGATAATGATTTGAATTCACCCTAGTGAATTAACCTTGTAGAATATTAGAGTATAAATATTTATTTCGTTAAACTGTTATGAATTTTATTTTTGTCTGTGATATGTAAAAGCCAAAACACGGTTTAGTCCAACCTTAAGTCTTAATGTTTTATTTAATTATCAGTATTATTATTGAAATAATTGTAGTATTCTGTGTTACGCTTACTGAAAATAATATGAATATTTATTACTTTAAGAAGTTTCATAATTATAAATAGTTTTTGTAAGTGGATTGTTCAATTGTGAACCGGGTTAAATTGGACAAATTTTCTTACTTAGTGTGGAAATATATTTGTTAACTGCTTAAATATACTTGTTATACAGTAATTCATGTTGTTTTATTAAATAGTGAGAATTTTAAAGTTTTAATGATTTGAATTTTTACCACAGATTATCAACAGCAAGTTTGCAAAGTGATTTCCATTCCATTATTTGATTACAATTTATAATTGTCATAAATGTGTTTAAAACAAAACTCGATATTTATTTCATTGAATATTTGCTTATTCTTTAAAATTTAATCGCAAAAGTGAATTTCCATTATTTATGATTTGATGGATGTGAATACAGGTTGAGCGAAGAAAACATCTGACGAAGAACTAATTTTTTTTACTTCTTTTATTAATGTATTTTTACTGGTTTATTAATTTATTTTCTTATTGAATAATTTTTTTTTTTTCATTTTTTTCTATTATATCAAATATTAAATAAGAATTCAAGTTAAATGTGATGCTACACATAAATTAAGGTTTCATATTGTCTTTGAAAACTATTTTAATGACTTTGTAATGATAGTCCCAGCATATATGGACATGTCTGGCAACTGGGATCAGTACTGCCTGATGAAGTAGGGAAGGTAAAATATGGCTTGGTTTTGCGGGTCAAATGTTAGCCTGAGAATAGTCACATTCGTAAATAAGTCGAAGGACCTTCACGCCCTCGCTTGACAGCCAGGCACCTGTTACTAAGAACATGAAGCCACATTACCAACTAAGCTCTGAATTTGTCATTTTGCTTCCTATCTCACCCGTGTCACAACCTTTTATGTTTTTATATAATTTTGTTATCACTTTTCTAATTGGCTTATATTATTTATATTAGTTCATGATCAAGGTAATGATTATTTGTCTAGTTTATCAATATTATCATGATAAAATTTATTTTATTTACACTATTTTTAATCTCTCATTGGTGATTATTAATATTAATAATCATGATTTTATTTTATGTTTATGTAATATCCTTAGTATTATATATCTATAATTAGTCTTTTTTTTTTATTTGATATTTTATCTTATAGATTAATTAGTCTGACATATACATATATATCTTTTTTAATAATTTTATCTAGTTTTGATATTTATAATAGGAATCAAATAACTAGGGAGTTTTTATATATTATCATTTTTTATTAATTGCACTAGTTTTAACCTTTAGAGTTGATAATTTATTGGTCTTTTACATTTCCTTTGAATCTTCTACTATCCCCTCCCTTTTTTTGATCTTTGGGTGGGATTATCAGCCAGAGCATCTTACAGCTGGTATCTGTCTTTTGTTTTGTACTTTATTTACTTCTTTACTGATATTATTAGGTATTATTTATATTTATTCTTTTATAGGTAATTTAAACATTTGATTGATTAATTTTTCTGTTAATTTTTATCTTTATTTATCTATAATTTTAGCGTTCTTATTTAAGATGACTTTAACCTTTGTTCATTATTGATTACCTAAAGCTCATGTTGAGGCTCCTGTCTCTGGTTCAATAAACTTTTATATGGTTCTGTTATTGTTGGTTTATTATGTTTATGTCAGGTCGATATTAAATCTATAATTGCTTACTCTTCTGTTGCTCATATATCATTGGTAATTTGCGGTATTATAACTTTTTATTGGTTCTTTGATTACAATATTAGGTCATGTTATTCGTTCTTTTGCTTTGTTTTGTTTGGCTAATATAATTTATGAACTTTTAAGTTTTTATGCTTGGTTTATCTATATTTTAGTTTTTGTTGTGTTATAATAACATATCTTCATCTCCTTGAATTTGATGGGAGGTTAATTTATTTAATTATTGGTTTGTATTATCTTTTATATTTTTTTGATGTTTTCTTCTTTTGATAGTTGTTGTTACAGTATTTATTTATATTCTATTACTCAGAATTTTTGTTTATAATTCTGTTTAGTCTCAAAATCTCTTATGTCAATTCCAACCAGCTCTCTTGTATACAATGATTTTCAAGCCCTGAATTTCTTACTCTATGGTCTTCCATCTTTCTTCTTCCTTTCCCATCCATAGGGATAGTGTTCCGACAACCTCCAACTTTAATGATAGCCTCTCCTCCCTCTCAGAGCCCTCATATGGAATACTTTTCCATCCGAAGTCTCCTACTGCACTCAACAGATCCTCTATTCAGTCTTCCTCAAGTTTTCTTTGATCCACGAATGTCGAAACTTTGCCTCTTCCTTCATTTTTATCTTATTACCTGGTAACCTAATGCCTCATTTCCCAGACAAGCACTTTCTAGGAAATCTTACTTACAATCTCAGTGTTTCCATACTATGCGGCCCATCATACTATCTCAGATACCTGGATAGACTTCTTTGTTACTGACTATCCCAGGAATGAAATTTTCTCCTTTCACCTCTCAGTACCCTTAGCCTATTAGATTTCACTGATGCAATCGACTCAACCACTCGCTCCATCCTTCTAGCAAAGCTCTTAATAATTTCCTGTAATAGCAAGGCCCTCAGCTGTTTTGAACCAATCATTTCTAAGCTCTACTCCTAAGTAAGTCTGTCCCGAGCCCTTCCCTTATCTTTCAGTGCAGTGGATCATAAATTTCTCCTCTATACTTTTCTGTGCCAACATTAATAATCTCCGGTCATTTATCCAAACCTGCTTTATCCACCTACATGCCAATGACACCCAGAGTTAAGAAAAAACAAAACAAATTACAGTGAACTCCTCAATTTGAAAAACATTTACAAGTAAATAAATATATACATTAAAAAAAAATTAGGTGAACCCCAACCCCCCAACCAAACTCAACTCTTAAAGAAAAATATTGTTTTTATCAAACCCGGGTCTCTCCAGTTAAAAGTTAGCTTGCTAACTCATTGCTTGCACCAGTGTGTCGTCTGATGTAATATCAAATAAATAATATGGAAAGGCAATTTTATTTATGCAAAAAATAAATATACTAGTTAAGATTCTATCCACCTTAACAATAGGAAGACTTACTTCAATGATCTTATGTTATCTTAGGTAGAAAGAATGTTTAGAGTTTATATGAACATTTTTAGAGTTTTTTTCCGAACCAGAAACCCTTATATTTTCACTTTCACACCAGTGTGTCATTCTGGTCTTATAAGCCCCCTGTTTAGATTAGTGGCATGAAATTTTACATGGAAGTCCCATATGATTTTTGAAAGACACGAAAAATATAGTCATTTACATAAAAAAATTATTAAGTGTCATTAATTAATTGATTATGTTAAAGTGGGGGGGGTATCATGGCACCCTATTTGTATTTTTTTAAGTATGGACGCAGAGAATTTTAAAAGCACATCTATGCATTACTGGACATGTCTTCCTCCAAAACAACAACCACACTGCCTTTGGCACTCCAGGAGTAATGGAGTTAGGTATTAAAAAAAATAAAACAGTGTTTACATCTTATAAATAGTGACACTACTTTATTTCAGCTATTTTGGTGAGTGTTATTTTATAATGAAAATAACTAAATATCTTTCAAGTCTACACTGAGCAGATCAATTATGTGCAACTCGGTACAGGTAAGGTATAACTTGTTTAGGATTAGTTAGCTTGGCAACCTATTACTCTGACATTATAATGTTCTCGTAACAACACATTGTTTTTTGACCACTGAACTTAATGGTTTCATGCTATGTAATAAGTTAGGTAATTAAATTATTTTCTACTTATGTTGACTTGAAAAATTCTCTTAAAAATTTTTTTATTAATTTTTATTCTGATCAAAGAAACTTTATCTAATATACATAACAATTTTCAGTCGTATGTGATTTCTGGAAATAACATATATTAATTTTAAATATTAGATAAATGCCTCAAGTCAGCTAAAAAGGACCTGTGTAGCCTATTGCGCTTATCTAATATAGTGGCCGGTGTATCTCACTCTTACAAATATTGAAAATGTTATTTTTTAACAATGAAACCAGCATTTAAATTTTGGAAAATAACAAGAGAACACCTCAGGTTCCAAAAAAAAAAAAACATGTTCCCTTTACTATATATAAATTTTAGGGCAGGGGTGCCCACTTACCCCCAACGATATGGGGAACTGGGTACCTGTGACTGTACATATATAAACCATTTTTACACACAAACATGTGATTTGTTTCAAGAAACTTTATATGTCGTTTTAAAGGGTAACATCAACTGAGCGCTCCTATATTTTGCAATATGGTAAAAAATAATTTCAACATATAACTCTTGATATGGTTATCAATAGAAAAAAAAAAAAAAAAAAAAAAACCTTCGCAAATAAAAACATAAATATTATTTTAACTGTACATGTTTGGTTCTTTTGTGTGTATCTCATTTTAGTGAAGTTTTATTCTAATTCCCTTATTAACAGATTTTCAGAGGACATTTAAATAAAATTTGTTTTAGTTTGAGTAAAGACAAGTTGCTGTATTGTAGTAATTAGGCATGGACCTTAGCCATTACTTTTGTATAGTGATTATTGTATAGTTTTATATTAATTTTATTTTGTATTATTATTAGTTCGTCAATACTTTGTTTGGTTTTTTTAAATTTCATTGTTAACAGCTCATTATTGTGTCGATGTGTTAAAATTAGACATTACTTTTGGATGATTTGATTAATCGGGTACAAAAATATTAAATAGAGTTGGGGATGGACAGGAATCTTGTAGGCGGAAGTATATCGGAGGTAAATGTGTTATTTGGATTGGAAATCCTGTATTGGATAGGGGTCAATGGATAGTGTGAATCAAGTCCGGGATGAGTTTGTCCATAATTAGTTTATCTAAAATAAAAATTTGCCAAACAGTGTCGAAAAGCTCTTTCAAGGTCATCATTTTCTCATCAACGGTTTTAGTTATGAATTGTACAGTGGTGTTCTCAGAACTTGAACTGTTCATGTATGTTTGACATGCTTATAGATTCGTTTCAGCAATCACCTTTCTAATATATGATTATCCTTTGGGTAATATATTCAGCAAACTTATTGGCATGTGATTCGAAACTCCTGGGTCTTTATTTTTTAGGTTTTGGAATTGCTATTAAAAAATAGATATTTTACTATAATTTTGAGTTCAGTATGAAGTTAATGATTCAACTTCATGATTAATGAGTGTTTTATTATATTCTAATCACAAAAAGTCATTAAATCGTGTTTGCCACTTTAACTCATCTAGTACAAAAGGCATGATTATTTTGACAGTTTTTACGACTTTTTGTACTAACTGACCACTATATCCTTAACAGATAAAACATAGTATTAATAATAATATTGTGGCCATTAATTTTATTGATACTCTACTACTACTTAAAATGATATGAAAATATTTATTTTTTTATTACTAATTAATTTTCAAAAGACCCTTTATTATTTTTCATGGGGTTGGTTTTATTTTTATTATTACCAGAGCATCAAATGGAACTATCATGGGAAATATTATCACTCCAAAAATAAGTGTTAAGAAGACTTTTATTGAATTATTCTTATATAAATCGATTTTTGTCTTCCCTCAGTTTATTAAAAACAAACATTTTCAGTGGTTTAAACCATCATGCTCAGGTGCTACATCTATCAACAGCATAGATCTATGCAATCACCAATTTTAAATAAAAGATATAAATTTCATTGCCATTTATTTATAAATAATAAAAATCACAATAACCTACAGTCAATTTAAATTTTTTATAAATAGCTAAAATAATAATGAAAGACAAAATTTTATATAAATAGCTAGAATCAATATAAATAAACTTAAAAAGGAGATTTGCAGTGTGGGATTCTTCTGAACGACTTTCAGAATTAATATTTTGGTAAAATGTGCTGTGCTTCCTGGTTCAAATGATCCTTACCTCTTGACATTTAGTTTCCTGTAAGTCCTACCCTCATAAGTGGGATTTTTCCCACATTGAAATCGGAACACTCCTGATCTATCCTCGATAGGAATTGAATTACTGGTCATGGAAGTCTTCCTTTTTAGAGATCCTAGGCTTCTGTACTACATTCTTAAAACTGGTTTCTTCAAGATTCTAATAAGGGTCTTTCCTGAGTATGGGAGTATACACCAACCACTTGGCACGTTTTGTTTATTGTTACCTTTGATTTCATCTGTAAGAACCTTCCTTTCAATTTTTTTAATTCAGCGTCCTTGGAATAACCATTTAATATCACAATGTTGTACGTATGTGTTTTCTCCTAGAGAGTGATCTTTTGTAATCCATTTATTAAAAAATGAAACGTGGCTATTTCGTAGCAATTGTGGTGGAACGTATTCTAATGAACAGCTTTGTCTGCTGCAGATTTTTAAATGTATGTTTCTTTCCTTTTAAATTTCCATGGTGAATTTAATGTTTTTATTTATGTTATTAATACAGTTGAGAATATTTTATATGAATTCTGTGCGCAAACTGTCATCGACATACATCGCCCAATGTAGGATACTATCAATGAAGAGTTTTTTGTTTGACACAATATGAAACTGTTCTGAATAGTTCTTGAAGGTTTCCGACATGAAAAGGATCAATTGACTCCTTATTGCCATACCACTGGTTTGATTGAAATAACATCCATTTAATTGATAATTATTTAGTTTCAAACAAATCTTTAGAAGACATGAAAGTCCCTCTATGACCTGTGGTTCGCATATTTTGTAGTTCGAGAGGTGGAACACTATAATAGTGGTGGTGGTTCGCCGGAAACACTGGGCAAGATATTTGTGATGTCTAAGGCACAAAAAACACATGAAGCAATTGTACATTTAACCAGTTCCAGGATGAGGCTCAGGAGTGATGGCAATCGCCTTAACTTAAATTCAGCTAAGATTTTTAATTCTCTTGTCGCAATTTGACAATTTGTTTTGTTTTTTTTAGGCGCAGATGGAAATAATGTGACAGCCTCAAAGGGAAAATGACTTTTATTTAAGTATTTTTGGAGGGCAGTTCAGCCAAGTACAAGGCCTATAGGGTTATATCTTTATCGGGTGTCTTGCCTATTTTGGTTTAAGGACATATTTTAAATTGTTTAATTTTTCCCTGATAATTTTATCTCTCGGTAGGATCGTTATTAATAATCACTGTAGATTCCTCTTTGTTTGATTTAGTCACAGTTAAATAATTATTTTGAATTATAGTTTGAAAAAACTAATAACACAATATTAATTCAAATGTCAAAAGTTTTGATCTGACATTCTAAAAATAATATTAATTTTTTTAATACCAACTAATTAATTAATAATAATAGTGTTTTAAGGAGATTTCTAAAATTTTCATGAATTCCTTATGTGAAATAGTAACAATTTCCTGGGAAATTCAGGAGTCCCTCAAAGATAAGGAGAGAGGCAGACAGACTGACTCAGGGGTTAATATATATTATGTTGTTTATAAATTCTAATATAAAATTGAAATATATAGTATAAAATTAAATTATGTATTAAAATATACTAACGGAAGCATGTGCCAAAGATTTCTCAAGTCTCAAGATAGAAGCTGTTTAAGATTTTAAGCTCCGATTATTTTTTTTCCCTATAAGTGAGACTCGTTATTTATAATAAAGGAAAATTATTAAGTTTCGAAATAAAGGGTGTCCCAGAATTAACGCAAGATATGAATTCCCCGCCATTTGTGCAGTGAAGTGCTGGCAACCCTAAAAAAACAAAAACAATTTGACAGCTGACAGTTTAGGGTTAGTAAAAATGGAGCGTTACACGATAGAACAACGTGTCTTTATTGTTGAACTTTATCTCATAAAAATAATGAAAGTTTGGCGGCCGCAGTTCGGAAATTTCATACAAAATATGGTCGGATTTCTTTTTATGGGGTTATTTGAAGTCGAAGGTGTATGTCAACAAGCCCACATCCACCCGTGCATTAAAAGAGGATATTCAACCACATTTATGCCAAATGGTCATGGAAAATTTCAAGAAAGTCGTGGAGGCCAATTGCCCCGTGTGTTATTCCATAAATAACCCTATCCTATTTACTTTATAATCCAATAAAAAAATACTAAAGCTTTGTTTTCTATTTAAATCAAATCTTGCGTTAATTCTGGGACACCCTTTATTTTATTTTTTTAAATATTTTACCTACTCACTACTGATTAAGAGCCGGCCTCAACTCAGCACATCTCTCAACATTATTTCTAATTTTTTCATATACATTTCATAACATAAAATTTAGGTCATTAATTTTACTTAATCTTTAGTCGTGCTCGATCAGATACGACCGGCGCCATATTGGAAACGAGTATTCCGGAAAACTATAGAAATATATATTATTATTCAGACGCAATGCAGCCAGTTAATCACTTTCAGATTCTGTGAAATATATGAATTACCAGTTAAAATTAATGTGTTTATATTATCTAGGGGGGGGATTGTATTCCTCCATATTTGGCCAAAGGGGAATTCAAATTGGCCAGGTTGTTGACGTGGATATCGTGAAGGAAGGAGCTGGTCCGAGGTCAGGGCTGCCAACCGACTGGCTTCCTCTTCCGGAAACTGTCGCCATAGCCGTCAAGGTCTTCGCCGCACTTCCGGCTCCAAACATCCTCTTGTACACTGATATAGAAGGCTGGGTACTCACTAACTGATCCACGTATTAGCGGCCTCACCTTATGTAGTATATTTTGATGTATATATGTGTATAAAAGGTAGTCGGATCTGAAGGAACAATATCTAGAATGGCTTGGTCGCGTGCCCCAGTTTCTTGATAATGACTTTTCAGTATTTTCCACCGAGGTTCGTTTTATCTTGACCATCGCATGGAACTACTCTGCAAAATATTCATCCGTCAGAGAAAATCACTGGCCGAATGAACGTTGCGATCACGACGCTAAAGAGTTTTAATTACTTTTTGTATTTATAGTTTGATAAAAACATAATAAAAATTATTCATTTTTACACCAAGACGTCGGTATCTTTAATTTAATACTCCTTCTCAAAATTATAGGGATATCTTTATTTTTTTGAACACCTACTAATTAATTATTTAATGACTTTTACATTATGAACATAATATGGTTCTATACAGCTCCGTCCCGATATTAAATGTTATGTTTTATTTATCTAGCTTGAATAGGGGTCTTAGTAAGACCAGTGCAGACAGACTCAAGGATGAAAACATAAGTATTATACAGTTTTTAAAAAAACAACAAAGAATAAACCCACCCCTAAATGATTGTAAAAAAAACAACAACTGTATTTTGAACAAAAATAATACATTTTATTTAGCCGTATTAAATATGCCATTTCTAAATTTGTAGAATAGCTTTTATTTTATTGAGATATCATCTTTTAACTATGGGGAAACAATCAGATCTCACTTACCTTCTGTGGTTTGAATACGTCTTTTCTAATGTTTATTCTTTTGCATACATTCCGTTAACCTATCCTAATTCAAACATTCCAATCCAAATTCATCAGAACTGTAGTTTATATCACAAACTCATCCCTCATAATGAACCTACAGTAGTTAGTCTTATAACCTCAAGATGTACCAAATCCCCTGAAGAACTTATCCTCTCATTCAACCATCAAAGGAACAGATGACTCCTAAATTGGCGTTGGTATCGCGATCTATTGTAAATAGATAACTACGTCACGAAGTCCTAGCACCGGCAATCATCCCCACTCATGTCCTGAGCGTCTGTGGCTTTCTCATACTCGTCGGATACTGAAAACGGCCTACGGGGCCTCGTAGTCCCCGACTTCTCTATCAGTTTTCCTGCGTGGGAGATTTTGTAAGTTCATATTGTATGAATGTCGGTACGAGTGTGAGCTATACGTATTGAATAGTTGGAATTCTGTTTATAAGGTGTGAATGAGCTCTTAAATCACAATTGCAATTTTTACAAATAAAGGACTATTTAAACACCCTAATCACATCAAACGAGTTTGTTGAATGTATTTAAAATTAAAGATACGAAATTTTTTACAATCGTAGAAGATACACAAGTAGACTGTGATGTTGATACTCGACGGTAACAGCTGACTCACTGACCTTGTCCGCTCAACATGCGCCTTGACATTTCTTTTCGTTACCATCTACTTCATTACGAAAATGTCGGACTAAGAATAGACACTTTCAATGACTATTTATGATAACGGTTCACTAAAACCACAACACATAAACAAAACATTAAACGGCAAACTTTAATTTGATACCTGATAGAAAAATATTTCTTTTAATTACCAGTTATTGATAAATAATTGACCCTTCATTACTTATTAGGGGGTTGGTTTTTAGTATCTCTATGACATCAGATAAAAATCCATGGAAAATATCACGTCAGCTTTAAAAAAAAAAAATGTGAACACTATTTTGATGATTTTTGTAATTACAGTCTATTAAATTACAACCACATGTAGAATGTTATTAGTCATGACTTCAAGGTCTTTATCTGGAGAACCTGCTTAGTATTTTTGGAAATTTAATTATTGAGCAGTTATAATGAAGTTTATAAATGAATCTTCAATTTTTTTTTTTCATGTAGTTGATTTTATTTTCAGTATCATAAGGGCACATGTCAAATATCGGGACTAAAAAAAACTGTTAAAGATACAACATGGAGTTAATATCAGTTTTGTAGGTTTGTAATTATTTAAAACAAAAACCTGAACACTAACTACATATTGCTAATAATGGCGCCGGGTTCTTTATTCAACATTATCAAAACTAATTAATGGCACTTAATCATTGTAAACGGCAATATTTTAGATGCTTTGAAGTGTTATATGTTCGATCCCTGCCATGTAAAGTAAAATTAACATAGAAATGGGAATATGTTATGAGATAGAGACTACGAGGTGGTCTGAAAAGTTTCCGACCTTAACATGAAGATTGCAGCAGTCGTAAATAAAAGCTAGTGAATTTCGTTGTTCATCTATTGACAGTTACTCACCAAAATTTCAGCCATTTTGGACGCGCAGTTGTTGTGTAACAGTCGTTTGAGTGACTGTTTTTGTGAAAATGGACAAAATCGAGAATCGAGCTGTCATTAAATATTTGTTTTTGAAAGGCAATATGCCTACGCAAATCAAAGATGAGTTGGATTCTGTGTATGGGGACTCTGCACCATCATTTACCACAGTGAAATTTTGGGCAGCTGAATTTAAACGTGGTCGTAAGAGCTTGGGAGACGATGCAAACGTTCGGGATGTCCAAAAACTTCAACTACTGACAAAAACATCGTCAAAGTTCACCAAATGGTGCTAGACGACCGCCGAATTAAAGTGAGAGAGATAGCAGAGGTTATGAACATGTCAAAAGAACGTGTTTGTCACATATTAAATCAACATTTAGAGATGAGAAAGCTGTCCGCGCGTTTGCTCACGTTAGACCAAAAACGTGTTCGAATGAACATTTCCAACGCTCTGTTGGCGCAGTTAAGGCGCAATAAATCCGAGTTTTGGTGCCGATTAATTACTGTGGATGAAACTTGGATACACCATTATACACAGGTGGCCTGAAAAGTTTCCGACCTCAACATGAAGGTGATAATAAAATAATTAAAAGCTTTGTTAGATAGGAAACTTTTCAGACCATCCTCGTACGCCCGAAACCAAAATACAGTCCAAACAGTGGACTGCAAAGGGGGAACCGGCTCCAAAAAAAGCAAAAACTGTTTTTTCGGCTGGGAAAGTGATGGTGACTGTTTTTTGGGATAGTCATGGAGTTATTTTAATCGATTATCTTCAAAAAGGAAAAACCATTACAGGAGCATACTACGCATCATTACTTGACAAGCTGAACGCAGAACTTGCAGAAAAAGAAAATCCTGTTTCACCAAGACAACGCACCGTCTCACACCTCAGCGGTTGCCATGGCGAAAATCCATGAATTACGGTTTGAACTGCTTGACCATCCGCCTTACTCACCAGATCTAGCCCCAAGCGACTTCTTTTTGTTCCCTCGTCTAAAAATTAAAAATAAAAATCTAAAAAAAAAAAGGGACAGAGATTTTCGTCAAATGAAGAGGCAATCACTTTCGTGAACGATTATTTTGCAGAGAAAAACGCCGAGTACAATTTGGACGGGTTACAGAGATGGGAGCATCGATGGGAGAAGCGTGTAGAGTTACAAGGAGACTATGTTGAAAAATAAAAAAAAATTCCTGAAAAAAGTCTTGTCTCTTTGTTAGGTCGGAAACTTTTCAAACCACCCTCGTAAGTGGTGCTGACTGCTATTGACGGAGAAGTCGGCATACAATAAACCCTTTTGGGTGTGGGCCGATTTACCCAACGGCAATCAAGGCCATCCGCTGCGAAGTTTCGTTTAATGGCTCGAGGATTTGATAGATGACAATTCTTCCTTTTCTTCTGGGAAAAGGGAGTGCCATAAAAAGATTTGGGGTTGAGCAGTCAAGGTAATCGATCCATAAGACAGTGTTTTGAGGCGCGTCCTAACTTAGTCACAGCTTAGTGTGAAAATATATCCACCACCACAAAGGGGCATAAAGAAAAGGCCTTATTGTTAAGGGATAGAGACCCAAGTGTACTGGATATAAGCATCGGAAGAAAAGGATATATCTATCCTTAGAATAGATAAATGCCTTACAGTTTGTGTATTCGGATATAATAGTGTTCAACCATTTGTAAAGAACCCCCTCCCCCCCCGTTCGCCGAACGTAGCATAAGAATATGAAACGATGGGACCTCCGTGCAAAAGTTCATAGCTCTCTAGCTTAAACACAGTAGCTACCAACACTACCAAGACAAAGACGTCTAGAAAGATACATGGAAAAAAGGTTTGAATGCTATGATCATTTTCATCTATCGTTGCTTTCATTTGAGTGAAAGTCATTTCCGCTAAATGCAGATTAAATCTAGCAAGCATTATCATTTCCTATTCATAACTCGAACTAAATATGAAAGTTGTTTTTTTTTGTTTATATGTCGTCTGTGATGGACGTTTTTATCAAACGTCAACTACTTGGAATTTTATATTCGTAAAATGGGTCAAATCACATAATAGTTTTCCGATCCAAAGGAAAGGACTTAGCTTCTCAATAACAATAGTTATAGAGAGGAATCATATGTCGTCTGTTTGTGTACACTACGATCGTGATGGTAAAAACATATCTCAAATAACACGATTGAAGGAATTGCATTAACACCCCTTTCCAATTCTGCCAACATCACTCTACAAAATTAAGATCTTTTACAAAAATAAGCAAATTTAGGGTAATGATTTGGTCATAAGATCGGCAATTTGTCTTTGAGTCGACATAATTAAATTTAAAAAGCACACTAATAACAGAATCCCTAAGATTAACATATGTCACGTGCGTTTAGATTCTAACGTCTGTGAAATTTAGATTGTAGTTAGAAATATTATAAACAATTGCAGTACCATTATTAACAAAGAAAATTTCAGTTAATAGTTTTAGAAAATAATTACACTCGCTAATATATTGGGATTTGTTTATGAAATTTAGCCTCACTGCTGCTCATAGCGACAATTGATTGTTTTTTGTATACCCAAACAATACCATTATTATTTAATTTTATAGGTCTCCCTTCATTAATGAGAAGCATAATCATGAAGTATTACAATGAGCATTTAATCAAGGACCACTATTAGATTTTTGAAATTTCATAAAAATATTTTTAGTAAGCCTTAAATAATTTTTAAAATTTTGCCAACCTAGCTAGCTTCCCAAAGCTATTTTGAAATTGACTTAAATAACTGATGGTGTAACACCGGTGAAAGTATCTAACAATTCGATTAAAACACTTTATTAAAATAACTCAGAGCAAGACTGTGTTGCCACCAATGCCTACTATAAATTGTAATAATACAATTGAAGGTATTGCATCAACATCAAAGTGTAATTTTTCCATTTTGCAAAACTGAAAAAGAAAATGTTAAGGAACAATACTGTGGCAACTGCATCGGTTGAGAACGGTTAAGTATGGCGTAATTTTTACACTGTTGTGTCTATGAATTGTAATAAACGTTACTATTTTTACCAGATCACGTTTGTGTAATTATTACAAAGATACCGGATATGTCAAATACCCCGAATAAAATTCAAATATGTTTCAAAGTTTTGAGCGCCAGTAATATAAAGCAATATTCCGGTTAAATATTTTTTTTCCTGTAATCCTTTGAGTATTTATCGATCGATAGGAATTAAGTATTTTCTTCCAAAAATAGAAAATATGGCAGCTTTTTTTCTATAATGTTTAGAAAAATGACTGAACTCTATAAAATACTAAATATTTTTATGTTTATTCGTTTAATGTACGTGGAAGCATAAATGTATATCATTGCATTACTTTGTTCATAAAGCTTTAGTATCTCCTACAAACTAAGTGGAAATTTGAATTGGTAAATGTATCTTTTTATTTATCAATGCCTTAGAAAATCATATTATAATTATATCCTGCTCTTTGTGAAGTTCACCGGTTAAAAAAAAAAACCAATTACCTAAATGCTATGTGTTATTTATTACCTAGATACCGGCTCATCTTATGTGAACTAATCCTTCAGTTCATTTCAATAAGACCGAAATTGCTACAACTAAATTTAATTTTCGTTCAACTATGGGCAATGGTCGAATATTGATAGCAAACTATATATATATATATATATGTAGAGAGATAGAGATTTAAATTGGGAGAAAGGTGCTGTTTAAGTTTTGTTGAATATACCTTTGTAACATAACCTAACCTAACCAAAACAAGGGTGGGTGGGGAATATACATTTTGCAAGTGCAAATATCTTATAATTTATATATATAAAACTATATGTTTCCTTATCCAGGAGTGATCTATTTGAATCGAAATGAACGTTTGGTTATCATTTGTTAAATGTTACTTTGAATAAAAAGAGTTTTTTATTTCATTTTATTGTTAATGTCGGAGTCGTAATTCACTAAAACTCGAGTTTTTATTTAATTGAAAACTTAGTACTTAAGTAAGTTTTGAATGATGTTTGAGTTATTATTGTAGATAGACTTAGAACATCTTTAGAAGAATTCATGAACATTAAATAAATCATTATTATTGCAATGCAATACGCTTCATTGCCAGAGGTAATCTATTGTCATCGAAATTATAAGAGGAACGATGAGCTTTACGCAGCTCAATAAAGTGAGCAACTGGTTCACTAAAGCCAAGACCGTCCTCATTTGAACGAACGGATCTTTGGTGATTGGTGAGACACCAGAGATCTCAAGTATCTTCAAATATAACGTTTGTTTTTATAATACGTTGAATATATAATAACAAAATAATTATGACGTTGATATCTGCTAGTGCAGTGTTATACACTTCATTATCAGTAATAATCTACTGTCAATGAAACTTTGTACAGAACGTTGAGCCTTAAATTGATCAATCTAGTGAACGACTCGTACACTTCGATCGACCGGCCTCATCTGAATGAACTGATCTTTGACTGGTGTGTCACCTAATCATTAGCTTACATTTAATAATATGGCATAGAAATATAACTACGACGATGTGATACGCTAGTGCAGTTGTATAAATATATAGTAAATAATTACAATAAGACAAATGACTCAGGCGACAGTGGCGCTGCCAGACGGGTGAGGCCTACACCGTGGAAGAGGCAGCCATGTTGCCGAGAGCTCAGTCGTCGCCTAGGCCTGCTCTAGGCCGCTGCTTAAAGTCTCTCTCTAGTAATTCTTCTGTTCTCGTAGCCACTTGTAGTCTCTAGTATCTAAGTATCTGTAGAATGCCAAGATGGATTTCAAGAACGTCGTATACAATGCAGCAAGGGACGGAAAACTCCGACGGCTTAAGGTAAGTCACAGCAAACCTAACCTACTGACAGTTTTCTCACCATTTTTGCTCCAAGTGTTATTTCTCAACTGTATAAAAGTTAACTTAATCAGACCCTACTCGTTCTCCAAGTCCGTTATTATTTTACTTAAAACAGCCGAGCTGTGTCGGTATCTTTCATATTACTTATCTTCCAGATGATACTTTTATCGCTAGGAAAAAACGTCACTTTGAAGTGCGTTTTCTTAATCTAATTATCTTAATGTATTATATAACGACTCTTCGCAGGCGTTGTTACTCCATTGTTTTCTCAATCGAGTGCGTAACCTAGCCACATTACACCTTTCAAACTAAAGGGAGCGCGGGTATTATGTTATTTTCACGAGTTTATTGTCCTCCAATTTTGTGGACTTACGTTCGTTAGCAAGGACCAAGAATATTAAGTTATTTATAAGCCTTTCCTAGTGTCCAGCCATTATTGAGTCAGATTTGGTTTTTCCCCTTTCTATATTGAAATTGAAAACTGAATTACTTTACAGTTATAATCTAATTGTAGAGGGCTGGACTGGAACTAAAATATCATTTTTTCAGATAGTTGTAAAGTTTGAAAACAAAACACTTTTAGATATTTTGATAGTTTAACTGGAAAAGTTAATATTTTGATGAACTCTGCTCTTATTGTAGCGGGTATTTTCAGTTAGTCGGAGCCCGAGTTCTTGGAACCCAGCTGGTCCAACAGGTTTTCAATTATTTTTCTTCAATGCTTGGATCAGCCTACCTCTTGGATTGTTGTAACATTCGTTGTTCATCTAATTGTGTAACAGAACTATTTATTACTCCATAAGTTTTTTATTTGTTTAAATAAACGTGTGATATTTATTAGGAATCCTTTAGTTATATATTGGCAGGAGAAAAGAGCATTTAGTCTGTATTTTTTTTTTTGGTAAAAACTGAGTTGCACTGTTTGCAAATATTAATATATTGCCTCTTTTAGAGTAGAATTGAATATATCTTTAATTTGATACTCTGCTTGATACGATAGGTGAATATTTATTTTTGAATAGCAAGCAATTGGTTAGCAAATAATTTTTCGTTAGATTGATTTTGATTTTATTTATCTCTGGGGTATCAAGTTAAACTTTCATACAAATTACCATCTGACTATTTCAAACAAAGTGTATTGCTATCAAAATTTGCAATACACTTTTGTTAACTGTTATAAATGCCCTTAAACATAATATAGTATGTGTTATTAATCATGACGACTTCAACTTTAATTTTACGGAAAAATACTTATATTTATCTGATATTATTTTTCGCTCTATTTATTTCGGGACTATTTCGTTTTATTTTCAGCCTCTTTGGAGCATCAAGACTTCCTTGCTAAATATTACCCCTGGGGTTGCCTAAAAAGTCAAGAACAACATTTTAATGGTAGTTTTAGTGACCTTTTGTGTAAAGAATGGACCTCAAATTACACATTTTTTACCAGGAAATATACATAATCAAATTAATAATGCTCATAGGTTTTTTTTAATAGTATGTAATCAATTTTTTGTTTAATGGTACTTGGCTGAATAGGTATGACAGTATTTTTATGTCTATACATCAAACGTAAGTTCCATGATCCTTGGATTACTTTTTTATTTACAAGTTTTCAATTATTCTCATGAGCTATATAGCTGCTGTTGTCACTAAGTAGGAAACGGTACATTTTATGCTCTAGAGGAAAAAAAAATGGAGGGATTTCTCGACCGGAGTTAAAGGAAGTGAGGACAAGGTGTCGAGGAAATGAGAGTACATGACCTAGCATGGTCTTCCTGTCACCGTGACATTTATACCAAGGCGTTCAATAGGTTATCGAAGATTTTACAGCCAGTTCTTTTCGTCCCTTCGAAGATATAATTTTTCAATGGCAGTTTTGTTCTGAAAATAATCCGACCGTCCGGAATTTAAAAAAAAAACGGTTTCCGTTTTTCAAAAAAAAAAAACATTCAAACTGTTTGATACTTGGTAACGAATCTATGCTCAGTGCAATATTTCACATCTAAGACGAACTTGATTCAATTCTTTGAAAATTATACATCATTTACAAGTAGAATTTTCTTGATCCTAAACATCATTAATTATAGTAATGTAAAAGTTCGTACGAACAATACCACTTACCCAATTCGGACGCTCACATCATGCCCCTTCTTGCTCTTGCCGTGCAGTGAATCTTAGAGGGAGGGCAAGAGATCCACAGACGCTCAGTACATGAATGGTAAAACTGGCCAGTTCCAAAAATTCCATCGCTTAAGGTGACGAGGATGATTGTAGGGACGAGCGTTGCAATCGACTAGAGAATTGGGATAAGCTGATATATTTTAGAGGAATTTGAGAATTTTTAGCATATTAAGTTCAGGCAAAAGGTCAGTTGGCATGGAGATGATTGAGAAGGGGAAATCAACCATTTTAAATTAAATTTTCCCTCATTTATAATAATCAAAACAGATCTGAAAACTGCTTTTTGTAATGGTACATTACTGTTTAAGATATTTTACTACCAGAAACCGTTAAGTTTTCGCTTATATGTCTGTCTACGTTCTTGTGGTTGTAAAATTTTTATATTTACCCCTGGGCATGAAATTTGAATGAATATTTTTTTTTTCGTACTAATTTAAAATAAATTTTATTCAATTATATTATATTAAGTCCTAATTAATAATAAATATAACTTGTTTGGTCCAAGGTATCAGAATCAAACGACCCTGGTCTTTTTCGCAACCACACTTTGACTGACCAAAAGGTTAAAAAAATTCTCTAGCAAGTTCTACATGGTGGATCTATGGAGTTAAATATGATAATTATAGCCCTTACGAAAATAATTAAGGTTCATTCATTAATTAATTATTAATTGTTGTCTGACTCCTATTAATGACCAGAAGGGAGCCAATAACATCTATTAAAATAAATTCACTTTTCCATAAAGGATTTGGCCCATCATTTCATGGAGCTGTTACACTAACCACTACACCGTATCAGATTCTCTACATTTTTTTTCTAAATGTTTCTACCCTTGCGTCTGCCGGTCTGTTCTGTTGTTGGCGAGTCCCCTTTGATTTTTGGCAAGACAAGAAATATATTAGCTGTCTCTGTTGGAAAAAACCAATGTTGTCTCTAGCTAGGAAAAATAATACAATGTCAATAATTTTGAGTAGAGTATCAAATTACTGATTGTTGACTCCCTGATCAACTGTATGTATTTTGTCTTTTCAAACTGTAGGAATAATAAATTAATGAGGAATTTCCATTGTGGTATTTAGTGCCATTATTATTGATAATTATCAATAACATATATAAAATATTGGCTCAACCAATTGAGCTGCCTCCCTTCGGGGTAACCAACCAAACAGATATCGGGATGGTCGCGTCATGACTCAAGGCACGCTAGTAGCTCCTTAGGTAGAGAATACCGGATTAGATGTTGGGTCTCGCTATTTTGTCTTAGGATGTTAATTATTAATAATTTGTAGTTATAAGAAGCTAATAATAAAACTTTCTTTTACACTTTGGCTCAACAAGTGTTTGGTTTCATTCGGTGCTAAAAAATAAAATCATTGTCTGTAATAAAAAAAAATGAGGGCCGTGATTCAATTAATTAGTCAATTAATTAAAAATAAGTTAATGATCTCGATGTTGTGGTTGGTAATGGACTCTTATTATAAGAAGTCATTAAAAAAAAAAAAAAACCCTGTCAATGAATTCGTTTTCTCAAAAGCGTAATGAAACCGTTAAATACCTCGAATTAAAAATGGTTTTGTTGTTTGTATTCTGTAGTTAGACAGTGAACGTTATTTCTGAAAAATGAACTCTTTTTGTTTTTATATATAAATTTGTACCAAGGGTTTTTTTTTTTTACTGAGCGTTAGTATTTTTACAATTCTTTTATTGACACAGTATTATTCATTAAACCGTCAACGTTCATTCAACATCAAGGACTAATATTTTAAAAACAATTTATATATAATTACATAAAAGAAACATGATATGTGCTAATTTTGTGTGTTCAAAAGACATAACAAAAAGAAAACAAATAAACGACTAAATGCTATAATTTGGTACGTTATAAGATAAGATTTATTTAAAAAAAAAGAAAAAAAAAAGGAATAATAACTACACCAAAAAATAAGAAGGTGAGATGTCTGTCTATTATGAAATGTTTAACATTTTTTTGTTTGTATCTTATTTGGATTGGTTCTATTATTGTAAAATATTTTAATGAATATAAATTTAAAATAGAAACGTTTTTATAAATATAATTTATTTAGACTTACTTAAAATAATTCGGAATAGAAATGTATTATTAACATACCTTTATTGTACTGGGAGAGGTTAAGAATATTAAGGATTGTACAGATGAGGAAGGAATATTAAGGTATATCCATTTTAAAGATTTAAGAAAAATCTGGTAATGTTTAGTAAGTATGTAATTAAAAATTTGGTTTTTAAAACTTACTTTTTAATTCTTAGAAGTACTCTTTGATGTGTTAAATGAATTACTGTGACCAAAACTTAAATAGAAAATGTCATTTCTGTTTCTTTTTTTTTTTTTAAACATTATTCATTCAAGCTAAACTGAAAGTAATATATAATTGCCTCTTGGTCTTGTTTTCGTTAAACAGCTTTCAAGCTTGGTATCTCCTCATTCAAGGGATTATTAAGTAAGCCCTTGAGCAGGTCTGTTTATTGTACTTTATATTGTACTGCAGGCGAGGCTTTAATTTCAAACAGGTACGGTCCGATACTCTTACATCTGCCTGCCTGTCTGCCTGTCTGGTATACGCACACATACCATAGCACGGTGTAACAGCAGTACATTAAAACATCATGATTTAAAATGGTGGATTTAATGGCCTCTCTGCGTATTGTATAGAAAGCTGTTGTAATTTCTAAAGTTGACAAAAGACAAATCTTACTTAATTTATGACGGTTAGAGATTTCTAATATAATTTACTATAAATCTCCAAGAGCTCTCGGGGAAATAAATGAATATGACGATACTAACGTGAAAAATACGAGACAAGACTCATTTTTTATTACTTATTAATCTATTTAATTGACACTTCATCTTTTTTCTTAGGGTTAGTTTTTTTTTAGCATCAATGAAGCGTTAATACTATGAAAAACATGACGTCTCAACGAAGCGTCAAATATCATGTCTCCAGTTGTGAACGCGTTGTTAATAAAGTTTTCTTGTTAGGGTTTCGAAAATACAAATATCGTATTTGGTTATGCATATAATATATTTGTTTAGTCGCTGCCTTCTGATTAGAACATGTCTCAGTTTCAATTGAAAATTATTAATTTAGAAAATCAAAGGACAGGACTAGCCCATGGAGCACAGGGAAGCATAAGGTTGCTATTTGGTACATATTGAATAATACAAAAACTCGTTGGGGTACACAGAGCTACCGTTCTTTTGCTCGTTCCAAAATGATGCCAGAGAGAAACTATCTAGTAATGTATTAGGTCCATATATGTTTTTATTCTAGATCAAAGTAATTTCAAATAACCGTACAATTTGAATAGATGTATTTTTTATGAGTTGAAAGCCTTGCAATGCTCGGATGCGTATAACGCTAATTCATGTCCTTTTTTTATGTATATATAATATTCTTTATTGTGCTAAAATTACAATCTGCCTTATTAGGCAATGAGTAATTTTGATAAATGTTCTCATTCATACCATATTTAGAATTCATCATTCACCCGCTCATTCATACAATATTTACAAACAGCCCAGAGGCCTCCCAAATCCACATGTGGTTCACCCTCCTCGCATGCGAAAGAGGAAGCGGAGTCTTTGGGAAGTTCCCCACGCTTGTCCGTCAGCCCCGTCACCGGATAAGAGCCAGTTGAGGTTGACGATGAGCGCAAGAGCCACAGACGCTCAGGTCATGAATGGAGAAACTGGCCATTGCTAGGGCTCCCACTGTCACGCATTCATAGCAAATCACGAGTATTAATGTCTTAACTATGTGCTTTGATGCAAAATGTCGCGAAGCCCAGAACGTACAGGCAGACACACCTATCAATCCATTCTAAAGACATACCGTTATCTTATTGGCCTTCCCCTTTTAAGGTTTACAGTTGCCTTGATTCGATTCCCGAATATGTCTTGTGCGCCCGTCCATCAACGTCATCCGGGCGATTATAATAAAAAGAAATCTTCATCACCTACTCTCAGCTATCGTTGTCATTATTATTGTCATTTCTTGTGAAAGTAGGAGGACAGCAGATATCTTGACGCCGGTGGGCGAGTCTTCGCAATATAAATAAATATTAAAATGACCCGAGCCTGTGGAAGCACATCCTGAATAGTCCGCCATCAATCAGTCACAACCGGCCGTTGGCCCCGTACACAGCCATTTCATATTATAACATGTAAACATATTTCAATTGAATATAATATCCTTTAGTCCTTATCTTGTATCTTGAATATGATTAATGGAATCTTAACGGGGAAGCTATCATTCAAACGCGTCTGCAATATTGAATGACTTCAGTAATGATATTACTACAGCATACCAGTTCATATGTTACCATCTAGCCATAATAATAGGATAAAGTAAATAAACATTACTTAACTTTACAAAGTAGCAGCTATGGGCTTATGAACAGTTAAGCTAAATGATAATATTCATATATTAGAGTCAAAATAATAACACTTTTAGTCAAAATGGATGTATAATTACTAGGTAAGCGGTAAGAATGTGTCGGAATAGGGAGGTTTTAAAAGCACCAAAAGATATTAAGAGAGAGAGGATTCCAGAGAGAGGTGGAGCGAGCAAGAAGGGAGCGGTCGTACTGAGGATTTGAGCTGTAGAATATTGTGAATATATGGGAGGTTGGTGATATCGAATAGTTTGGTATGGGTCCTATATACATATTTTATAAATTTTCAAATTCCCACTCGCCCCGCCCTCAAAAAAATGATAGGTGGACTTTTGGAGGAGTTCCGCTGATAAGTCTAGGATAAGGAAGATAGACGATGATCGGACAAGAGAGGCTAGGGTAAAATAGACTTGAACAGTATGGCTGTCTACTCAAAGTGGAGTATAGCCGAAAATCAAACAAATTTAATAAACACATACAGGAAAATACCTACTACAGAACTACGTGGAATAATAAGGTGACGGAATGAATAGTGATTGTCAAAGGGAAGCAGTGTTCAGTGCCAACCCTAATTAGTAAAATTCTGCTCACAGTATTTTGATTGTAAAAATTGTAAATTTTTGTTGTGGTGTAATCCCACTACTATTAAGAAGCATTAACCGAAGGCAATAAATATTCGTAAGATCGGGTCTTCAACCCCGGACCTTTCAAAAACTCAGCTCGGTGCTCTACCTACTCAATTGTTCCTGCACAACCCTTACTAATAGTTTAAAAACATTAAAACGAAGGATCTGTCGAGGTATATTTTTCTCGATTGTTAAATTGAAATTATTTAATACAAATTAAGTCGTTAAGTAGAACCACATATTGTATTCTTTGTGTTTTATAAGATAAAAATAATATGTTTATAATTATTATTAGAAAGAAATGTTTCTGAGGTTTATGGCTGATGTGGTTTTTGGTGGTTCTGTTTCTCTACAACTTTATTAATTTACATACTCCATTACGGCTAGGCCGTCATCCTCAGGGGCTTGTTCATCTGCACAAACAATGTTATGTTATCACCACGTTCAAGGACAAAATGTCAAAAAAAACTGTTGTATCAACTAAAAATTTAACATCTACACGAAACAAACTATAGCAATTGAATACATATATAAAATGAACAGACCAGTCACAAATAAATAATATAAATTGTATATAGTATAACAACAGAGTAAAATATTTATTCTTTCAAATGTGAAATATAATGGTTAGACATTAAAAAATATAATAGATAAAATAGACTGAATTAAAAATGGCTAGTTCTTGATAAGGATAGCTCAGTTGGAAGACAACCATACAGAATTTCGGGAAGGATACGGGTTTCTAGTCCTGATCCTGCCTTTATATTTCAAACTACAATGTTCATTTTCGTCAATCTTCATCTCTCTTTGTTGAACAAGTACTCAGTATCCCTCGCTGAGGCTGAGTGGACCTGCTCCAAACAGGAAAGTCCAGGCCCTTACTTCCGCAGTTGAGGAGAACAATACTCGGGCGAGGACACCAGCTGGTCCTGTTCTGAGTCAGCATATCGATACGTGTACAAACCAGGAAGGGATCGATATGTCCTTGCCTGCCGGTATCTAGCAGGTGTCGGTGGCAGTTGCCGTTAGCATTATTTCCCCTGACAAGAGGAAGTGTGTCGAGTCGTTAACTTTTAAATGTTGGATATAAATTCCTGCTACTTGGAGTAAATATTCACGGAAATGGTATTATGACTGTACCTGTGGAAAAGACGCGCGATTGCAAGGTCCATTGGTTGGAGCAACTGTGTTGTGAACGATGACTTGTCTTGAGCAGGGACGGACCAGTTTGATTCTCGCCTGTGGGGAGTGGATTGCATTACCTCGTTGTCCTATGGGACAACTCCGGTGTCCCCAATTTAGGTTAGGAAAAGGATGATTAACAGATAAGTCCCCTTTCTTATATCATATAAACCGTAAAAACGAAAAAGTAAAATTAAGCGTAAACCTCAATTTTTTTTTTTTTTACTTCAAGAAACTTTATTGTGATAAAATGCAATCTTCCTTATTGGGTAATAAGTAATTGTGATAAATCTTCTTATTTATACACTATTTACAAACAATCCCGAAGACCTCCCAAAACCACCTTGTTGTCACCTTCCTCATATGCGAAAGAGGAAGCGGAGTTTTGGATAGTTCCCCTTGCTCCTCCGTCAGCCGCGTCACTGGATAAGAGCCAATGGAAGCTGAAAAAGTTCGGGAGAGCCACATACGTTCAGAAACTGGCCATTGCTAGGACTCCCACTGTCTCGTATTTATAGCCATTTTTATAGTCATGAAGAAACCTCAATAAAAATTTTAACGCAAGGAATTTCTACACCTGACTAACCTCTGGTAACATTCAACGCCTGAGGGGATGTTGGGATAGAGATCTTATACATTTATAACAATTAGATATCTTCAAATTTAGCTTCTGCAATACAAGGGAGGTATTCCATGTCAAACATGCCTTTTTATAATATTTACAGCACATTCGCTGGGTGTGAATCACTGAATAAAGTTAAAAAAAAAAAAAAAAAGTATTAAGAAGTAAAAATTTTAAAAAAGAAGACACTACAGAAAATACAAAATTAAGTAAAAAAGGTAAGTACATTCGAGATAACCTGCCAGATAAATAACCAATATTAAAAAATGGGGAAGGCACCAGCCGAACATCTGGATATATAAAATGAAAATAATAATAAAAACCTAACGGTATAAATAAATGAATAGTTCCCAAGCTAGCAAGCAAATGTCCATTCCTAGTTCTTCCAGCGATCGGTTCCGTTGGTTTTTCTCCAAACCAGAAACCAGCTCTTTGTCTGTCCCCTGTACAAGCAAGAGGCATGGATAAATACATTTCACATTGAATGTGCTCGCTCTGAATAAACACCGACAGAGCTTTCCTTGATTGTATTTTGTCACTTGAAAACCTTTCCGACATTTTTTTTTTGAACCAACAAGTAATCGGCATATTTCCAGGTGTTCTCATAACAACCTTATAAAATTTAAGATATATTTATGACTGCTGGTGCTTAAATGATCGGTACCTGTGGTTTCTACTTCCAACTATGAGTGAAAAATAACAAATTTTTAACAGTTTCTGAGCTATGATCTGGGAAATGTTAAAATTAAAAGAATCGAAAATGATCTATTTCATGTTTAATAATATGTTTTGTTTTATTGACAATAAACTCCTGTCCATAAAAAGCCGCAAACATCTTCATTTCTTGTCACTTTTAATGCCGGTCTCTTCTGTCATTTCGATATCCTTCAGACAGACGCTTTCAGTTGTCATCATATTTGATATATATCTTTAATAATTTTAAATTGCAGAATTCATCAACATATCTAGACATACGCACGGAGTATGACGGATTACCTGATCAGTGTTACACTATTTTTAGTTCTTTATTGTGCAATAATTACAATCTGCCTTTTATAAGGCAATAATAATACAGATAAATGATCTCATTCATACCAAATTTACAGTCATCATTCACTCGCTCATTCATACAATAGGACATGATTGGAGAAATTGGCCATTGCCAGGACTCCCACTGTCACGCAATTATAGCAGGTCACGAGGCCACTGCCGTTTCAGTCTCCAAGGAGGATTATAGGGATGAGTGGCGCAGTGCAAAGACTGTGCTACAGGATTAGGGTGGTTGGAAAGACTACTGTGGAATTTCATAATCTTGGAAGGGATGAGTTCTAGAATGTAGGGTATATTAAGGTCGTTATGAAGGGTTTTGTTGCTGTTATAATATGGGGCATTTACTATTGTTCTCAGGACTTTGGATTGAAAGGATTGGATACGCTTGATGTTCGACTTTTTTGCTGTCCCCCATAGCTCTATTCCGTATGTCCAGATTGGTTTAAGTATAACTTTGTAGATTAGTAGTTTATTTTCTATTGAGAGATGGGATGTCCTTTGAAGTAGTCTGTACAGTTGTCCAAAGCGTCTGTTTAGTTCTTGTCTTTTTAGTCTCGTATGTGGGTTCCAGGTCAGTCGTTTGTCGAGATGGAAGCCTAAGTACCGTAGTGTCTCGGTTACAGGGAGAGGAATAGAATTAAAATAAACTAGTGGACAAGTCTTGCAACAAAGGGTGAAGGTAATGTGGGAGCATTTTGCTTCATTAACTTTGATCCGCCATTGATTGCACCAATACTCGATCTCGTCAAGGTGTTTTTGAACGTTATGGGATGCTATGTTGGGGTCTGGGTGGGATGACAAGACTGCAGTGTCATCTGCAAATGTGGCCAAGAAGGTATTGGAAGTAGAGGGTACATCAGCGGTGTATAGAGGATGGGGCCCAGGACACTGCCCTGTGGAACTCTTGCATTTATGGGATAGTAGTTAGAGTATTCTAAACCACAGCGGACTTGGAAGAAGCGGTTTGAAAGGTAGGACTGTAGGATTAGGAAAAGGGTCTGTGGTAAATGTCTTTTGAGCTTGTAGAGCAAACCCTACTAATACACTAAGTTTTTAAAACGTGCGCCGATCACCGGAAATAATTGGTAATTCAAATTGACAGCTTTCTTCCTACATGAAATTAGGTTAATCATCGTATGAATATTGAATGCCTGAAACGTAGTACGTTTGCTAATCGACAGCTAATCCCCGCCATATTTTACCACATTGAACACCTTGGACAATGGCTATTATGTTATGATGCTTGTTTTCGTAATCTTGCGTAATACATTCTTATATTTATCTTTCGTAGGAAACGTTTTGTATTTGAATATAACTTCACCAGGATATTATTATTAAATTGTATTTTTTTTTCGTTAGTTTTCCCAACATAGAAAGTTTCCACAATTTACAGCCAAAGGGAAAATTGATCGAGATTCGAACATTAGACCTCCGCAACATACAGTTGGATGGGCTCTGGGTTGTTAATTATTAATAGTAAGAAATAATAGCAAGACCTATAACAAAACGAAAATTCTCATGTCATTTTATAAAAAAAATAAAAATATTGGAAAAAATATTAATAATTACTAATCTTATACCGTTTTAATAGTTATTAGCTGAATACAAATTTCTTGACTTGGCCGCACAAAGATCTGTGGTAGGAGCATCCGAGATTAGAAAGTTCCCAGCTAAATATCTTCTTCATGTCAGAATAAATTTTCTAATATTACCAAAGGTAGCTGAGAAAATTCGTTAAAATGATTTATAAAAATCTTTCCTTTATTGTTGTTTTACTATAAAAATCTTTCCTTTATTGTTGTTTTATTATAAAAATGATCTATGTTGGACAATATCCGTTTGCATGCCATTGTATATAACAAAATATAAGAACCCTCTGACATTTGACTTTCTTTTTGTAGTTGGCTCCTGCAGCCACACTAGCAGCACAGATAAAGAGGGCCGCAGACGCTCCGGTCACAAAGGGAGAACGCAGGCTAGGAATATGACTCTCAATGACGGGTTGCTTATAGTCGGTTTCGAGGCCTTTGCCGCTTCATTCTCTGAGGAGGATTGTGGGGATGTGTGGAACTAGATTGCGATCTTCTCGTGGGCTAATTTGCCATGGTCCTATTACGTTCAAAGAGCGCGGGATTTTATTGGCGTTGTAGAATGAGGGAATTTCCTATTGTCTTAAGAATTTTGAATTCTGGAAGGATTGGATCTGGTTGATTTTTGGGTCCTTTGCTGCCCCCCAAAGTTAAAACTCGAAAAGTCTCTAGATAGGTTTTATGACGGATTCGTAAACCAGTATTCTGTTTTCTATTGAGAGGCAAGTCTGCTAGTTACGCACATATAAAAAAAAAATTAAAAATTAAAATTTTTTTTTATCGTGTTTCACGTGAACTAATTTACTTTCCTATTTGAAGGAGAAAGTGTAATAAGCCAGATCTGGAGACGAAGCTATTTGGAATTTTCATTAAATTTTCACCGTTTAACGATTTAACGAGCAATCCTTGAAGTGGCGTCTACTCGAGGCAGATTGTCCGAGATTGGATTAGGGCAGACTATCTCTTTAGCCGTGTCTTGAACACGAGATACATCTTACAATCTTGGCTGGATGTAGTTCTTCCTTCCTTAATGAAATTGTAAGAGTCTAATTGTACCTTGGAACATTAACGAGAAAATCTTCACTTATTAGAAGGTGGATGGTACAGACTAGACCCAAGGCTATGTAAGCTAATGTATTATGTATTAGGATTGTTGATAATTTATTTAAGAGAAGCAATAGCGTTAACAATCATACTGAAGAAAATAAACTAAACTCTGAAAAACGGACTGATGACACGTAAATAAATGTAAATTGCTTGTATATGTAGTGCTCAAATATAATCTTGCGGGTGCAGTCAACTAATTTCTTGCTCATGTTGAAGTATAGGGTCTTTAATATATTTTTTAAATAATTGTAATAATACAATTATAATATCAAGATAAATGTATCGTTATTATTTATATTAGTCAAATAGAGACTTGACGTTTGAAATTAAGGTCTGCCCCGTCTCTCTACCTTTTTTTTTCTTTTCTTCTTTCCCCCTTTACCCCTAATTTTTATATTCCATAACGAAAATCAATTCTATACAATAACATAATATATTGTTTATTTATTAAAGAGCTGTGTTATGATAAAATTACAATCTTCCTCATTGGGCAATAAGTAATTGTGATAAATGTTTTCATTCACACCATATTTACAATTTTCATTCACTCGCTCCTTTATACAGTATTTACAAACATCCCAGAGACCTCCCAAATCCACATGGTTGTCACCTCCATCGCATGTGAAAGAGGAAGCGGAGTCTTTAGAAGTCCCCCACGCTCCTCCGTCAGCCGCATCAGCCAGCGGAGGCTGACCAAGAGCGTGAGAGCCAAAGACGCTCAGGACATAATTGGAGAAACTGGCCATTGCTAGGACTCCCACTGTTACGCATTTATAGCAGGTCCCGAGGCCACTTCCGTTTTAGTCCCTGAGGAGGATTATAGGGATGAACATAATATATAATGAGCTGTAAATGGCTCCTTGTATTGCATGCTATGGAATGTAGGGAGTTATTGTTGACCTGCAATCTGTATTTTTATTGTTAACAAATTATATAATGAGAAAGAACTAGGTGATGGGGAAGTAATGTTGTGTTTCTGATCTGGTTACAAGTTGATTCTGCCTGTCGAAGAGCCTCCCTTGTCGCTCATGCTGCTACTGTACACCGCGGTGACACCGGCGAAAGCTGCAACTGTTGTGTTTTTGTACCGGGCCCTGACAATTTCAGATGAAAACACTTTGAACAGTACTGGGGCTCCTTCAGGTACCACCTATCCCCTACCCGCACCCGCAGCGATCGGTTTTTCAGTAAATGTAGCTAGTAATTGTATAGAGCATTGCAGGTCGCAAATCACTCGGTCTCCCGTGGGACTGAGCTGCTGTTCCATGGATTAATACTCCTAGCCAATCTGAGTTCTCTTTGGCCTAAGTCTCACAAATGCTGTATGCCATTTATCCTATGGTCACCTGTCTTTGCGAGAGTTTGGCCGAAGAGGCCTCATATTGGCTAGGAGTGACGACTCGTGGCATGGTAGCTAAGTATGTAGAGCTCTCGATTATTTTTTTTTCTGGCTGTTAATTATAAATAATAGTGGGAGACCAGGTACCACTATAACAATTTCTCATAATGTATATTATGTGTCGGAGGTTTCTGTAAAGTGTACTATTATTTCAAAAACTGAATAACGATTGCAACGATACCCTTGTTGAATTTTGGGAAATATCGGGTTTGTGTTGAATTTTTGTCTGCCTTACCAATCAGTTCAAACCTGCGCAAATAACTTCTTTCCTACTCCCTCCTTTTCAGGTCAATTTTTTAACGTTGATTTATATTTCAGTCGGATTGAATCGTTATTTAAGCCCACTGCCACCATTTATCAAATCAAATTCTAAACTTAATACCCAGACTAAACCAGAATGGTAGTTTAGAGATACATTGAGGAAGAATGACAGACTTATACGAGTGGATGCTGGATGTTGGACCTGCAAAGCCCTCCCCCCTGGTGCAGGAGGTGCGGTGAGAGGCCAGGCCTCGTTAGCAGATCCCGTTATCTCCAGCTGCCTCGACCGCTCCTGCAAGTTCTTCCCGTCTCCTTGTCCATCTCCAGTACAATCCCATCGACAGCTACACATCCATCTTTTAGCCACATATCTAACTAGAAGGTAGTATTTTGTAGCCTCCTAGAGATTAGAGGGAAGCCCTAGTTGATCAGATGCTCAACTGACTTGAACTATGGAGGTCAGCAAAGCCCTTTAAACTGGAAGTTTTTTATTTATCAAACTGTCTTTTTTTATCTTATGCGTATACGCACTACAACTGGAGGCACGTTATTGATGATTGTACTAATTAATTCCACTTAGAAAATCTTTTTATTGAACTGAAATAACAATCTACCCTATCGCGCAATAAATAATTGTGATCTATCTCATTTATCCCATATTGACAGTTCAGTATTCACTCCCTCATTCCTTCAAAGAATACGTACGATTCGCATGAACCAGCCAACTGCGCATTATTGTCACCTCCCTCGCATGCGAAAGAGGAAGTAGAGGCTCGCCAGATCTCCAATGAGCATGAGACATAGAGGCTGCCCAAGTGCCCGTGAGTCGCAGATACTCAGAACAGGATTGGAGAAAGTCAGCATTGCCAGGACTCTCACTCATGATTTATCTGCCACTGCCGCTTTAATCTAAGATTATAGGGCTGTGCGAAGCTTAACAATGACTGCGCTAGAGGAGCGGGATGGTTGGATAATTTTCTTAAACTTAGAGGTGATCTGGGATGTGGGGTTTATTTAGGTCGTTACGAATGGTTCTGTTGCTGACATAATAAGGAGCTATTGTTCGCAGTATTTTTGATTGGATGTGCTTGATGTTTGACCGTTTCGCTGGGCCTCATAACACCAGTCCGTAAGTCCAGATTGGTTGTAGTATGACTGACTTAATATTGACTGACGAGGGGAATGTCCTTTGAAGTAGTCTATAAACTTATCCAAAGTGTCTGTTTAATTATTGACGTTTTAACCACGCGGGCGGGTTCCATGTCAGCTTTTTGACAAGATGTAAGCTTATATAGATATAGTAATAATTATTTGTTTGATTAACGAGTACAATACTTACTTGTAGAACCATCATATACAATAACAATATGGAAAATAATAAACATTAACACAACTACGCTCCTGGAGTGTGGAGAGTAGGCTCCGGGCATTGCTGAATCCGATGATGACAAAGTTACCGCAAGTGTTTGTTAAATGAAAATATTTTGTGGTGGTTAGGGAGTATTACTCACAACACCTATGCATATTACATATTTATTATGTTGAAATGATTCTAAATAATAATATCAAAGATACGGAAAAAAACAAAGGCATAACTGTCAATTTGACCAAGCAAGGTAGGCAGGAATAGTCAAGTTGCACAAAATATCTAAGTTAGATTATATTCGAGATATTTTTTAAGCGATAGCCATCAAATTTATTAATAAATGTAAACATATTGAGAATCACATTGATGTCTGATATTTCTAACATAAATAAATGACCCGTACATATTGGTTTAAGGCATAATATATTACGAAGACATATTTTTCTATTAGCATGTAGCTTTTATTTATAGCTTATGTACACAGTTCAATTCCGTATGTTCAAACTGGTTTTGTGATAGCGTCACAGGGCAGATATATAATTATATTTTTCTTTTACCATATTATGGAAGTTACTGCCTTAAATAAATAATTTCTATAGGAAGTGGTTGAGCCGTTAGCGAGCGAGCTCTGTGAACGACCTTCACGTTCCGCATTCCTCTCGACACTGGACAATGGCAAAAAGTCCCATTTGAATTTCAAATGTAGGCCACACGTTGGTTCCTGGAGCTCAGAGTCCGTCCTCGGAGGGTGGGCCCCGCTAGGAGGTTCTAAACTCCCAAATACCTTCTACGTTGCAAATAACTGACATTTTAATTGCATTTTCGCCATTCTAAAAGATACTAATAAAAACTGTTCGATAAGCCTCCAAACTTTAACACCTAGTAACTAACATGTTTTTTTAGATGTTTTGTAATGGAGACAGATAGTATTAGTGATAGCATTTTTTAAATATTATCTGTGCCTACTGTATATTAACTATGATATACTTTTTGGTTTGTTAAGAAAATTATTTATATATTTTTTTTTCTTTACAGGTATGTACCTAACTGCTCGTTTGTCTTGTCTAAAAGGTAAAATATAATTCTTTATTGTATTAAGCGAATGCTATGAAAAAGCTTATATTGAAAATAGTTAAAAAATTAGTTCATATGATTCTTTATTTATGAAATTACACTGTAAAGTAATTGTATATTTGGTAATTTGCTGAGTATAAAATAATTGTGAGTGTATTAGGGGTGTAATGTACCCCTTAATGAAAAAGTCAATGAAGAGTGATGGAAATTGATTTTTTTTAAATATTTCACCCATTTCATTTTCTGAGGAAGGCAATAAATGCAAAAAAAAAAATATAGAACCGTATAATGTTAATTGATGATTTAATTATTGTTATTATGGAAGTAAATAATAAAATATAAAATAAAAGAGTTGAGTGATGTAAGAATGATTTTATATTTTCATTAAATTTTCTATTGCGAGAGCTGATTCATTCCCTGATTAAATAGTGAACATTTCTCTTACTAGGACTTTATGGAGGCATATATTTGTCAATATGTTTATATATAATTTATTAACAAGGTTATTGATTTATTTTATTATTATCACTTTATGTCGTGAGCAGGCTTTCTTTCCCGGCTATCGCTAAAAATGTTTTTATATATAACTACATATATCAAAACATGTATAAATATACATTTTTATTAAAGAATATGTAATAAAATGTATCTATTTAAACACACAATTCCAATTTGTATTTACCCCGCTCGAGTGAATACGAACTTTTGTATCAATAACCGTAGAATATAACAGAAAGTTAAACCACCAAGCAAATATTTGAATTTGTCGAACGGCCAGTAATTGGTATTTCTGGATATAAATTTGTAATCATTTGTAACTTATCAATTTACTTTCTCTCCCGTTGTCAATTTAACGGCACTTTTAGCAAATATTTTTAATCTTCGTATATATCCTTGTCTGCCACGAAAAGGGTTAGCCATGGCGGGAAAGAATCAGATCTTGATAAAATCTTACAAGTTTAGCTAAACAGGCCCGTATTTTGTGTGTTCTTTCAGTTATTTCCTTTATCAAAACTAATCATTATATGTTGAGGAATCTAATTTTATTTTATAATAAAATATTTGTTATCATATGTCCTAATCTTCAGACGATCTCACCCGTACCTGAACGAAAGTCGAGTCGAAATAATTATCTTTTGCCGTTACAGCGATTCAGTTAATGACGCCACCGCTCAAATCTGGCTGAATCGTTGTTTATTTAGTAGTTTCATTGTTCTGTATTTTTTTTTTTTTTTTGAAGAGCAAAGATGTTGATTGTCATTGGATAAGGGACTGTGTAAGTAAATATTGGGCCGAAATGTCATTGTACAAGTCACCAGTTATTTTGAACAAATGCTCTCTTCATTTTACCACGGAATAAACAAATCTTTCAAAAAGTGAGAAAATTTTTTATTTTTTAAACAGATTTGGTTTTTGAAAGAAATATCACTAGGTTATTGTTCAGTGGATTATAACCTTATGTTCTGTTATTGACTCTGATTAACATTAAAGTGGACCATAAAATAATGAAAATACAAATCCAAAATCTTAAAGACGAACAAAACTATACGTTCTTCATATCGATCGACAGTTAAATAATCTTGTTCGAGGAGAGTATTTTAAAAAACTTTATTATGAATAACAATCAAAACACTGGTATATATACAAATATTAATGAATTACAGTATTAGGACATTCCTCGGCTAAGGCTAAAGGAGAAGTGTTGGGTTTTGGATGTGGGTTGCTGGATGCAGGTAGTTGAGGGCTAGGCGGGTTGTAAAATAACAAAGGAAGGGTATACCATATGTTTCAACTCAACTACACATTTTAGCTAAAAACGAATATTACATAACTGACGCACTTACAATTAATTAGGCAGCGAATTGGCAATCGTTGGCTAAGTCGTTCGTGACCGACGGGATAACCTGACTCTAAAAGCCTCTCTGCCGCTACAGTCTCAAAACGCTATCCCCATTACCATTCCCTCATCGATAGCAGCAGGCCGTGAGCCCCATCACCTCGTCCCTATGCATTCTTATAATTTCTATAATTCTTGAAAAATGCAGCTGAGCTGTGATGTACTTTTTTTATGTATTGTTTGCCATTAAATTAACGGGGGTTCCAAAAAAAAAAAAAAATACTAAAACTGAACGATTTTTTCTCAAATCAGTTAATGTACAGTGACTTTTTAGATAGAGTAGAATCTTAGAATTCAGAACCGTAGTTGTCATAATAATCATTATTTATTGTGCTATAATTACAATCTGCCTTTCATAAGGCAATAAGTAATAAGATAAATGCTCTCATTCATACCATATTTACAGTTTATCATTCACTCGCTCATTCATACAATATTTACAGACAGCCCAGAGACCTCCCAAATCCACATGCGAAGAAAGCGGAGTCTTGGGAAGTCCCCCGTGCTCCTCCGTCAGCCGCTTCACCAGATACTAGCCAGTGGAGGCTGACCAAGAGCGCGAGAGCCACAGACGCTCAGGACATGATTGGAGAAACTGGCCATTGCCAGGACTCCCACTGTCACGCGTTTATAGCAGGTCACGAGGCCACTGCCGTTTCAGTCTCCGAGGAGGCTTATAGGGATGAGTGGCGCAGTGCAATGACTGTGCTACAGGATTAGGGTGGTTGGAAAGGCTACTGTGGAATTTCATAAACTTGGAAGGGATGAGTTCTAGAATGTAGGGTATATTAAGATCGTTATGAAGGGTTTTGTTGCTGACATAATTAGGGGCATTTACTATTGTTCTTAGGACTTCTTGAAAGGATTGGATACGCTTGATGTTCGACTTTTTTGCTGTCCCCCATAGCTCTATTCCGTATGTCCAGATTGGTTTAAGTATAACTTTGTAGATTAGTAGTTTATTTTCTATTGATAGATGGGATGTCCTTTGAAGTAGTCTGTACAGTTGTCCAAAGCGTCTGTTTAATTCTTGGCTTTTTAGTCTTGTATGTGGGTTCCAGGTCAGTCGTTTGTCAAGATGGAAGCCTATGTACCGTACTGTCTCGGATACAGAGAGAGGAATAGAATTAAAATAAACTAGTGGACAAGTCTTGCGACAAAGGGTGAAGGTAATGTGGGAGCATTTTGCTTCATTAACTTTGATCCGCCATTGATTGCACCAATACTCGATCTCGTCAAGGTGTTTTTGAAGGTTATGGGATGCTATGTCGGGGCCTGCGTGGGATGAAAAGACTGCAGTGTCATCTGCAAATGTGGCCAAGAAGGTATTGGGAGTAGAGGGGACATCAGCGGTGTATAGGTTATAGAGGATGGGGCCCAGGACACTGCCCTGTGGAACTCCTGCATTTATGGGATAGTAGTTAAAGTATTCTAAACCACAGCGGACTTGGAAGAAGCGGTTTGAAAGGTAGGGCTGTAGGATTAGGAAAAGAGTCTGGGTAGTTGTCAAAGTAAATTTTTTTTTCCCACTCTCATAGCCCCTTTAAACTTACAGACAATTATATACAATTATTGATCCTCAGGTGAATCCATTTACAAATTATTCTGTATTTCCTGTAGCATCACTACATTATATACAGGTTTTGTTATTTTATAGAAATCGAATAAACAAGCATAATGATATGCTCACCTTTTTGATCAACCTTAAAACTAACTTACGTACTAATTCTTATCCTAATAAAAAAAATAAAAGTTTGTGGATTAGCTTATTAAATATGATATAATCCCAGCCAACAAAGTTTAAATTTTTTTTTATTTTTTTTTTGTTTTTACATTACTTTACTATCTGATCTTGGAGGGTGACTTACATTAAGGAAATTTGGAAGTCTCTATTTTAATAAAAATTTCATATAATACTGTGTTCAGTTGACAAAAAAATAAAATTTAAGAGGAAAACTTCTAGCTCTTCTAATCTTCTGTGTAAAGTTTGTAGGGTTTTAGTCTTCTTATTCTTCTTAACTCGCACTTCTTCGTAATTACAGCCGTAAAGTAGTTTATTTGTAACTAGTTATGTAAGAATTATTTGGTATTTTTTGCTAACAATAATTCTTTGGTTTACTTTTCAAGAAATAAGAAAATAAATTGTAATTGTCTAATTGCGTTGACAAACATCAACTACTAAGTGCTTATGTACTCCCATGTACGTGGCCATTGTACCGTTGGCATGAGGTCTTGTTATCACAGTCATTTAGCGATGACTCGTGCGCTTTTGCTATGAAACTTAATCTCATATGTCATTGAATGACTTTGAAAGAAGTTTTCCAGTTGAAAAAAAAATATGCGAGTCAGAATACAATTTTTTTTATTGTGTCCATCTTGTTGAGGGAAGAGTCGCGGTCATGAGTCACATCGGAGACCAGGTCACACCTGTAAAACATTTGAATGGTTTCCCAGAACGGATGGAAGAGATTTATTATATCTTGTGTTGTTATTTGTACCTTAGATGTTCGAAATAGTTTGATTCAGTGTACGCATTGAATGAAGCACTTCTTCATTCACATATCTGCTGATTTAGCCTATTGAGTCAATAGGATCTTTTTACGTAACATAGTTCATACAAGGTAGTAAACAAATCGAAAGTAATATCAACCTAGATAAATTTATATTTTGTATTATAGTTTAACCTAGTCTCACCCCAAGGATTTTTTCTTTAGAGGACGAGACTGTTCGGGGTTAACACAGCATTCTGCGGATAAATGAGTAGCTAATTTAAGGTTGAGAGGTAACACGCCGAGTCCTGATAACTCTAGCACCTACCAACTGGGGCTTGAACCTTCATTTGCCTCCGAAACACCTTCTTCGTGAGGTGTTAAACTACGGATTTCTTTTATCTGTTTAAAACAAACTTGTCGACAGTAATTAAATGTAAATTATTAATAATAAACAGCCAAATAACAAATATACTGGCAGGATTAGGACTCGAAGTGGGGGGTCTCCCCAATGTCTAGTCTGTGGTTTCACCAGCTGAGCTACCCTGCCTCGAGTGGACAGTTAAATATTTTTTGTAGAGGAGAGTCTTTTAAAAGAAAGTAAAGAAAAGCTTTATTATGAAGCACAAGCAAAACACTGGTAAATACAAATATTAAGAGATCAGTTAGAACATACTGGGTGGAATGTTTAGGCACAAGTGAGGGGTCTGTACATATATATATATATATATATACAATCACAAAAATAAATAAATAAATTTGGAATTACAGTTGTCTCCTCGTGCTGCATAAACAGATGCATATTAAGGAGTGCATAAAATATAATACTTTCAGATTGTTGTTAATAAGTCCAATACACATACACTCACTAGGTGATGAGGCTCACCTTCGCCTTGTCACCGACACCAAACACGAAACACTAAAACAAAACAAAATAGGGGTCTGGGGATAAAGCTGAGACATATATGTATAAGAAAAGGATGAGATTCTGGGAAGTAGGGTGGTCTTTGAAGGATGAGGTTGCTTACTTAAAAATAACAGGGAACCATCAGTGACTTCCATGAAGACACGAGGCAAGTATACAGTTCTGATCAAGCCCCTTCTACTTGTTCTTAGCATCATAAAACTGACGATCTTCCTAGTATGAGTCCTCTTTGGCAAAAGTTGGAAATATAAAGCTCAATATTGAAAACATAAACTACTAGAAAGTGATTAATGTGTCATAATAAACAATATGGTATTACTAAATAAACACGATGGTAAAATGAATATAATGAAGCTTCTAACACGATGAGACCTGACAGGCTAAATACTTACTGGACATCGGGAGACAGAGAATTCTGTTTCGAGTCGTGCTCGAGCAGTTGGAGCCCAGGGAACGGCTCAGCGTGGGTGCCTGTGAGAAAGTACTTATTCAAATGATATGTAAATTATCACGCTTCTAATTACTACACCAGTGTTGTGGTTTCAACACATCTGCCGTGTGGCACAGCTGGTTGACTGTTTCATTACTATTATAAAAAAATAAAACACCAAATATCCAAGCAGGCTTAATTCAACACACACTTAAGAGGAAGGGAGAGGAGGTATTTCTAGTATGTGTATAATATGCTAATAGTTTATTAATAAATAACTCGATAGGGTCTTCGACTGTTGTGATCATGATCAGGTCTCATTCAGCCTCCTCCTGAGGAAAATGAGTACTTGTTTTATTAAATATGGCAGTACTCACGCTTCACCGCCGAGTTAGGGTGGCTGTTCCCCTCCTTCCGTGCAGAATATTATCTTGGTTCAATCCTTTTTCAAACCATCAATTCGCTTCAACCGCCCTTATATATATGCAGAGGAGTCCAAAAAAATGTATCCACTGGTTAACAGTCCATAACTTGCAAACTAATTGACGGAGTTGTCTTATTTTTGGCGAAAGTGTAGCTTTAAGTCCAACTTAAAGATATCACTGTAGGTGTTCGAAATGGTCACCATTAACATCCACACACAAACGATGCCGCCGAACTGCAGCACGAACTACTGACTGCAACGTGCTCAGTTGGATATTTGCACATGAATGTACGATGGATTCTCGAAGTTCATCCAATGTGCGTGGCTTTTGTCGATAAACGACGTCCTCTAGTGTTCCCCACAGGTAAAAGTCAAGAGGAGTTAAGTCTGGGGAACGTGGTGGATACTCTACAGCACCTCTACGGCCTATCCATCTTCCTGGTAGATTTTCGTTGAGATAAGCCCTAACACGATTGTGTTAGTGGGCTGGGGCACCATCTTGTTGAAAGTAAAATCTTCCGTCTCCTTTACAAGTCTTGGATTTGGATGGCAGGTAAAATGGATGTTTGAAGCTTCTGAAGGTACACCTCCCGGTAACTGTGCCGTCAAAGAAGAATGGCCCAATCAAGCCAATGTTTTCGTACTTAAAATACCACTTTAAAACAGACTTCCTTTCATCAAATGTAAGCCTTACGCCAGCCATGTTTACTCGAGTAACAAGGTACAACTAACAATAAAACACTAACTATCTGGCGACTGTCATCTGACAAAACAAAAGAACGCAATACAACGCTTGTATGGCGATTGCCGGAACTACAAACTATTACACTACCAAAAATGAGACAACTCCGTCAATTAGTTTGCAAGTTATGGACTTTTAAACAGTGGATACATTTTTTTGGACCCCTCTGTATTTACAATATTTTACATTTCAAAACTTCAATCCACCGGAAGGTCCCGTCTCTCTGACCTTTATACTCCTGCCTACAAAACTGCAGCACACGATCAGTCCTTCCTTCCTCGCTCTACTACGTTCTGGAATTCTCTACCTCCTAATATCTACCATGGCTCTTCTCTACGAACCTTCAAAGCATTTCTATACCAACACCTTCTCACCATCTAAAGAAACTCTCGTCTTGTCTGTAAACGATTCACTCATTCATTATTTGATATTTCCAGACTTTTATTTTTGTATTAATTATTTTAAATTTATTGTATACTATGTATACATAAATGTTGGCTGCCAGTTTGTATCTATCTTTGTTTTGTGTTAATTTAATTGTTTTCTATCTAATGGCTTACTGTACAGACTTCTGCATATTGTTGTTGTTTTTTGGTTTCTTACAAGTGGATCCTATGGGCTTTATTTACTAAAAGCATTTAACAATTATTATTTTAATTACATAATTATTATTATATTGTTCCTATAGACTTTTACAGTTTATTTTACGTTGTTATTACTATTTTGTTTTTGTTTTCTTTTTTTATTATGATGTGATAGTTCTTTTTATTTGTCAGATGTGAATTTGTCATCTGAACATTAATGTTATTCACAGAAGACTTGGTCCCAGAGTAATTTTTTTTTTCTGTTCTAAAGTCATTAAACGTGTGCATCAATTTTTTTTGTTTTTGGTACCCTTTTGGGAATGTTGTCTATCACACTTTGGGACAGCAATATGAGCTTAACGGGAAATCTCACTATTCTAAGCCAAACAAAGCAAGACCTCAGTCGATCGCGAGGCTGAGTGAACCTGTGACCGAACCAATGTTCCTCAGAAACAAAAATCGTGGCAGTTTTCTTGACGACAAATTACTCTGAAAAAGTTATATCCGTTTACAATATCAAGCCTTAAAATTCTCATTTTGTTTTTTTTTTCTCTTAATGTGTTTCATTGCAACTCTTGAGCGGGTAATGCCAAGGGGTTCATTTTTATGTCATTCTATAAAGGATGAAATCTCAAATATTTCTTTCATTTACACAACATTCCTGGTTATAGTTATTGTATAGATTAGTTATTTTAATTTGAAGTTCAAATACCTCACAAATAGTGGTTACTCACTGGTAACATTTAAAAGAAAGGAGGAATTATAATTTAAAAATAATTTTCACGCCAAATTTATACCAATAATTTTTTAGTCAGGGCTCCTCATTATTAGTGCTAGTTAGTCACTGTGTATAGTTCGCGCGAACATCTTTTCGGGAAAGTGTCGACGATAAAACCTATCCTACTTCAAAAACCTTGTCGCTAAGCCGGGTTTCTTGTTGACTACAGCAGGCTGGGTTGTTGCAACAGTGCAGCGGATCGGAACCAATCGCTCTCACAGTCACCGACCGCTAATAGAAACCAGTTGAACCTAGTATTGCCATTTTGTTGTTTGCATCATTTTATAAACTAAATTTTGTTCACATCAAATATGTACCGTGAAATGTATTTTTTCAAGTGTATATACATAAAATAAAGATATTGGTAAAACTCCACCGAGAATTTATGAAAATTATTTTTGTGTCACCGTCTGTATGTGTATTTAACAATGGGGGAAAATCGGAACTTAAAATCCAAAATGGCAGACAGGTTGGGGCTTGAGTAATCTTAAAATTTTGAGAAATTATCGTATCTAAGAGTTAGTTCGTATTAATCTCTTATCTCAATCTTTAAATGATGTTTACTCTGGATGGTAGTTAGCGCCCTTTACGAGATGTAGAGTAACGGCAAATGTAAAAACAAAACAAAAAAATAAATACAAAAAAAAATAAAAACTGTACTCGTTTTACAGGTAGTAACAACCCATTTTCGCTGGTGTATTAGCAACAGCATTCCATGAATATATTATAATGAATTATTCTTTGCCAATTTTGGAAGGTCGTTGCTTGTTTTTGTTTTTTTATTTAGCCATATTTGTTGAGAGTTACAACATTTCCATTAAATTACACTTTCAAACTTGGAAAAAACAAATAAATTTAAAAAATAAACAATATAGAAGTGACCAATTGAGAAGGAATGCCGTTCTTGACATTTGGAATAGTTGCCCGGCTTGGAGGTCATGGAACGGCCGAGACTCGAGAATTCCCGGCTTCCTCATCATGGCGGTCTTGGTCAGACTGAGTGGTCATCATCGTGTGATCTTCAGGATGGGCGGTGGGTGTCGACTGTGGGAACGATTCGACTGGTGAAGCAACGTAGGCTGGCCGAGGTCGAGCTCCTCATTGTTAAACGTACCAAAGATCTTTATGTCATGGCGTCGTAGGGTGAGGTTATACATTAAATCATGTACGGGGGGGGGAGTTGTCGTATCTCGCCTGTCTGCCTGCATTATATACAGTTAAATAATCTTTGTACAGGAGAGTCTTTTAAAAGAAAAGAAAGAAAAGATTTTATGAAGTACAAGCAAAACACTGGTATATACAAATATTTAGAGTTACGTTACTACATACTGGGTGGAATGTCTAGGCACAAGTGGGGTCTGGGTTTTTTTTTCCTGGTTTTTTCTTTTTCTCCTCAACCCCTTGGGTAATTATTTTTTTAAATGAAAATAAAACAATCTTTTTGTGGTTAAAAGTTAAAAACATTGAGAGGGGATTAGGTGATAGGGCTCACCTTCGGGTTACAATAAAGTGGGGGTAAAGCTGAGATATATATGTATAAGAAAAGGATAAGATTCTTGGAAGTAGGCAGGTCTTGGAAAGATGAGGCTGCTTACTTAAAAATAATAGGGAACTTCCATGAATTCACGAGCCAGGTATACAGTTCTGCTCAAGCCCCTTCTACTTGTTCTTAGCATTATAAAACATACGATAGGAATCAATCAACAGAAAACAATCGTTTATCAAGGTGCTAACTTTTTTCGATAAATTCCCAGCTCACAGGAGTTTAACATCTCATTTTTCTTATTGTTAATGACACGTCAAACGAATTTCAAAGATATTCAAAAAAACCAAGTCTTCAGAGTGAACAATGTAAATCGCTATCATTATATCTAACGGATATAGGTTTTAGAAACTTTAAAAGAATATTTTTAGTATTAGACAATATTTTTATTTAACAAATAGAACGAAGTATTACTATGATTTGACAAATTTTGATGGGAATCAGAAACCTCATGATCTACCTACTTTAATCCTGAACATTTTTGCGTGAAAATTTATGTAAGGGAAACCCAATTTCTCACAAAGGTAGTTGCGGAAATAAATATTTTCAAGGATTTTCTCTCCTAGAGCAACCAGACAATTTATTTAATAAATCCTTCCATTTATGAAAAATAAGATCGATTATTATCTAGCTCTTTTATAATATGGTGTCGGAATGGAGCAGAAATCGCTTCTTTCATGCGATTTTTCGTTTCAAAATATGACGGTTTGTTGCATAACTGGCCGTACCAAATCTAAGTAGTATCACTGAAATGTCAGTAACCTTTTTATGGGTTCTGAGTCGAGTAACCAACAATTATTATTAAAAATTGGGTATCAATAAAAAAATAAAACTTGCATTATTATTTGAGCATAAGTACATCAATAACTTGCTCGTTCCAATATTTTTTGTTCCAAAATTTACTAGCTCCGAAGCTTAATCTCATATTTTTAACTATTTTGAAAATGATTTTATCCATTTCTCGCTCCCTTACTCAGGGTAGGAGGAATTTTCGAAGGCGAAAAGGATTACTTTTTCCTCGTCACTCCATCAAATCTACCCCTACCCTAGTACTTTTGATTTTCTCAAAATGTGGAAGCAATGAGTTTTCCAGCTCTTTGGCATGAAACAACAAACAGCAGGGGGAAATATTCCCCAAATACTGACTGGTGCTGACACCCAGTATTTAAACCAAATTTTTGAATCTAAAGAAAAGGTTCTTCTTGATTCGGGGCCAACACTCCTGGCATCCCACTGTAAATAACTACAAATGAAAAAGAAAATAGAATTAATATATTTACTTTTCAGTTCATTAGCTATGGAATATAGTGAAGAGGAGACACCTTCCTTTACATGTTTTGTTAACTTGTATGTTAACTGTTTAAAAAATTTATTCCTCGTTTCTTGATGTGATTGTAACCTCTCTACTCACTCATCACGATGAAGTTATAGTGTTTAAAATATATTTATAACTGTGTTTCGACCGTATTAATTTATTCCTGTTTTAAAAATATTTGTAAACAGATCAATGCCCTCTGACGGTGTATCTTTTACGATCTGTTTCCGAGCCCGGTAGAAGCTATACTTTCAAACGTGTTCGTGGTAAATTTTTTGTTCGTGTGGATACGTACAAGATTATTGGTCACCTCTGGCCTATCTATTTACAAATTATTTTTGTATTTCCTGTATCGTCGCCACATCAGTTTAATGAACAGAAATCCTCCATATTTTCTATGCTTTGTGTGGTGATATTAAGTGGGATAGAAGTGAGTGCCAGTCTCAGATGATCTGCTGTGGTAAATAGTTTCTTCCTGGCGGGCAACTACGTTTTGTTGTTTCTTAGTCAATATTATACTTTTTTAAGTTGTTTATTATTTTATTTTGTTTTTACTACCTGCTCCCCTGAGGTCCATTGCCCCTTTCAAAGTTTTGGCCTCCTGAAAATTAAAATCGCCCTTTGTTGAATATGTGCTCTCAGTCGGACGGTAGATCTTAATGTACACATTTTCTTAATTTAAGGTAGAGAGATCATCTTAAGATCTTAATTTCCACTAGCGGAAAGTGGACTGTATGATATTGATATAGGGCATTGAACGGACCAGCTTAATTAGTTAAACATATGAGTATCTTTAAGAAGAATGAACAGAATATGTACACACAAGATAAAGGCCGAAAAGGGTTTACAGTTAGGTTGATGATTTGATCAGTGAACTTAGAGAAAAAAACAAAATAAATAATGGCATTAAAATGAAATTAAACTCTTCACTGCTCTGAATTTAGCGTGGGGAACAGATATGATCTATGATTGGATGGCATCGCTTCCTCGTTTCTTGATGTGATTGTAACCTCTCTACTCACTCATCACGATGAAGTTATAGTGTTTAAAATATATTTATAACTGTGTTTCGACCGTATTAATTTATTCCTGTTTTAAAAATATTTGTAAACAGATCAATGCCCTCTGACGGTGTATCTTTTACGATCTGTTTCCGAGCCCGGTAGAAGCTATACTTTCAAACGTGTTCGTGGTAAATTTTTTGTTCGTGTGGATACGTACAAGATTATTGGTCACCTCATATGGGATAATTGTTAGTGATACATTTTTATTTACAACACTAGGTTAAGTAACGCATGAAAAACATTTAGACACTAATGCAAAAGTTAAATTAAACATAAAAGTAAAATCCATCATCAAAGAAATAGGTAATTCTTAATCCTGTTAATTTTAATGTGTTAACTGCAACTTATGTAAGACAGGTTTTGCTTGATAAGTCATTATTAACTTTGTTCAGTTAATTTTTTTTTTTTCATAGCCCCTTTAAATTTACAGATAATTATATACAATTATAGATCCTCTGGCCTATCTATTTACAAATTATTTTTGTATTTCCTGTATCGTCGCCACATCAGTTTAATGAACAGAAATCCTCCATATTTTCTATGCTTTGTGTGGTGATATTAAGTGGGATAGAAGTGAGTGCCAGTCTCAGATGATCTGCTGTGGTAAATAGTTTCTTCCTGGCGGGCAACTACGTTTTGTTGTTTCTTAGTCAATATTATACTTTTTTAAGTTGTTTATTATTTTATTTTGTTTTTACTACCTGCTCCCCTGAGGTCCATTGCCCCTTTCAAAGTTTTGGCCTCCTGAAAATTAAAATCGCCCTTTGTTGAATATGTGCTCTCAGTCGGACGGTAGATCTTAATGTACACATTTTCTTAATTTAAGGTAGAGAGATCATCTTAAGATCTTAATTTCCACTAGCGGAAAGTGGACTGTATGATATTGATATAGGGCATTGAACGGACCAGCTTAATTAGTTAAACATATGAGTATCTTTAAGAAGAATGAACAGAATATGTACACACAAGATAAAGGCCGAAAAGGGTTTACAGTTAGGTTGATGATTTGATCAGTGAACTTAGAGAAAAAAACAAAATAAATAATGGCATTAAAATGAAATTAAACTCTTCACTGCTCTGAATTTAGCGTGGGGAACAGATATGATCTATGATTGGATGGCATCGCTTCCTCGTTTCTTGATGTGATTGTAACCTCTCTACTCACTCATCTTAAAAATGAGGCAAATAGAATTATGTAAATGGGAGAAAAAATTCCTCATAGAATATTTATCTTCAGAGACACTCAACTTTTCAGACATCAGGCGTCTATTGCCAATTCTAACCCTTTGTGTCTCAGTTCATTTTATCACAGGCATAGGATTGCGCCACCAGCGTAGTTGTAGCTTGAAGATTTCCGTTACCAAATAAGTTACTTAATGATGTATTCTAAACAGCCATGCTGAGAACCACTGTGTTGGGTTGTTTAAGATATATTCTACAGCACCTAGATCTAGGGGTAATAAGATATTTGAATAATAAATTAGTAGTACTAAGAGCCTAGTGGTGGGTTACACTCAGTACTGAGCTTCTTTGAATTAGATTTCAAATGTGTCTTCCATTTTCTCTTGCTATTTAACTGACAGGTAAATGGTGTAATTTTTCCTCTGATTAAGATAAATAACGAGGCATTATTATATTTCAAGTAAATCATGCTCAATCCACCTTGAAATATTCTGCAGTGTGATCGCTAAATATGGCGATTTTTGAAAGTGCTTACTCTTACCAGGTCATATCTTGACTGCTACTAATATATTTAAATAAAACAGATTGTAAATAACAGAACGCATTAATATATTCAAAAACAACATTATTAACAAACTTGTAAAATAAACTTAAAAGCGATTGAGCACAAGGGATTTTATAACTTACTAAGTAGCTATTGATAGAAGTCGTAGACCACAGCTTACTAGACAATACACTGCCGGAACTAGAGGACAAGGTCTACAGGAAGTCTGCCATCAACCATCTCTACTTCCTGCTCTACTGCCTTGCTTGCCTCTGCTCTTGTTGTTGTTTATCTCACGTTATCCTCTTGTCTTTGCGGTCTGAGTCATCAACATCTCACTTCCTCGAGCCGGCCAGCGCGGGTGCTGGGTATTCCCCACAGTGGAGATAAAACGCCTCTTCGCCACTATTCTTGAGTTGTTACTAGGCAATCCGCTAACATACAGCATTCTTCAGAGTTGCATTATAGTTTTTTTGAGTTGTAGGGTGAAAACATTAAGCGTTTGAGGTGAACCCTTGACAGATGTTGAAACTTTCTCAGTGGTAGTCACCAGGAAAGTGTGACATTTACTATTTCTGATCTCTTTTTACTCTGAAAAAACGTACGGACCAACGCGGGCATGGTAGCTCAAATGGGTAAGAGCTTGGACTTAAAGAGGTACCTACCCCCATGTTGATATATTTCTCAAACATCAAGCTGATTAAACATGAAATGACTTAAAGGAAGTACTCAAAAACCGAATTCCTCGTGTTTCCCGCGCTATAAATAACCAGGAGGTTGCTAAAATGATTACCACATTACGAAAAATTATTGTTTCAAAAACAAAAAAAACAAGGCACGTGCGTCACTCCACTGAATAATAAATCACTTACTGACGAATGTTTATTTTATCCTTGAATATGTAATGTTAATTCTTGGGGTAGCTTCACATGAAATTAATATAAAACAATGAAATTAGGCATGGAGTTGCATTGTATAAATAAACTGCGATATTCAAGATTTAGTTAGTCGTACGTAGATCCATCGAGACATCACTTATTACCCACTGTCATGGACTTCTTTTATGTTTTATTACCATCTTGTAGTCATTCTAGGTATGTAATCTGTTGATTGATTAAATCCCTGTTGGAGTACTACTAAGCGAGTAATAGTTTATTAGTTAATTTTTAATGTGTTGTAACTATGGTTTTTTTGTTTACTAATTGCTTATAACACTGTCAACATAACGTAACAATAGTAATAATATATGTTATTGTTTATAAGAATTTTTGTCTTATCTTCCCATTTTTTTTTCCTGTAACTTATCTGCGGGTATTGTGTCTGTTAGTTTTTCCTTCCAGTCCTACTTCTTTTATATGTTTTATTACCATCTTGTAGTCTTTCTAGGTATGTAATCTGTTGATTGATTAAATCCCTGTTGGAGTGCTACTAAGCAAGTAATAGTTTATTAGTTAATTTTTAATGGGTTTTAACTATGGTTTTTTGTTTACTAATTGCTTATAACACTGTCAACATAACGTAACAATAGTAATAATATATGTTATTGTTTATAAGAATTTTTGTCTTATCTTCCCATTTTTTTTTCCTGTAACTTATCTGCGGGTATTGTGTCTGTTAGTTTTTCCTTCCAGTCCTACTTCTTTTATATGTTTTATTACCATCTTGTAGTCTTTCTAGGTATGTAATCTGTTGATTGATTAAATCCCTGTTGGAGTGCTACTAAGAAGGAAATAGTTTATTAGTTAATTTTTAATGGGTTTTAACTATGGTTTTTTTGTTTACTAATTGCTTATAACACTGTCAACATAACGTAACAATAGTAATAATATATGTTATTGTTTATAAGAATTTTTGTCTTATCTTCCCATTTTTTTTTATTGTAACTTATCTGCGGGTATTGTGTCTGTTAGTATTTCATTCAAGCCCGAGTACTTCTATAGCTTACACTACAATTATAACGGTTGTAGTTCTAAAGGTATTTTGGTGGTGTTGGATGTTTGTTGGTTCTAGAAGAAGGTAAAGAACAAAAAAACAAACAAATTCCTGGGATTTTCGCCTATAAAAAACAATGAAACAATTTAATAATAATTTTTATATCGACAGATCTCATTTTTGATGATTAATCACCTTGCTATATTTAGACTTTATCTTTGTAATGTCCTTGGCGTAGCCATACGAGCGAATTTTCAACTGGTTATGTAACCGTTGTGTTAACCCGGTCCCCGTGTCTTTCCACGAAAAAGTTAGTCTACATTAAAATGCATTATATGCGTACAGTCCTCTGATTGAGTAATCAACTTTGCTGTCTCCTAATTTCTGTCGACTGATTGAAAGAGAAAGCTGTATGTAAAACTGTACTATAAGCCTAACATAATTTAAACACTATGCTTGTTTATCATTATAACGATAATAAATGATGATATATGACTCCTGTTTGGCGGGAGTGGGTTCTATTTCCTACTGTGCCAATGTTGCATAGCAACGCAGCCTCAAGGAAGTCTTTAGGTAGATTAATAGTGCGTTCATCTTGTGTAAGCTTATCGGCTGCCCGCAACAGGCGAGAGAATGAGGAAAGAATATAATATGAACCATTCCTCGGAGAATGGAGAAAATTATGCATCCCTCATTAGCTGCGGGTAATTGGGCATATTATGTCATTAAGATTTTTTAAATTAAAAGTTCATTAAAATACTTAGGATACTTAATGCTGTTGTGAAAAAAAAGTACTCCACTTCGAGGGCATATGAATAATGGTGAATGGTTGAGTCTTACAATTACAAATAATTGTCAAACGATACTTCTAAGAAATGGTGGAAATATGTCAAAGCTACTCATAACATTAGCTGACTGAAGACTAAGGGAGTCCAATGACTCCATAGAAGAACCTGCGCTGGAATTCCCTTGGCGGCAGAAGAAGCAGAGACGTGGAGGAGAATCCTGGATAAGGAAGCAGCTAAAAAGGATTGGCCGAAACAGACAACTGGAAGGTGCTCATCAAAGCCCAATGCTCATCATTTTGCAAATACATTCATTACCAACGAAACCCCGGTTTTGATACCGTGATTCTCCTCGACCTTTCTGGAATATGTTTTCGAGTTATTGGCTATGGTCCGGTTTCATTCGGCCTCCTGAGGGAGTTTCATTAAAGATCCAGTACTCTCGCCTCTACGCCGAATAAGTTTGGCTGTGCACAATATTTCCTCGGTTCATTCCTTTTTCAAACCATCCATTCACTTTAACCCCCTTATATGTACACAATATTTTACAGATCAAATCCTCACTCCACTCCCGGAAGACAAGATCCTGTCTCTCTGACCTTTATCTCCTGCCCACAAAACGATCGGTCCTTCGTTGCTCGCTCTACTACGCTCCACAAGTATCCACCGTGCTTCATCTCTACGAACCCTCAAACCTTCTCTATACCAACACCTTCTTACCGTCCAAAGAGACGCTCGTTAGTCTGTGAACGATTCACTCATTCATTATTTGATAATTCCAGGCTTTTAGTTTTGTATTTATTGTTTTTATTTAATTGTTTACTATGAAAAAATAAATATTGGCTGCCATTTTGTACCTATCTTTCTTGTTTTCTTTAGTGTCAATTTTATTGTTTTTTTTATCTAATGTCTTACTGTACATACTTCAGCATATTTACTAAAAGCAGTTAAACAATTTTTATTTTATAATTATTATTTACAGTTTATTTTAAGTTGTTATTACTATTTTGTTTTCTTTTTTTATTACGATGTTACAGTTTCATTTTATTTGCCAGATATGAATTTGTCATCTGAACATTAATGTTATTCATAAGGGCAATCAGCCCCGGAATCTGTTCTATTCTACATCCGGTCTACAAAACTGAAATACAAGCCGTGAGAGGTATCGTAGCCATTGGCCTTGCTACTACCACATCTACTAACCTCGGGGGCAACTTCAGTCACCCTTGTCTCTTAAACAGTAGTTGCATTATTTAGCCTGTTAAGATGCTGACATTATTATTTTTCGCTACCTATTATAGAACGATGTACTTCCATCCAGTCTACCGGTGAGAATTCGAGTGAAGTTCCGGTAAGACCTCCCACGCGAGTCACTTGGCCTACTTCCTCATGTCTATCTGTCCGTTTTGTGTCTCGTGTGTTCGCGACCCTGATGACTGTTGACTGCCCAGCACTAATTAATTCTGCACTAACGACGTCATTATCTTCTCTTCTGAGGAGGCTTGGCATGACAGGAGCACTTTCTATAAAACGGTCATCAGTCATCTTGTAGGATGGATCGGCATAATTAATTAACTGTATTCATCAGCTAGCAAAACAGAATTTAAAATTAGCACTTCGTCGCTGCGGATTGATACTGATCAAACCAGTAACTTACGTCATCCTTCAGTGTGAGTACATCTTCCTTGTTTAGCTGGTGCTTGAAAACATTGAAGGTTTGATGAGTAGAACCTCTTTACGCCGTTAAAAATTACCCGTAGCATAGGCTGCTGTTTCAAAATATGTAGTTGTCATCAGGAAAAGGTGGTGACGTTGCCTGTTTCTACCTTAATGTACTTGAATGAGTTGACTCTTCGACGGGCGGGGGTTGGTAGCTCAAAAGGTTAAGCACATGGACGTAAGGGCCCTCCTTTGATCTTGAACTTAAATTCAAATATCTTGAGAGCTGATTGTAGTTGTGATGACCTGAATAGGTCTGTGTCATTAGATGTAAGTTTTATAATATACTTTATATATTTTTCTTAAAATATAGAAGCTTAATTGGCTTATCTTATCGCTCTCAGATTTTATTATTATAAAGAGAAAAAGTTTCTGTTTAAGTTTTTTTTGTTCAGTTTTATTGACTCGAAAGCCAGCAATCTCTACCCATTTATCAGTAGAAATTACTTAGTTAAAATTTATTAGCAAAGCCCATATTAATTTACTAAGCACCTAGTTTCAGCTTAGTCAGGCAAGTTAAGTTACACGAAGTATACAAAGCTGATTATTAAATTATAGATACTTTAAAAGCGATGACTACAATGTTTATGGATAAATGTAAACATAGCTGGATTCAATTACTTTAAAATTTTGCTAACGTAATAAATTACCCAAACATAATAATGAATAAATGTCTTTGTATTAGCATATAAATTTTTATTTTACTTTTTTTATGTTTTGGTTTTTGCTGTTGTGGTAGATTTTATTCATTGTCAAACTTCGATTTTATTTTTTGGACTAAATGCATTACATATTAGCATAGGTTTGTAGTTATTATGTACTTAAATAGTTAGCGGTATTAAACAGTCTCAGTACTGCAGTAATACCACTGCCCTGATGATCGTGAAGCGCGATTAGGTTCTTAGGTTAAGGCTTATATTAAGTATTCCTTTTGTAGTAAGTTGTTGGCATGCATACCCCACGAGGCCGGCTTACGCCCCCCCCCCCTACCCTCCTTACCCTTAGTTAAGATTTCACAGGCTCGTTCTTAAATTTACTACTTGTGCTTGCCGTCTTGTTTAATGTTTATGTACCAAGTTTGACACATTCATATATCACATAACGATTAATAAAAATAACTATACGAGCATGCGCTTAGTTATGACCTAAATGTCACATAATCGTTATGAAACAAAGGATATTGCGACGACGGAATTTGAAATCGCCTACATCTGAATTGTAGATATTGGTTGGTTATTGTTGAAACTGGTATACTTCCGCTAGTATTGCCTGCGTAGACTTGTCCGCACCTACATCCACGTTATAACCTGGCCGGTACGTATAGTGAAGGATAATTAAATTATAAAGGTAACCTACTAGGTATATTTGTATTTCACTGGTCATTTTTGGCAGTAACTAGACATACTAATGACAGTATACATAGAAATGCATATTAATTTATAGGTTTTTTTCTGATTTAAGTATTTTCTATTCAAATTTTACTTGAAATACTAGTGCAAGCTGACAGCCGACACTCGCTAGCTACTGACAAGTGAACAATTAATCAAAGACCGTCTAGGGATCCTTCATTTGATGAATTATTCAAACTAATCACTTCATCATATGAGAGCCTTTCAACATGTGAATATAATGTAATGTGAACAATCAACCTGTAGTGTCGTTATGTTATAGGAGCTTAAAACTTTATATACATATTTAATATAACTTTCTGTGACATAGTGCCACCTGATGAGGTCAGGGTTCGATTCTTGCCTTCGTAATAAATATTAATTTTCTGAAGAGGGTTTCTGTACGGGGTTCACTCGGCTTCGTGAAGCAAAACGAGGTCATTCTACAACTATATCTACAAGTACTGAATTTGTGAGAAAAAAGTTATTGAAAGAATATATGTCGAGGTTAATAAAGCCTTGCTCTGTGGATAAGTAACTTTCGACAAAATTTTAATTTGACGTCTTACACTATCCTCATTATTACTTTAAAAAAAAACGCTTGTTTTTATTTTTATTATAAGATTATTTAAGTTGGAGTAATTAAAGCAATTAATATAAGCGTAGCCTTGAATTTGGGTTTGTTTGGGAATAATGGCGATCGGGTACATTGTGCACATTCTTTGATAGAGTTTGGCCAAACAGAATTTGTATTATTAATCTACAAAGTTATACTTAAGCCAATCTGGACATACGCAATAGAGCTACGGGGGAGAGCAAACAAGTCGAACATCAAGCGTACCCAATCCTTTCAATCAAAAGTCCTAAGAAGAATAGTAAATGCTCCTTATTACGTCAGCAACAAAACCCTTCATAATGATCTTAATACCCCACATTCTTGAACTCACCCCTTTCAAGTTTATGAAATTCCATTGAAACCTATCCAATTACCCTAATCCTCTAGCACAGTTATTACACTGCGCCGCACATCCCTATAATTATCCTCGGAGACTAAAGGGCAGTGGCCTCGTGAACTGCTATAAATACGTGACATTTGGAGTTCTGGGAGTGGCAGGTTTCTCTAATGTTGTCCTGAGAGTCTGTGGCTCTCGCACTCTTGGTCAGCCTCCACTGGCTCTTATCCAGTGACGCGGCTGATAGAGGAGTGTGCGGAACTTCCCAAGACTCTGCTTCCTATTTCCAATATGAAGGAGGTGACAACCATGTGGATTTTGGTGGTGACTGGGCTGTTGGTAGGTACTGTATGAATGATGGAGTGAATGAAGAATTGTAAATATGGTATAAATGAGAACATTGATCGTAATTACTTAATGCCCAATGAGGCTGATTGTAATTTTAGCACAATAAAGATTTTTTGAATTGGGATAGACCTCACTCGTGGCAGGGTAGCTCAGTTGTTAGAGCACAGACTCGATATTAGGGAGTTGCCGGGTTCGACTCCCGAATTCGACATTCATATTTTCCTTGTCTGTTAATAATTAATAATTACATAAAATAGCGGGACCATTACCAAAAAATGTCTCATGAAATATTTACAATGGCTCGGCTGCTCTGCCATTATCTAATATTCAATTGTACAGTGTACCAGAAGGAAGTACATAACCGGTTCTCAAGGTACACTTACACTTCCTACTCCGTTCTGTAGCAGTGCTGGTAATTGGGGCGGAGAGGTTGTAACAGAATCCTTTGTCTTTTGGTCTCTTCCTTGAAGAGAGTCTCTTGCCCCACTTTTTCTTTTACCTAAGGGAGGAAATGAGGCCCTAATCATTGACCCTGCCGTCAGCTTCGCAACTCATGGACCGAATCCGAATGGACTCGTGTAGGTCGGAGGAATTTTGCGAATGTTTCTTTCACCCCAAGGTAAGAGTTCAAGATAAATTTTGGCGAAATCGAGCTCCGAGTGAAGGACGGTGTGGTTTGTATGATGAAGCGCAATTATTTAGATTGGAATCGATAAGCGCCACTTATGGGCGATTGCTAAGGGTGGCATTTCCCACTCACCTGGTCATATATTTCATATATATATACGGATTGTACATTGTTTATTATTGTATTAATATTTACTGATATTTTAGTTATTATTAAACTAAGACTGGAAAAATAATAAAAAAAACTTTATTTCCGGATCATGATCGTGACGAGAGACTCGCGATTGCTATTGTGGTAGAGATTAATGAATTCTCTGGCTAGCAAAAAATAAGTAGAACAACACAAACAGAAGGGGAGTGGGGAAATAAAGAATATACCTTTGTAAAATCAGAAAATATATCTACCAAAACACAGAGTAAAAAAGAAAAGTTGGTTTATGTAATGTTAAATTCAAAAATAACCATCATAAATATACAATTATAATAATGAGCATTATATATAGATATGTGCATATATAATTATGTATAAAAAATGATTGTACTGTCGAAATAAATGAATAAATAATTCTTCAGCTATTGAGCGTTTGTCTGGATGGGGTTAACTGTTATTATATTATTATGTTTTGCTTTTATTTTATATATTTGTGTACTAGTGCCAGTAGAGTCCTTGGGGCTGGTATGGTCCTGTGTCGTTAGCTACTCATTGTGCAGGCGCACTTATTTGCAAACGAATTTTTTTAGAATGAATTGCTTTTTTCCTCTCATGATGTCTTCGCCGTGTGATTATCATGAGGTTACTGACTGCGAAACTAAGTGGTCCGGAAGATCCCCTGCTCATATAGTATTATTATTACGTGAACTCCTCTTGTCTGCCCTTTTTTTATTTTTATAAAATTACTTAATTTTTTGATTGTGATTAACTTTTGTTAATTAATTTTCCAATTCTCTCGATCTTTCGTCTAGGACTATGTCCCTTGAGCGAAGAGTTGATTTGAATTTACTTGTAATTCATGTAAATTATAAACAAGAAGATGAAATAATAATATTCAATAATAAATAGCATTTTCGGAGAGCTTTATTAAAAAATGCATTAATTATTACTATTTTTTGTACAGTAATAACTTTGATGTTAACTTGAATGAATGATTTAAAATGAATTGCCATATAAAGGGTATCCCAGAATTAATGCAAGATTTTTATTGAATTTTAAAGTAAATAGGATAGGGTTATTTATGGAATAACACATTCGGCAAATGGCCTCTACGACTTTGCTGGTACATACTCACTCTTTTGTCTAAATTTTCCATGACCATTTGGCATAAATGTGGTTGGATTTCGTTGATGCAGCGTTGAATTTCCTCTTTTAATGCACGGGTGGATGTAGGCTTGTTGACATACACCATTGACTTGAAATAGCCCCATAAAAAGAAATCTAAAGTGTTAAATCACACGATCTAGGGGGCCAATTCTGATCACCAAAACGAGAGAGTACACGACCTGGAAATGTCACATGCAGTATTTGAATTGTTTCATGGGCTGTATGGCATGTGGCACCATCTTGTTGAAACAACATATTGGCCACATCACTATCATCAAATTTCGGCACAAAGAACTGTATTATCATGTCGCAATATCGAGCACCAGTAACAGTCACTACTTGACCAGCTTCATTTGACACTCTCACGCACTGCTTCGATATTGACTTTTCTACAACTTTTTCAATTTTTCATTTAATTCATCATATTTTAATTTTTCAATTAATCTCTTCACAATTGATGAAGTTAAAACACTATTCCGACCATATTTTGTAAATTTTTGAACTGAGGCCGCCAAACTTTCATTATTTTTGAGATAATGTTTAACAATAAAGACACGTTGTTCTATCGTGTGACGCTCCGTTTTTATTACCCTAAACTGTCAGCTGTCACATTGTTTTTTTTTTTAGGGTTGCCAGCACTTTACTGCACAAATGGCGGCAAATTCAAATCTTGCGTTAATTCTGGGACACCCTTTATAAGACTAAATTAAAATTTATCAATCTACAGTTCTAGTTGAAATCACAAATTGAAAACCCCCATACAATTGTATTTGAATATTCTCTTGAATAAATTTGTTCGCTTACTCATTTAGAAAGTCATGAACAGCATTGGTTGTATATCTTGAAAAGTGTCCTCTGGTCTTGCAAATGGAATGGAGGATAGAACAGGTGATAATTCGACTCCGGCTGGAGGTGGAAGACCACTCTTTCCTCGTTTACCCTCGCTATTTCGCCCTCTGTGCTCAAATTTCATTGGCAGTTCTTTCTGCCTCCATAAGGCGGGGTTGAGAAATAGTTGGCTTAGTCAACTATCATTATAATATTGTTAGAATCTGAAGTGAGAATTGGACACAGTATTAAGTTACTTGTTCCATCCTAAATACTGACGTCATTCTTCCGGTGCCTGTTTCTCGGTCTCTGTCGGCAAGACCTGTCATAAATCCAACTTTTGAGAGTTCTAATTCTCAGACTCTTAACATGAAACAAATGTCAATTCTTCATGATTTCATATTGCTGAAACTATTCCACCTTACACAATGTTACATTTAACGAGCGGATTTAAAATTTAATATAATTGACAAAAGAAGATAAGATAATTTGAAGAATTTTATTATCGGATGGTTTCAATTGTTTCTTGACTATTATATATTTACAATTCGATAATAATGATATATATATTATTTTTTCGATCCTTCTCTAGCTACATGACTTGTGACTCTTGTAGAGCATAGACCTTGTATATTTCCGCTGCTGCATACCGCAGTCCATAGTTTGGCCTGAGGCCAACTTCCGGTTTTGTTGTCCAACAGTATTATATGCTCTGTTAGGTGAAAATCGAAATCATGACTGATTTAATAAAAATAACTTGACACTGGTTTCATCCATTAAACAAATCATCTTGCTCAATATACCTCCTTGACCATATTATCACATTTTCATGCACCGCTTTTTCGTCATCTGACGTATACGACAGCTCGGCGACTCCAACAATTCCAAAACGGTATACTGATGAAAGTGGTCAGAAATACTTCATTCGAGCAGCGGAGCAACTGTGAGCTTCACGAGGTCTTTGATCTGCCTACGGTGGATGAATTCATTCAACGTAGACATATCAAATTTTTCGACTCCCTACAGTAGTTGATAAACTCGGTGTTTAACACGATAACCTCCGCTCCGTTCCCCTATCGATGGCAGGAACGCTTTAGTCTTAGGTTCTAGATATAGGTTTAGTTTTTAGTTTGTTTCCCGGTTGTAAGCTGAAGGTGAGCCTCATCACCTAGTTTTGTGTATGTGTTTTTTGACTTTTTAATATCAATCTGCATTGTAGTATATTTATGCCCTCCTTAGAATGCATCGGCGTATGCAGCACAAGGAGAAAAATGTAAATCAAAAATTATTTGTTCATTGTAAAAATTATCAATTAAGAGGATTTGAAATAAAAAAAAAATCACATTTTCAACATTCGAAACCTAACCAACGCACCATTTTCTATCTATAATTAATCAGGCATTGCACCGAGTATTAAATAATAGTTTTCTTCCATATTTAATAAAAATCAGATACAGCAGAATCCACTTATTCTGTCTCTCTCATCTTCTTCTATCAATCTATCACTTTCAATTTAAGATTTGATTCAAGTGTTCTTATGTTTAAAATAATGAAGACAAAAAGTTATTTGCATGGTTTTATTACATCTAATTCATAGTTAAGGGCGGGATCCGAACCAGGAATCTCCTGAGCTATGACAAGGCGACTTTCCAACCAGGCCGTCTCGTGTCAAGTTAAAAGATCATCTGTACTGAGTTTATGTATACTTTAAGTTTAATTAGTTTAATTACATTCTACTACTAATAATGGTTAATATATGTATCTAATAGATGCTTATTATGTTTACAGGTAAGAACGTATTATCCAAACCTTGTTATCTTTGATTCTTCAGCAGTGAGTACTCTTTTTGATGTATTGTTCTTAGTCATTTACATGATTATGTATTCCTGCGTTTTGGGCCGAAGGAGGGCTAGGAGCTTTCCTGTTGGCAGACGCCTAATTATTATATATATGGAAATGAAATAAGTTCATTCTCCATGCAGGGGTTCCAACCCATAAACGTCACACCATGAAGCAATAGCTTTAAAAACTACACTATACGAGAGGGAAAACCCTTTCATTAAGTATTGGTAATTAGTGCTGGTCTAATATGCGCCCTCTTTGTAATTGATCTATTGATTGATTGTTCACTGAACTGTCACCGTGTTGGGCTGTTATGTCAGGCACATTCTCATCTATTGTATGATAGACAGAACAGAGTAGTATGTTGTTTATTGAGTAACTCATTGTGTGCTGAGGCCTCGTTTGTACTGAGTCAGGTCACGTCAGCTAAACAAACAAACGAGATTTTTCTGCGTCTTCGTACACTGTGACAAGTGTACATCTAATCGAACATGTATCGTTAGTTAAATAATCTTGTTCGAGGATAGTATTTAAAAACACTTTATTATGAATAACAATCAAAACACTGGTATATATACACATATTAATGAATTACAGCACTAGGACATCCTTTGGCTAAGGCTAAAGGACAAGTGTCCTGTTGAAGGCCCTAGCAGGTAGCAAAGGGTTAGGGTTGGGTTACAATACAAAGGAAGGGTATACCATATGTCTCAACTGAAGTACACATTTCAGCTAAAAACGAATATTATATAACTGTTGAAAGGTCAAATTCGCTAGTTAATAAAAACGGAAAAATTGAACTTGTTAAATAAAAATGGACGTATATTTGCATTGTGGGCTGTGCAAGCTTAAGTCTGTTCACAATTGTTTTATTTTGACACATTATCATAAAAACCGACATTGTTTCGTCTGTTTGGGCATCATCAAGGACTAGAATATCGATAAAAAGATTAGACTAAAAAAAAAGATTAATACTCATTTTGTGCTTTCAAAAACATATAATACAAATTAAAAACTGACTGAAAAGTACGCACAAAAAATGTTAAACATGTCCATATTCATTATAAGTAAATATCTTAGGTTTGTTATTTTACTGATTTTATTGTTTATTTATTGTATTGCTGATAAATTGAATTTAAACTACAGTATTTAGTCGTTAAAATTTTTATTTTGGGGGAAATTAGTAAACATCTTGTTTAATGTAATTATATATATCTTGTTTCCAAAATTTTAGTCCTTGATGATGCCTGAAGAGGCGAAACGTTGACTGTTAAATGATATTTAGTCGATAAAAGGATACTTTTGAGGGACTAAAGCCTAGCGTACTCGCTACAAATTACTACGAATAAGGCCGAACAGTCCCTAACGACGAATCGCCATTTACAGTTATCTCACTTTATTAATGATCAACGTAGTCCGTTATTTACTTATCGTTAAAGTCATTGTGAATATTCATACTAACACTTTTTTTATTGAGGTATTCTGCTGATGTGAATTGAAATTAGTATCCCTAGATATATGAGTATAAGAAATGTTAATTACAGTTATTAATAATTAAACATCCAAGATTTTTCGGGGAACCGAAGACCTTCGCCGATACCTGACCGGAGACTTTTGAAATAACCAGAATGTTAGCCTGTAAGTCCTTGTACCAGTGTACTTGGATGACCGTGCAATTTCTCGCGAAAGTCGTGAACCTCAGGAATTTTTAGGTCAGTCTGAAGAGTATGATTCCGTACGTAAAAAGGTGCAACCTTGATAAACTTGTTTATTGAAAAATCTGTATAGTCTTGATGTCAGCTCCATACGTCCATGTTGGTTTTAGTAGAAATTATATGGCAATAGTTTCTGATAGAAGAACGTTGGTTCATTAAATGTGTATATTATTTAATTTATTTATTATTTAATTTAATTGTATATTATTAAATGTGTATTCCATACTTAAGCCGATATTACTGAGCTTTTCTTTCATTTTCGTATTGTTTTATTTATTTTATTTTTTTATTACTTTGAGTTTGAAAATAAATGTTTTGAAATAGCTCCTATCGATAAAAGTAGCTGATACAGGCCGTCTACATATTTACAAAATACAACTTTTACTTATGAGTTATGAGATGATAGTTCCATTCGACACCTGGAGTAATTATTTAAATAATATATCAGGTAATTAAATTAATTATTTTTAAATAGTAAAAAAAAGAAACGTGTTTTTTATGATGTCAAATTTTATTTGTTGATTTTTTTCTAGCGACTATATGATAATTACAAATTGTTTATTGATAATTTCATTTTGTATTAATCAGAAGTAAAAATTTATTTGAATTAAAGCTTTTTATTAAATTTTGTTATAATATTGAAAGAAACTGTATTATCAAAGTTCTGAAAATTATTGTTTGAAGTGGCTTGTACCTTCGCTCCAACGTTGTTCAACTTGTACTGTTTATTTAAAATAGTTTGCTTCTAATTCATAGTAAAGGCTGCTATTACCATTAGGAGGCTATTACCAATCCAAAATAAGTATCCTTCTCCCTTATCCTTTTTTTTATTATTTTGAGAGATATGGGGGGGGGGGATATATTTCATATTTGCATCTGCGTATGCAGCACGAGGAGAACATTGTAAATCTTGTACATTGAATTTTGTTCATCTGTTTGTAAATAATGTTGTTAAATAAAGGGTTTTTTTGAGAGGCACCTATGACCCCACCACCCTTCCAACATCGATGGCACTAGACTGTCGGGGAAAAGTAGGTTAAGATTTTTAGATGTGTTAGTTTTAAGCCTATGATCAATAATGTGAGCCCCATCAATTTGAATAGATTTAGTCCATTAATGTATAATGTTCATGTGTACAATGCAGATCACTATTAGTAGAAAACAGACTTTGTATAAAATGTAGCCAAGCTACAGGAAATATAATGAAGCAATTGTAAATAGATTCGTTTGTAGAATATAACAACAAGATATGTTTTGTAACAAAAAGATATGAAAAAAAAAATATATGTTATAGTCATATAAGAGATTAAGAAGTAATCATTGCCTCATTAAAGTAAAGTAAGTAATTGTTATAAGTATTTGTTGGTGATAATGTATATTATCATTACATATATATGTAAATTAATTAAAGGTAATTTCACTCTTATTTGCTCCTGATTGTTGTATTGTTGGTCCTAATTGGTCAATAGATTGATAAATGTATTATTTTTTTCTTAGACTGTTTATGTTTTACTTATTCTTAACCTGTTATTTTTATTCTTGTTAGCAGGAACTGACTCAGATGTATTATATGTTTTGTGCTAATCTTAGATTAAAATCTTGCAACTTTCTTTCGACAAATGAAGCCGATGTGCCAAATAATACTACTAATATTTTGCCAGCAACAAGATGTAAAAATGGCAATAGTTATAGTCCTAATGTTGCCTTTTCATGTCCTTTTGTTGCTGCTTATCATTTCGTTAGGAACGTCTTGACGCACACACGCTGATAGTGTGTCACAGCTACACTGAGAACTGAGAGCTAATTAGCTAATACATGCACACATACAGCGATCCGGTGGTGCTCCACGTGTAACGGGCTCACATGTAACGACTCCACATGTAACGGTATATAGTGATTTATCCGTCACGTTACCGTTGGCTAGGTGTTCCAGCTGTTCGTCAAGTTAGCGACCTTTTATTCCGCGGATAACTTGTTCATCTTCATCTCATATAAACAGCTATTGTATATAATTGTGCTTTGTATGTTCAATTGACCAGTTGACCGTTCACTTGTCTCGCAAATTATTTTTTTATTGTACATAACTGTGTCCTAAATTCTCCTCTTGGTTCTCTTCTGGTAATCATTTTAATGGATTTCGTCTCCAGAAGTGTTCTGTTTTCTTTCTTTAGGCATTCGTCCGCCATTTTATTGGGATTCACCTCATCCAATGGCGATGAAATATTTAGGTAATTTTTTTTTAATTTTGACTGACAGAAATTACATTTTTGATGTACTAAATTTATTGACGGTGACTTTAAAATTTTATTTATAAATATTCTTAGTGACTATATAGAAAAAATATCTTCCCCGCTCCAAACCACTTATGCCAATAAACTTCCAGTTATTTGGATATAATATTCTATAGATGATAGCGCTGAATATTATACTGAATCGCCTTTTCAAAAAATATTTTTTTAAATTAAATAACCCCAATACTAATTAAAAAATCATTCGGCTGGAACAAATGCCTGATTTCTAACTTTACTTTTTTGTATGTATCTTTAAAATTATTTTTACGTTACCGCCTTTAATTTTTATTAATTTAATTAAATCACATAAAAAAAATCATGGAGGACTTTTCTCTTAATTGTATTTAAAAAACAACCCTGATGTGTTGTGGGATATATCGCTACCGTAGGAACAGACAAACAGAAATATTAAATAGGATCTTAAAGGAATGAAAGTTTGATAAAGACTAATTCGTTCTTTCCACTACCTCCCTCCTACGCACCAATCATCTGTGACTTAAAGAATATTCTGTGATGTGAAGATGACATTTTTTGCCATTAATTGGAAAAGTGGAGCTTTTCAGATAGTTTACGATTTGCGTAACGTGTGAATGGAACTTTCTATAATGAAGGTTAATAAAAACTGAAATTAGTTGCCCTCTGAAATCAATTGTTCTGAGGCCTACAAGCTGTTATAGTTGTGAAACAATTCTAAATAAATTTGAATAATGTCTATTTGAAAAATATAAGGGAATCGGGAACTAGCGGTTTCTATTTCCGCTTGTTATTTCTATATTCAAACAGTTGCTCATATTCCCTCAGGAGACTGTGTGAATGGAAAAAAAAAATCGGTGTACTTATAGTGACCAGCTTTAGCTCATATTTCCTTTAGACATATTTCAGTTTTTTTTTAATTATTGACTTTCTGTTGGAAATGTTTAGTCCCGTATGATTTCATTGTATGTAGTCGAGAAAAAATGAGCAGTTCTCCTTAGAGGTTCTTGCCATTCTTCTTAAGTTCTGATTCCCAAGGCGGTGTGAGTTGTGCAAACCGACTTCCTACTTCGTGGCCGCATGACCCACATTCTCAACTTCCCATCGCTAGTAGTAGCATCTCGGTTGTTTTTTTTGTAGCATATTATAGCACACTTGTATAACTGTTAGTATTCATCATTAGCGCTTAGTCAGGCCGATTTAGTAATGACTAAAGTTCGTTAATTAATTCCGCGAAGTATTATAATTACTTTAGCACCTTGTGAAATGTTTTTAACACTTTTCATTAACGCTTCAACTTTCAACAGATTTCATAGAAGCCTAAATAGTTTGGTTTTCTTACTCACTTCTTAATTGTGTTAATACGCGTTAAATATTAAATAAAAACAATTATAAAGTACAGGGGCAATTTCAAGAATAGGGAAAGTTATTTGATTACGTCTTTTTAGGGTGATAGTCATTTATAGCAGTAATAAATGGATTTTATGTTTATTTTATTACTTTAATTTTGTAGATCCTCTGTTCGAGTCCCGGTCGTACTAGTAATTCTGTCTTTAGCTGATAATTATTAATAATTATCAATGAAAGTGGGACCAATAGCGCAATAAAATTATCTCATTTCCATTTTATGTTTTATAGTTTCGGGAATCTACCCTCTATAACTCCTTATTCATAATACTAGCTAGAAGACTACATACAATAAAATTCACTATTCGTCGGTGGAATTGAATCCCCATAACCTTGACATTGGTGAGGTATTGAGCTAATCGATAATGTATACCTGCGGCTGGAAATAGAACAGAATCGAAAAAAAAAAATACTCTATTCTGGGACCAAGAACATTACAAAAGGACGAAAAATGAAGCGTATAACTCAAATTAATCATCAGTCATCCAAGAATTTGTTTGAACACAAAATAACAAAAAAAAACTATGATACGAAATTTAACTAAAAAGACAACAAAAAGTCCAATTAACGGAAAAAGAGATAATTGAAGAAATAAATTTATTGTTCTTGAGTAAATTTTTATATAAATAAAATTCTTTAATGGTACAAAAACGTGAGAAAAAAAATGTCGCAAAGATTAAAAACGTAGCCTTGAAAATATGTTTTTAGACATTCACTTATTCTGATCTACAAATCTCGAAATTTTCTTATTATCTTCTTATTATTATCAAAGGAAGAATAAATTCAGGATATTCGTTTGAAGTAAAAAAAAATTTGTATCATTTGCCGATAAGATGACACCTTAGCCGTTGTATAATTAATTATGTATTCTACTTAACTCCGTACTCTGATGTATTTCGTATCAATAATGTTATTCAAATTAAAGCGGCAGGTTCTTTATGATACTACTAAATTGTTAAGTGCTAGTCTGTTAATGTAGACTAGCCATTGCTGTCCAAAGGGCAGAGCTGTAGGATCTGTTCAAATTCATTACTCCTATTAAATATAATTGTACTACCAAAACTTATGAACAAATCAATATGATGGGACAATATTAATTACAGCTGACCAAGAATAGAATAAATTCTCTATTCTTGCTTATGGATCAATAGCAAATATTAATGTATTGTAAGAGAACTTTTTTGACAATAAAACATATTATTTTGAAGACTGATTTTGATGTTATTACTTTTTTTTTCATTTTCCGAATGGATTAATCCCCTTAGTAAATTAGTCATAGAAATGTTGTACCGTTTATAATAATTATTACTCCAAGAACTTGTCTATCTTGTTATATATTATTGTTTTTTGTCATTAGATGAAAGCTATATATGTATTTATGGATTATACAATACAATTGTAATAATTTAAAAATGAAAAACACAAAAAAAACAACGTATATTACTTCATCACATTTCTCCACTTTTTGTTTTATTGAGTTGATCGATTTGGCAAGAGAACGGCTAACGTATCTCTATGATTTCGAAAGTCATGACTACGTTCTTTTGTAGCATTCCCGTCTCTCTTTGGTTCAAACGAATAGTCATTTGTTTAATATCTGGTATTTCAGGGGGAAATAAGTACTAACTCATAATCCGATTAATACAACCGCAATAAACTAACGTGGTACCACACCACACTGAGTGAGGTCCTCCTCAACTCCAGCTCAAACAGGAAGCAGTGCCATCGATATCCCGTTGGATGAAAACCATTAAATCTAACCTGAAACTTTTTTTTTTTTTTAAAGCGATGGTCTCACCGTTAAAGAATGCGCCTTTATTTTAAATCGTAGCCAGCGTAAACAGGTCACACCAATGCCATTCGATTATAGTGCGATTTCCTAGTCGATAAGTAATTATGTCGGATCTGATATGGTGTTTTATTGTTTTAGTTTTTAGTAATTGGTAATAATAATATGGTTATTAATTGTAAATATCGTTGAAATTTGTTTCGTGTTATACGATCCGTACTGATGATATCATCCAGCCGACGTATTGAACTAATCTAGACCCTTGTCGATACAGGTTGTGTAATCTGAGACTAATTGAAACTGTCTGCGGTGATGTGCGGTAGAGCTGACCTCATTAGGAGGTAACTGTGTACCTTATAAATCTAAATAGTGATAGGTAAATTGGAAGACAAAGGGTTATTAATTAGTACCTGGGTAGCTGTAGGGAACAGTGTACTATTTGAACACAAATGATTTAGGAATATTTGGCTATTATATACCAATAATTTTGCGATTTTCGCTTTGAACTTAAAATATGAAATAATAGAGGGGGGGTTGATCTTCTAATTTAATTTTCCAGGGTATTGATGTTCAAAAATAGACATTTACACACACATTTACATAAAACCGTCAACGTTTTGCCTCTTCAGGCGTCATCAAGTGACTAGTAAGTAAAAATTTAAAACGAGTAAATGCTATAATTTGGAATCTTATGTACAAATCCTTAAAATAAAAAGATTAGAATAATAAATACACAATCAAATTATTAAAATAATGGTTAACATTTAATGTTTGTACCTAATTGGATTGGTCCCTTTACTGTAAAAGATTTAAAATTGTTTGATGGTAAATTTACCGTATATAAATAAAAAATATTAACTTGATTTATTTAGACTTACTTAAATAATTTAGAAAATGTTATGTTATAAAATATTTGTTGTAATAAAAATAGACCATTATAGTGTTGAAGTAGGTTTCAAAATTTATATAAAACATAATAATGCATATATAAGGAAGAAAAAAATCTTTCCATAAAAACTTTAGTCAATGAATAGATGACTCGTTCCAAAAATAAAGGACTGCAATATTACACGAATGGTCCATCTGGTGACTAACATAAAAAGTAATCAAAATATTTAAAAAAAAAAAAACAATTTTAGTAATTAATTGATCAGTTACTTGACAATTTCATGAATTTTATTGTTTTTGTTTTGTTTTTCCTAGCCCCTTAAAAATTTTATGATTATTTCAATTATATATTCTCAGTCGAATCTATTAACATATCAGTTTTATATCGATCGTACTAATTGTTAATTTTTTTTTTTTTTTCAAACCCCCTTTTATTATCATTTTTTACAAACAGGTGATCAAAATACAATGAACAAGATTTACAATTTACAAATTCTCCTCGTACTTGGATGCAGTTGAAGGAGGGTTTACATTACGGAGATTTACAAATACAACATTTGTTTTTACAGTGAAAATATCAATATACAAATAAACAAGACTAGGTGATGGGGCTCACCTTCGGATTACGAACAGGGTATTATTTAATGTTATTTGTGTTATTCTTTTATTTGAATATTATACCCTTGACAACAGGTCAAAGAGAAAGTAACTTGCTATTACAGAGTTTGCCGTGTTCTTGTACAGTGTATCAAACGGCTAAAACAAAGGAGAGAGTTCGGAGTGATTCGGCCAGGATCATCGGCGATCGCCCACAATGACCCACGAGGAAGAGGCTGCAACGTCTTTACTATATTTAGACGTGTGGCTGGCAGAGGTAGCTGTCGTCTCTGCCAAAGGCACAGTGGCATATGTCAACTGTGTTGTCATTAATATACTACCTATTGTTGATCATTATCATCCTATATCATTCTAGCAGCCATAAGAACAAGGTTAGATCGAGAAGGAATAGGACTTGTAGAAGAATAAAAATGACTTTATTTTAGTACCTTTTAATAAGTACAGACAAAATTAAATTCTGGCTTACAAAAAAGAACTGTAAAATGAATAAATAAAAAAAAACAACCTAAAAGCATTCATGCAAATCAATTCATAAGCGGAACGTTATATTTAAAAAAACACAATAAGAAAAAATAATTTTCTTCATATCCCCTTGTTATTATAAATAATGGAAATCAGTATCGATTCTGCATAAATGAATCTATTTACAGTAGGTGTCCTGTAGCTTGGCTAAATTTTATACAATTTTTAATAATTTTACGTTGCACAGAAATTAACAAGAAGAAATAAAAAAATTAGTAAAATACAGTATTAAATGAAAATAAAACCTAGAATTTACTTACGTGCGAGATAAAATACCAAAAAAAAACACTAGTAAGTGGCTACCCAAACTATTCCAGGCAATGAAGGAAAAAATAAAATAAATAAATTGCGCAGTTCTGTTTTTCCCCCTCCCCCCTCCCTAACCGTCATATTTTCAGTACATGCACATACAAAAACGTACAAAGATGTAGGGGTTTTTCTTAAAGTTGTCCAGAATGAAGTATGGCTAATATCCATTGGTGGGGGAAAATCCTGGCGAAGTGGGAAAGAAAATTTTGAATCCTACAGTTTTGTAAGAATAGTAAACACATAAATAAACATCTGTAAAATTATAAATTAAAAAAAAATAAAAAGCCTAGTACATATTAGAAATAATTTAGTTATTGAACATAGGCATCCCAATTTGGGTTTAACTCGTCGATATCATAATAGTTAAATAAATAAATAGTTTTCAAGCCTAACAACGTCATATTGAGTTGTCTTATTCCATGTACCCACTTATTTCCTATTACTTACTCGGTCTATACTCATAAATAAAAAGATGTGTCCATTTCTATATTTTCCAGGTATCGATTTCAAACTCCAATAGCATATTATTTGGAAGGTTCTGTTGACAAATTACCTGTAATCAATACTTGACCTCCTCGGAGTAAGATGCGTGGGGGCTCCTGCCCTTGTAGCACATGTACGGATGATAATTAGTACTTACAGGGCGAGAGGGCGAGTGTCAATGTTGAGTTCTAGGAACGAAATTATATTTCAATTGCATTGTATTTCAGAACATTGTAATTTGTCAAAATGGCTTTCTTTGAAATTGATTCACAAACTATAAAGACACTCACTCGTCTGGAATGAACGCACAATTAGTTCATAATAAAATATTATTCGCATATTGCATTAGGGTGGTTTAAAAAAACCTAATAGTAATAGTAGCTTATTTATAACAATTAGATTTCAAAAAAGTAATCATTTGTATATTCCTTTCTTCAGATCATTCGACAAATAACATTAGAAGTATTTTCGGTCAAAAAGTCCCGTATGTATCTTTCGATATTGTTATTTTACTCTATAGACCCATTACTATCGAAAAATGGAATTTAGGTAGGATATTATCTGTACTCAATTCTTTGGAATGCAATGAGAGTGCAAAATTAAGCATTTTCGACCTATTTTACTTTTTTATTTTCATAATGGCAAGAAAGCGGCTGAGGTTCACAAAGAGATATGTGAAGTTTATGGTGCTGATTGTTTAACAGAACGCACGTGTCAGAATTTGTTTAAAAAATTTCGTTCTGCAGATTTTTTACTGAAAGATGACCAACGTTCTGGTATACCTTCTGAAGTTGATGATGACAAAATGAAAGCCATAATTGAATCGAATCGTCATATAACTGTACGAGAGATTGCAAAACAGTTAAATGTATCACACACCTCAATTGAAAATCATATAAGACGTCTTGGACTTGTTAAGAAGCTCCGATATTTGGGTTCCGTCACGACAATGCGAGGCCTCACACATCTTTAGCGACACGCACGAATCTATCGGAGCTTGGTTGGGGAGTGATGTCGCAACCTCCATACAGCCACAGCCTTGCACCATCGGATTATCATTTATTTCGAAGTTTACAAACTTCTTAAATGGCAAAAATTTCAGTAATAACGATGACCTCCAATCGCACTTTGTGGAGTTTTTGCTAATAAGGACCAGAAGTTGTGAGCGTGGGATCGTGAAGTTACCAGAAAGATGGCAAAAGCTCATGGAAGATATTTAAGTGATCAAAGTTAATTTTTTGTATAGAAAAAATTGAGTTTTATTTCACACTAAAAAACGGAAATTACTTTCTTGCCAACCTATTGGATTAAACAACCACCTTGGTAAGAGAATAAGCAAAGATTTTGTGTATTTTTATCATTTTGAAATTATTATTTTATTACTATTGTGCTTATTATTAGAATTGATTACTAGTAACATTGTAGATATAGTTATTTGAACAATTCATACAGTATTGTACTACAAATGATAATTCGTAAATACTATCTCAGTTGGTAGGGTCCAGTTTTATGTTAATTTTTTGTTCGGTTAATATTTATTAATAAGATCATTTTAGTTGCTAAAAACAAATGTCTAGGCTATTTTAACTTAGTAAATTCCACGTTGTGAAACACGTGGCACATTTCAGAAAAAAACGTGACACATAATTGCGTATCGTTTTATTATCGATACCCTTACTCTTTGGTATCGAATGAACACTAGAAGTAGGTACTCGTATGTTTTTGTTGAGTTGCTCAGGGCTGTACAGGAGAGACAATAGCTGGTATCTCATGAAGTGGGCCAACTCCAGCAGCCTAGACCAGTTGATAGTGAAAGTTGTCGGTACATGTCTTACGGCCTGGACTCTTTCTTCTAGACCATCATAGAATTATTTAAACTATTTTGTCTATCAGAGTACAGACATGGGTGCATATAATTTTTATTTTTTGCTAATGAATTTTCCATTTGAATTTAATGCAATTAAGAGCTAATTTTTGGCGTGGTGGTGGCAGAGGTAGTGCGTCTTCTGTGGACACTCGAACAAAAGAGGTGCGACGAAAGTGTACGGGGAAAGTTATTATGGTGTGAGGTCATTGTTAAGCCCTGAGCTGAGATTTTCATTAAATTTACTAACACGATAAAAACGTTTCGTCCAATAGATTCAAACCTATCAACTGCTATCTATATACTGCATTTCATGAGCTATTTATAGTGCACATATTTATTTGTCTACCTCTTTTGTGAAAAGGGGTATAAAAATGGATAGGAATCTCCATTTCTCTACTCATTTTGGTAATAAAACAAAAAAGTATGACATAAGTCTCACCGGCTTTCGCACTTGCTAACTTCACCCAACCTGTCGCTGCGTCTCAAACTGGTGATCTATAAATGTGTTCTCCCGCCAGCTCTGCTGTACGGTGCCCCGCTATTTACCCACTTGACTGACAATACAGCCAAATGTCTCCTACATTTCCAGAATGGGATCATGTGAAAAGTAGTCCTACATAGAACGCTGACCTGCACCCGTTGCCTGGTGTGCCGACGGTGGGTGAGTTCATCCGCCGGAGACACATCAAGTTTTTTGACTCGTTGCAGCACCTGACAAACCCATTGTTTAACACTATGACCCCACCACCCCTCCCGCATCGATGGCAACAGACTGTCGGGGAAAAATTAGGTTAAGAATTAATATGTAAGTTAGTTTTAAGGTTGATCAAAAAGGTGAGCCCCATCACCTTTATTAAAGTCAGTTCAGTCCAGTCACTATGTGTATCATTATACTTATTTATTCCATTGTATAATTTTTATAAATAAAACAAAACCTGTCTATAATGTAGTGACGCTATAGGAAATACAAAAATAATTTGTAAATAGATTCGCCTGAGGATCTATAGATGAATATCATTATATGTAAATTTAAAGGGGCTATGCGGAAAAAAAATGAATTTTTTTTGTCTACCTCTGATGGTACCAATTCCGTACAAAGCTTTTGTATCAACATTTTTTTAAAAATTATTGTCGCACTTCTTCCTTTCTTTTCTTGTTACACAGACCTGATGCAGACATATGCGATATGACGAAACGTTGTCCATTAATAAATTATGATGAAAATTTCACTTTCATCATCGACCTGAGCCAATATACCTCAACCAATTCATACACCCTCATTTAAATAGAGAAAGTGGTCAAATAAATAAATTGTGACTCTTATAGCTCGACCCGCTATTAAATAAGCTATTTCTGCTGGCTTTCATAAATTATTGGATTATCTCATCTCCTGTGGCATGAGAAAGCTTAAATGTAAGTGAATACTACCTTTTATTTACGTTTAATTTTTTCGCTTCAATGAATAATAAATTCAACGTTGTGTAGTTGGCGCTTGACTTGGTATCTCAAATCTTTATCCGGAGGCTTTAAAATAAAATAGGTTCATTGTTTTTCCGAATCAATTGGCAAAATCCTCGAGGATGGAACCCAGGTCTTAGCAGATATACTAACTATAATTGTATTCTAAGAAGTTACAAATATTGCGTAAATTGGTGTAATATATTGTACACAATTAGAACATATATTGTATCATTTTTAAAATATCTGAAGTACCGTACCGATTATGATTGTCTATGACTCAATTGTGTTTTTTTTCCAAGCAGAAAGGTTTATTACTTTGTTATCAAGCTATTCTCAGATAACCGTGTCCAGTTGTTTCGTATTTATTGTGTCGCTGACAATGAAATATCTTATGCTAATAATCTGTTTAAACCCATGAAATTTTCCGCTGAAAGATATAATCTTATTTATTGCCATGTTAAGATTCATCTTGATGGTCCCGAAAGGGGAAAATAGATAGCGAATTCGAATCCCGAATTCTCCTCCCCCTTACCAAGTTTCCTCCTTATTTGGGGACCTAGAGCCGAATTCTAATTTCTTTGACTAGAAGATCGAGTATATGCTCTAAATATTCACACGTCAAAACTACTTATCTTCAAGCCTTGTCGATATCTAGTAATTACTAATGTAATTAGGGGTAAAAAACAACAACAACTGAATATTGAATGTTAAAAATGATTTGTTTTTGGTTTTTTTTTTTTTTACATATAAATGGCTTCAAGTTCACTGATTATTTACAAACAACAACAACTTTATTGTGATAAAATTACAATCTGCCTCATTGGGCAATTCAATTCAAGCGAAGGAGGAAGCAGAGTCTTGGGAAGTCCCCACTCCGTCAGCTGCGTCAATGGATAAGAGCCAGCGGAGGCTGTCCAAGAGTGTGAGAGCCACAGACGCTCGGGACATGATGAAAAAAACTGACCATTACCAGGACTCCCACTGTCACGTATTTATAGCAGTTTGCGAGGCCACTTCCGTTTTAGTCTCCGAGGAGGATTATAGGGATGAGTGGTGCAGTGTAATAACTGTGCTAAGGGATTAGGGTGGTTGGATAGGTTACCATGGAATTTTATGAATTTGGAAGGGATGAGTTCAAGAATGTAAGGTATATTAAGATCGTTATGAAGGGTTTTGTTGCTGACAGAATACGGGGCATTTACTATTGTTCTCAGAACTTTGGATTAAAAGGATTGGATACGCTTGATGTTCGACTTTTTTGCTGTCCCCCATAGCTCTATTCTGTATGTCCAGATTGGCTTGTTATAACTTTGTAAAATGGATATAATATTTAATAAAAATGGAATGCTAAATAATGTGTAGGCTAAAGTATAGCTTAGTAGATTAGTAATTTTTTTTCTATTGAGAGATGGGCACTGATTATTTAATAGTTTTATTCAGAATTTCGACCTCAAGCTATGCATGATCTCTGTACAACTGTTGTTCTTGACAGTATGGAAACATTATTTAAATCATAATATTGATCCTGCCTGTTAATAAAACAATATCCATTTGCAAGAAACTGTCGTGATCTACCCGACGCCTCCCATGTCCAAAGGTGATGTCCTCCTTCAAGCAATTTCCCATAAGGAGACAGCTATTATCTTCGGAATAGCAGTTTGTCGATAATGACTGCTATATACCATCCATAAGCCATTAGGGGCACTCGTAAGAGCGTGTGTACAGTTACAATAGCTTGCACGGGTTTGACCTCATTATTGTGCTAGTCGTTTCTTTTCATGGCGAGCATTTTTTCTACGAAATACAGCTATCTGCCCTAAAGTAATACATTTGTCCGTCTGTCTGACATAGGCTTCTCATAGTATTTGTACTAAACCTTTTCCATTACAGCCGGAAAAAATTTAAATTTTTGTTTCGAAGTGTATATTTGGAAATCGGCTTATACTGGTGAAAAAGAGTTGTTTCTTTTGTTCTTACTAGTTACCTGATGCAGACATACTCGATATGTTGAAAGTTTGTATATTAATAAATTTGATGAAGATCTTTTGGTCCTCCTGAAGGAAAATTAATATATTTTTGAGCAAATATGTAGTTCCAGAGAACTGCAACAAAAGAGACAAGATCACCTTGTTAGGTTTATCCCTACATGATAAGAATGTCATCGTGATAAGATTCCGAAGAAAGCTCTTTGTTTTTTTTGTGGTTTTAATTAATCTTCAAGTAGATAAAAAAGAGTTATTTTATATATCTATGATGTCTGTGCACGCCCTGACTGACACTTCAATCAGAACAAATAAGATCTAACGCAATAAAAATTATTTTATAATTTCATTTCGTCCAGAGCCAAATACATGCCGATATTTGGAAGTTTTATTATTCGATGCTCTTCTAAAAGGGATGAAACCCCGACATTTATTCAATTTACACTGACAAACCAGTGTTTAAGGTTTATCAGAATATGATGTTGGAAGTCTGAAAGTTCGGGTTAAAAACTGGAGGGGGGGGGTTATAGTGTAAGTGGTAAAATACTTGAAATTTGCTCCCTGTTATAAATAAAACACAACCGAACACCGTATTTTTACCCGTGGAATAGTTACTATGAAAAACCATCCCAGGATAATTCTGTTAGCTGCATAACACGTATAAACATAGAACATACATAACTGGCAAATACATTATAATTAAACTAGAAAACAAATAAGATTCTGAATAAACAGAAAATTTAGTCGGGAACTCTGGTTAGGTCTATGAATACGAGATGTTAGGTATTCATCAAATTTCTGGACAACGTTTCGGCTTACAACCGTATGTCTGTCTGCTCCAGGTAATCTTGTGTGATGGCAGATGTGACGTTGATGTAACTGGAAAGGATACGTGAATGCATATATTTTACATATTACTATTCTGCATAATTCAACTGCAAGGATCATGAACGAGGTTTCTTAGTTTATTTTGATCATTTTTGGTTTCGCTTAGTGCTTACTTCTTTTCATTAAGGTCTCAGTCTTAAGTGTTTATTTTTAATGGCTCTCTTGTTCCCTATTTATTGAGTTAACACATTAGTTTCATGTACTTCATTGTAAACCATCTAGATTATGCAGGATGTAGACCTTCTTTGCCATCTGCTCTCCCATCAAGGATGAGATCCTGGTTTTAAGTACCTGTTGCTGCGTTGTCTATCCCATATCCCTGAAATAAAACGACGTGATGACTCTTGTAAGAGAATGTATTCGTGGCGAGAATAAGTTGTGTTTAGTGCGGCGATGAAGTCACAGCTCGGTCGGTGATTTCATGGCTTCAAAGGCTTCGGCCGTTAAATTGGGATTTTTTTTTCTGTTTTTTGACGGTCAAATCTTTAAGAGCTTTGATTGCCGCTGTTAGAATTTATTTTTATATTGATGAAAGCACTCTAGCACGTTTAAACATTCCAACCATTACATCTAAGAATCAGTGGCCTTTCCTCAATATATCAAAGATTTTTTTTTTAGTCTCTCATTTAGCCAACCCATCGGTTAAATTGCCGGCAGTTAACTGTGGTCACCCTGGAGGGTTCACATCTTTGATCCCTCCTCAATGGCTGCTCTTCGAAGGATAGTTGGGACTCTTTTAGCAATGTGAGGATAAATGAGTGGCTACTATAAAATAAATAAGTTAAGGCAACTGATATTAAGGGCGACATGTATCTCACAACGCTAACTCTCCATGATTTAAAAGTGCTGAGAACAATAGTAAAAGTACCTTATAGTAACCTATCCAACCAGCCTAATTCCGTAGCACAGTCGTCACACTGCGCCACACACCCCTATAATCCACCTCGGAGACTTAAACAGCAGTGGCCTCGTTACCTGATATAAATACGGGACAGTGGCACTCCTGGCAATGGCCAGTTTCTCCAATCATGCCCTGAGCGTCTGTGGCTCTCGCGCTCTTGGTCAGCCTCCGCTGGCTCTTATCCAGTGACGTCGCTTCCTCTTTCGCAAGCTAGGGAAGTGACAACCATGTGGATTTTGGTGGTGTCTAGGCTGTTAGTAAATACTGTATGAATAAGGTAGTGAATGAAAATTGTAAATATGGTATGAATGAGATCATTTATCACAATTACTTATTGCCGAATGAGGCAGATTGTAATATTATAAAACAAACAAAAAACTCTCCATGAGGATTGACGCTATAGCTTTATTTATTTTAATTATAATTTTATTTATTAATGTAAACAAATTAACGAAGGTACGTCACGAAGAAGAGGTATCTTGGGACGGTATTAGGGCATTTTTGTAAATTATAAACTTTGTTTGCTTTGGCTTCAGTGTATAGACGTTAGTGTCGTGTAGTGTCGGCGCAACCGTTTGATTAATATAAAAAATCTCAGCTGTTATAGACTGCAGGTCAGGCCACTAGTCCATGATTCTAGTCATTACTGCTTTAGCATATACTAACTATTGTTGAGGTCCAATTTCCATCAGTTGAGCGAAAAAAGGAAAAGCACGGGGAATCCCACCTGTTCTAAAAATGTTACTTAGCTTTTCGACGTGTGTTTTGTCTGTTGTTTTTGTTTCCCTGGCACCGGTTTGAGGAAATAACGCGAGTGGTTACTTTAGGACAGGTCGCAGGCGATTAATCTTGTCATCACTGTTTCCTATCTTCTTCTAAATTTAACATGGCAGAAACAACAGAAAGGAGGAGAATATGATTCAGAACGTATATTCCTACAGTTGTATAAATAGTAGTATATTTAGTAAACTATAGTATATATATATAGTAAATAGTAGTATAAATAGTAGTATAAATAGTAGCTCTATTGTGATTTCTGTCAAGCTGAAAAGTTTTGAAACAACGCCTCAGAGTGGAAGGTTACTAAAATAGAAAATATTTATTATCGATGTATCTTCTTAGGCGCCTGCCAAATCGATCCTATTTGTAGAAATGTATGGCAAAAAGACTTTTCTATCTTAAATGTTCTACATGGCTCATGTCAGAGTTAGAATCAAACATTTAAAAAGTGTGTGCTATCTGTCAAATATTACTTATAACTTTTTTTGTAGTGAAGTGAACGTAATCGGTTTACACAAACACCACAATTAATCTTTGGATCGTTAATTGGGACAGATCACTAATGGTCGTCTACATGTGATGTACACGGTCGGGATGCGAGCCCAAGACATCCTGTTTTGCGTCCAGATAGCCTTCCAACTGAGCTACCGTGTCAGTGTCATTAACTTTTTCTTCTACTTTTGCTTAGGGTTTCGTTGATCTTATCAGAATTTAGAAAACTTCATGTTTTCACCCGTGCGCCTGTGTCAGTGATTCAAGATAGACATTAATTTTTGGGTCCATTTAATGACCTGACCATTTTAAAATAATAAATGGTCCACAATAAATTATTAACAATATAATAAATGTTTTCGTATCATATTGAGTAATGTTTCAAATTAGAGATAATGAAGTCCCGATTAACAATATTTCCTGTAGCTTCAGTGGACTATAATTACTTAAGAACTAAACAGACGCTTTGGAAAAATGTACAGACTACTTCAAAGGACATCCCATCTCTCAATAGAAAATAAATTACTAATTTACAAAGGAATACTTGAGCAAGTCTGAACATACGGAATAGAGCTATGGGGGACAGCAAAAAAGTCGAACATCAAGCTTATCCAATCCTTTCATTCAAAAGTCCTGAGAACAATAGTAAAAGCCCCTTATTACGTCCGTAACTAAACCCTTCACAACGATCTTAATATACCTTACATTCTTAAACTCATCCCTTTAAAGTTCATAAAATTCCATAGTAGCCTATCCAACCACCCTAATCCCATAGCACAGTCATTGCACTGCACCACTCATCCCTATAATCCTCCTCGGAGACTAAAACGACAGTGGTCTCGTGACCTAAATGCGTAACAGTGGGAGTCCTAGCTATGGCCAGTTTCTCCAATCGTGTCCTGAGCGTATGTGGCTCTCGCGCTCTTAGTCAGGCTCCACTGGCTCATATCCGGTGACGCGGCTGACGGAGGAGCGTACTCCGCTTTCTCTTTCGCATGCGAGGGAGGTGACTAACATGTGGATTTGGGAGGTCTCTGGGATGTTTGTAAATACTGTATGAATGAAGAATTGTAAATATGGTATGAATGAGAACATTTATCACAATTACATACTGCCTAATAAGTCAGATTGTAATTTTAGCACAATAAAGAAGTTTCAATATGTATAATTACTTAAAGTCATAATTAAAACTGTCAATAAAATAGGGTTGTACTCCATCTTGGGGGGGGGGTAAATAGCCCGTGTTTCACACCTGCATTATTCTCTTGTTATCAGGGCACTAATAGGATATGTACAAGCACAAGCCAGTGAGAAGGGGAGAAGTGTTTATTTAGTAAGTAAGGTGTTGCACAAAGCCTCCTCGTAACTCCTTCATATAATTAGTGAGCTCCCATGGGATGTTGATGAGGTAAAGGGCCCTTGTGCAATACAGCTTCCTCTTAGTCTCCAGGTCAGGGTTTCCTTTGTCTGTCAGCTCAATCCTGATAACATTATTGTCAGCTTTTTGGAATTTTTCTTTACTTAATTTCCTCCTTAAAAGTTGATTGCTGATTGCTAGGAATTACTTAGGAGGGGACAATAGATAAGTTAGCGAATTCCTTTACGGAAAATATAAAGATATAATAATTTTTTATGGTAATGAAAAAATATAGTGACATAGACGGACCCCCCCCCCTTATTACTTGGCTATCCTATGTCGGACTGCAGCCGTGCCAGTATCTACCATCTCTAGTGTGTATCGTTTGCTGTTTGAACATATCGCAACTGGCCGTGTACGTAGAATGGGCTGGTGAACAATCCCCTGTCAACATGTTTTCCCTAGCAACACCACTGTGGTAAACAGATGTGAACAAGAAAAACAAGATTGTATAGAATATATTTTTTAGAAATATCTTTATGAATAATATTAGAAGCAGCCCTTATGACGTTGGTTTTTTTAAAGTCTTGTTACATTTTTATTTGAAAAAAGCTAATTAGCCAAAATCACTCTTTATAGCAACTTTAATAATCACTACTCTATGAAGCTCACTCTTGTCAAAATGTTAATTTAGTTTGAAAGAGGTCACGAGGCCACCTCCGTCTTAGACTATGGGTTGCCGGGGATGTGATGGGGGTACAGAGCATTAGCGTACGGATTAGGACCACCATAGACGGTTAATGTAATTTCTGTTTCATCCACTGAACCTAAGCAGGGTTATTGTAATTATAGACCAAGAATATTAGTCTGTTCCGTGGATATTTTCAATAAGGATACTTCGTAAGAGAACTTGATAAAAATATGAACCAGAAGTGGGGAAGAATAATCGGCCATTATGAGAATAGAGAAGATATGATGAAAAAAAAGAAATGGCGGAAGACAAATGACTGGTTCAATAAGTTGTATTAAATGGCCAGTTGGACCACTCTCTTGTATTGGCTTCCCTTAATTCGTGATCATTTGTCACTCAAGGGCCGCTTTGCTAAGTATCGCTAGCGAACCTCTTCATCAAAGTGGCTTTCAAAATTTTCCTCAAAGGGTGAGGTACTACTTTTATTTATAATATATAATTATAGTAGGTCTGCCTGTCTTGTTCTACTTAAGAAGGCGTCGAAGTTATGACATCTTTCTGGACTTGTAATAACTATTTAATCGCGCTCAAGATTTTTTTTTATTAATCTTTAAAGTCGCATAAATGACTATTATTGATCAGTATTATCTAATTAAATATTTTGGTAGCATTTAATTCATTTCTCTTGCTCTATCCCTTCCAGTCGTTCCTGTACTCCAGTTTTTTGTGGAGCAGATTGTAATTTACTGTACATTGTTTGATGAACGGTTTATGTTGCGGTATCGACCTCCTCGCCGGTCGGTCTGTCGAGGTTGAGAAGGTACGTATGGTTCGGCCTAGTACATGTCCTATTCTCAAAAAAACTCTTGAGAAACTCTTAACCATCTTGGATACCTTCAGCCTGTCATTATTCATGATTTATCTGTTGAAATACAACAATATTATCCCTAGGCTGTAGGGTTACCGCAAACATGGCCTCAACCTTATACAAAGCAAGGTCGGACAGACCGCAGCAATCTACAAGATTATTTTTTAATATCAGCTGTGGTTTAGTGCTACTTCTTACATTTTACACTTCGTTTAGTATTTTTTTCTACACCTATCATCCCCCCCCCTTCGTTCTGTTAGTTCTTCTTTACGATTATAGTTTCCGTAAGGTTTTTTTCAAATATCTCACAAACTAGTGATGTTAAATAAAAGTAATAAAAACTGCCTATAGAAATGTTCTTATACATTTCTTCCCGTCGAGTCAATGGTTTAGGAGACAGTGAGGGTTATAAATCAGGAATTTTCATTTGCAGCACCTCACAAACCCAGTGTTTATCACTATAACCCCACTACCCTTCCCGCATCGATGGCAACAGACTGTCGGGGAAAATTAGGTTATGATTTAGTTTAAGTTTCTATTGTTAGTTGTAAGTTAGTTTTAACTCTATGATAAATAAGGTGAGCCCCATCGCTTTAAATAAACACAGTCTATTAATGTATAATGTACATCATTATACTTTTGTACAATGCGGGTCACTATTTTGTATAGTAGAATTTCTATAAAATGTAGCCATGCTACATTCACAATGAAGCAAATGTAAATAGATTCGTTTTTAAAATATTATTATAGTATATTCAAAAAATTTTTTTTCCATATCCCCTTGTTACAAAATTAATGTGTGTTACAAAATATAAATAAAAAATAAACCGCTTTAATAAAAATTATTAGAAATACTGTTTTACCAATCGCTATTTCTTATACCATTGACTCAACGGAAAACAAAATGAACTGTTACTAATCTTGTATATAAAGTTCTATTTTACTCAAATCACTAGTTTGTGAAATATTTGAGAAAAACCTCAAAAAAATGACTTTTGTTATAGAGGATATTCACCCTAACAACTATACCAAAAATCAGAAATACACGATTTTTCCCCCCTAATCGTCATATTGTGCCCTTCGTTGCATGGACTAAACGTTACATCGATTTCTTTGTCGCACATCCCGTACTGCTATCATAAACCCAGAACACACATACCTCCGAAGATTTTATCTATAAGAGATGGATGGTAAAAGATAAGAGCATGAAGGTAAGGCAAACGGTCCGAATCTAACCGAACCAACAACCGAGTGGCTATTTCGGTTACATGCCTATTAACGGCTGGCACGGATTCGGCCAAGGATCGAATCTGCAAGGGTAGTACTGAATAATAATTGTATTATTATTCACACAAAGCTGAAATAAAAAACAACAAAAATCTGAAATTAAAAAAAAAAGTATATTCTACTGCACTGGGAAATATGGTGACAGGTCTAGTTTAAAATATATTTAATGAACGTATCCTGAAGAAAAAAAATTAGTCGGGAATATTTTCGAACACCGGAAAAATACTCCTACAGTCTAATATTAGAATTATGTGATACTATAATAATAATAACTGCAACTATAATATAGTTGTATTTAATGCCAGTCCAAGTTTTTCCATTAAGGTCACGAGCCAGTACTGACGGATTTTTTTTATTGTTGAAATTTTCCGCTATTTTTTAAAGGTAAAAAAACGAAGTACTTTTCATTAAAGTACCGACTCTAGTTCTTTCCACGATAATTTGATTTTATAATAAGTTATTAAGGAAGCTCCGTGTGCTTGAATATCTCTGGATATTGTTCATTTGATCTCGAGGTAAGTTCGTAATTGTTGTAGTCGTGTTATGACTCCCAACGTTATTAGTAATTATTAACCAAATAAAACTGATGTACACTGGCAGGACTCGAATAAAGGACATCCCCAATATCTAGTTAGCACACTACCAACTGAGCTACCATGCTCGGCTAACATGTATCTAGACACTGCCAGAATATTTTAAATGATTTTATTTTAATAACGAATCGAAAATTGTGACGGTACTCATCCTTATATCGGCTACAGCGTTTCAATTTTGTCCTTTCTACACCAATCCTTAAAAAATGTGAAACCTATTTTTCAAACGTTACAATAAGGTATTTCCGGTCGAAAAGAAGTAGAAGTCGTGAATAAGGTTCTTTTAAATAGTTGAAAGCCTAGCAGACGCTTTTCCTCGCATTGAAAAGACACTTTCGCCTCCTTTTGATACCACGCGACGGTTCAATGTTTGTGCAATCCTACCCTACCAGTCACTGGGCACAGTCTGATACAATTGTTTGTGCAATCCTACCCTACCAGTCACTGGGCACAGTCTGATACAATTGTTCCTCTCTCTTAGATACCAGCCTACAATGTATCAATTCAATTTTCTTATTGCCGGCATCGAAGAGAAAGGCTCTACTTTGAAAAATCTTGTGTTTGTTCTAGGTTATCAGTAAAAAAAAAAAAAAATACTTAACTACTGAAACTTCTTCAAAGAACACACATCAAGACTGTACATTTTTTGGTCAAGATATATTAACGGAAACAATACGAAAATAAATTTATGTTATTGTGCCAGTGAAGTGTGTGATATATTATGAAACTTACAAATAATTTATACTTTCGTAGGAACTATTTCCGTATAGGAACTAGGCCGTCATCGTCGTGGGTTCGAGTTGTAGTATCTATGCCATAAATGATATAAAAAGAAAAACAGTGTGCATTCATAATATTAACTAATACTATGCTAATATTAATTAATATTAACTAAAATATTAATACATGTGACTCAACCAATTTAAATAATAAATAGATAAAATCTTGCAAACTAGTCACAAATAGAAATAAAACGTAATGTGATAATTACCTCTACATTATGACTGTGTCGAAAAATTGTACACTGTGACCCTATAAGATTTTTGAAATTCACACAAAATCTATATAAGATGTAAAGTTGTCATTTTCCCTAGATGGTTATAAGAAAATATTTTATCGGAAAAATGATTTCATAGGCATTAACACAAATAAAAAGCAAATATATCGTATTGAATATGAATAATGTGTTCATTGAAGTACACATATATTGTAATTATAGAAAAAAATATAAAAAAAAATAATGACAAAATACTGTATGATTCTTATTATATTATGCCATAATACGTTATGTTTGGCTAATTTATCTAGTAAGCAATATTTTGAAGTAATGTACTCTCTTTTTGTTTACATTTGCTTGTAAATTTTCGATGTGTCGTCTAAGTTGCAGTGTACCTTGATTTGTCAAATATTCTTAAAAGGTTATTTTGGATTATTTGAAGTTTTCTGATATAGGTTTGATTGACTTAGCTCCAACCAGGTACTGCGTAAGTCACAGTATGAGTTTTAATAACGAATTTTAAATGAGTTATATAGGCCGCGTATGAATTTTAGAGAGTTTCTATTGATAAATGTGGCAAATGTAGATATAGGTGATTTTCCAGTTGCACTGTTATTCGGTATGAAGTTTTCCCTGGGTGATCAGTCATTAATGATATTCTACATCATTACTACTATTTGTTATAGATTGACTAATGGTATTCTAGCACTTGTGTGCCTTGAGTGTGGTTGCACACTGTGCCAGTGATCGCTCCAGTGCACATGACTGACTGGTGGCCAACCGTGAATATGCTTTATCAAGTCACAGTATGCTGTCATACATACTGTACGTCGGTTGATAACATTCGGGTTTAACAACCTTAGGGCAGGAAGGGCATAAAACAGCAACAGTGCACTCTGCTACAATGTCCTGAAAAATAACAAAGATCAGTATGTCTAGCTGATAAGTAAAATAAAACGATATTTACTTTAAATTAGCCTGTTGCGATTATGTTATAGATAATGAAGTCTCTATGTATTGTACGTATGTGAGGACTTGAAGGAATCAACGGCATAATATAAACAAAATAAATATAACTAGTAAGTAGAAGGCAATTCGCTAACAATTTAACTAAGAGCGTAAGAAAGTAAAATAATTATACCATGAGAAGAAGACCGTGAATGTTTCCGAGATTAGAACAGGAAACAAAGAAAAAAATAAAACAACCTATTCTACAATCAAATCAAAGTAATGATTTTTCAATGCCTAAAGAGAGTTCTGGCAATGGCCAGTTTCTCCAATCATGTCCTGAGCGTCTGTGACTCTCGCGCTCTTGGTCAGCTTCCACTGGCTCGTATCCGGCGTCGCGGCTGACGGAGGAGCGTGGGAACTTCCCAAGACTCCGTTTCCTCTTTCGCAAGCGAGGGAGGCGACAACCATGTGAATTCGGGAGATCTCTGGGCTGTTTGTAAATATTGCAAGAATGAGCGAGTGAATGAAAATTGTAAATATGGTATGAATGAGAACATTTATCACAATTACTTATTTCCCAATGAGGTGGATTGTAATTTTATCGCAATAAAGAAATTTCAATATCAATGCCTGACCTTACATTAGAGGAAATTAATATGGGAATTGGAAGGAATTGAAATTTAAAATAATTAAAGTCTTTTTTTTAATTTAACACTGTACTTAACATAAGTGGAAAATATTCGTTGATAATTTTAATTTATTATTAATTTCCCTTTGTTATTTTCACTTATAAGATTGCTTTTATTTTTATCGTATCCCGGCCATCAAGAAAAACTTTCCTACGGATCTCCAAATGAAACTGGGTTGTTGCGAACGAGTTAGAATAATACTTTTAATGACAGTTTTAACGGTTTAACATTATAGTTTATGTTTTGTTTAAGTAATTCATGGTTTTCCTTTCCATCTAAAAGTTCACAATTTCCATGCCCTAGATCTTGGAGCATTCTCGCCAGAAATTAAAATAAAACTTTCATATATAAGAAAATATGAAAATATCATATCAAATTATGAGTAAATGTAGGTATTAGCTTACATATCGTTGTGTGTAATTACAAACACTTATCATTCTACTTACAATATGTCGAGAATCAGGTTACTATTGTTTATCGTATATTCTACTTCAGCAATCTTCTTCATTTTATCAGATGTGAGGTACCGTTTGTGTCATGCTCCGCTGGTCTTAAACAGAAGGTGATCATTAATAACGAACAGGAAATGCTTGTGTGATAAACGATTGAAAAAAAAAAAAACAATACAAAAGGTCTTGCTCAGTTGCGTTATATCTCCTCCCATTTCTACATCATTTAGTCCATTCTGTGGCTATGCCAAAGATAAACATAGGAATTAAATAATTGCTGATAATCCCCTGCACCTTATACATACGAAATGTAATGAAGTATTTTTTTTTATCATAAATACCGAGTATGTTTTTCACAACTATTTGATTAATATTGATTAAGCTTCCATCCTGTACTTATTTTAAAAAAAACAAAAAAAAAACGTTCAGTTTAGTTAGAAATGAATGAAAAATTAAAATCATACTGTAAAAACTAATAACCCACTAAGCAAGCAGTGGGTTTTATTTATTTACTCTACCTAACAAATTGAATATTTTATTTTGTATTATAATTTTTGATAATTATTGTAAACTAAGGAATTTTATTTACAGCTTTACTAAATTTTTTTTTTTTACAGGTAAGAGCTCCCTACCTTTTTAAAAATCATGATTGTTGAAAGCACAAGGTAAAGTTATTTTACTGTAATTTTGAACTTCCGTTTAATATATTTCTGAGGTTATTGGTATGAGTTAGTGTTTTGTGGTGTATATATGTACGTGGTTTCTTAGCCGCAAATATTGTGTTTGTTGCCGCATTTCAATACAATGGTAGAGAAAAGTTTTAATATGCCAGATCTACCATTCAGTACCTGTTCGGAAGTAAAACCTTTCCTTCGAGTTTTCCAATGACGTTACAAAGAGAATGATTAATTGTGTCATTAGTCTTTGCTAACTATTCAATGTTTTCATTGACCAGTTGCAATTTCTCGGGGAGATAAACGAAGTTAGAAGTCTGGTTCTAATAACTATACACATTATTTAGCATTCCATTTTTATTAAATATTATATCAATTTTTAATAATCTACAAAATTATACTCAAGCCAGTCTGGACATACGGAATAGAGCTATGAGGGACAGCAAAAAAGTCGAACATCATCCATCCAATCCCAATCCTTTCAATTCAAGTCCTGAGAACAACAGTTAATGTCCTTTATTACGTCGTCAACAAAACCCTTTATAAAGATCTTAATATACCCTACATCCTTGAACTCATCCCTTCCAAGTTCATAAAATTCCTTGGTAACCTATCCAATCACCCTCATGCTCTAGCACAGTCATTACACTGCGGCAAACATCCCTATAATCCTCCTCGGAGACTAAAGCGACAATGGCATCGTGAGCTGGTATAAATACGTGACAGTGGGAGTCCTGGGAATGACAAGTTTCTCCATTCATGTCCTGAGCGTCTGTGGCTCTCGTTCTCTTGGTCAGCCTCCACTGACTCGTAACCGGTGTGGCGGTTGGCTGGATGACTACCCAAGACTCCGCTTCCTCTTTCGCATGCGAGGGAGGTGACAACGATGTGTCTCTGAGCTATTTGTCAATACTTTATAACTGGGCGAGTGAATGGAAATTGTAAATATGGTATGAATGATTAAGAACATTTATCACAATTACTTGTGGCCAATGAGGCAGGTTGCAGTATTATCACAATAAAGTTTTGAAAATAAAATTATATCAATTTATTCAAAAGATGGATGAGAATGGTGATGTAGCCGCCTCAAGCTGTTTTGTCATTCTAAAATAAATTGTGGGCCGTAAAGAAATTTACACTAATTAATAATACTTTTTCCTCATTTTGCGGTGTGTGGCTACATTAATTGTACGTTTAAGACAGTGTGTGGGTTTGTTGCTGCGTTGTAAGTAATATTTTTTATTAGAGAGGAATCCGCTTGTTAGATAAAAGGAACCAGCTCCAAGGTCGAGTTGCGAGTAACGTAATGACGTAGCTTGTAACACGTAACTCGAGGCCTCTTAGAGGCTTGCTTAATCTCCAGCCGGTATCATTTACTTCGGCCGTTTTTCGGGTTTTTTTCTCTTTCTGGGTCACCTTTCATATTATCCTACGGTTTTTTTTTTTTTTGCTTTCTTTCAACTTTCCACAGGTAGATTTGTAAATCTTCAAGTTTTAGTGCTCAGCAGTTATTTTTATTTTTACGACCGATCTGTGTCCTCTATTAATATATAACGATTCGGCTGTGTGTTTTATTTTATTTCATTTTTTATTTTAGTGAAAGTATTCTAAAAAAAAATAAATAAAAGCCGTTCTACCTAAAGGATATGTCGATGATGTTTTACATTCTACTGGCTTTCACTGGATCAGACCACACGCGTTATCAGACTTTTCATGCACTGGATTTTTCCAGGGAGAAAGAGAGAAAGGAATGCTTAGCATTTTCAATATAAAGTTTACCTTACACTTTTCTTTATACATTGCACGTGTGTGCCATTTCTGCATGACCCATACAGTTCCAAAATTTTGACGGGTAGAGAAATATAATCTCTTTTGCAGTTGTACATAATAAATAACCTAAATGTTACATTTTGAAAGTGTCCGAAAAGAATCATGCTAACTGATTTAAGTTTATTAAACAAATTGTAACTAATATGATATATCAGAGGATCATTTATATTTAAATGACATCACACAAGTGCAAGAGATGTTCTAGCTTATCGACGAGTGAAAACGATTCACTCAAACTCAACCCTTGTTATACATAGAGGCTAAATATTATTTTCATGTTAGTTTCATGCGTTGTCCAGGTGATGCTCTAAAATAAAACTACGGTAAATTAGAACGTATCATAGTCAATTAATCATATCAGTTAGGCTATCAAATAAATACTTAATACTTTAATGGTTTGTAATTTCAAAAATCGTCAATAAAACTGTCATAAACATCTTGTTTCCAACGATAAAAAAATATTTTAGTTGTTCCATTTGATGTTTCGATGACGCTAAAAATGTAAGATGCCCCATGAAAAATACTAATTGCTCGTTAAAAATCTATTTTGTTATAAATCGTACATTGATGATCTCGAAGTTCTGATCAATAATATTTGTTATACTATGGCTCTTTGATGGGTAAAAATTATCAGATTAATGATTTATATAAAAACAGCTGTGGCCTTTCGGTGACCTAACTCATACCTTTGAGTATGAATCAATGGGGTTTGTTACAGAAGCTGTTTTTTATCGTAACAAATATAATTCAGAAATCGTCTGGTACTGCAGCCTTGAGTGACATTTTTATTTATCGACCCTCGAGATGTTTCGACCCTAATCGATGGGGAATACATGCAACGATTCCAAGAGTGAAAAAGTAGGGATGACCTTGTTATTGTGAGTGTTAACTTTTCTTCTTTTTTTTCATAGCCCCTTAATAAATTACAATAATTATTTACCATTATATTATAGATTCTCATTCGAATCTATTTACATGTGACTTTTATATTTGCTGTAGTGTCGCTACATTATATACATGGTTTTATTTCGTATAAAATTATATAAAGCAACATATAACGATGCGCATTATACCCAACTTGGTTGAAAAGACTCTATGAGGCGATTGGGCTCACTTTTTTGATCAAAAACTCAAAACTAACTTACATACTAATTCTTAACCTAATTTCCCCCGAAAGTCTGTTGCCATCGATGTGGGAGGGATGGTGGGGTCATAGTGTTAAACACTGGGTTTGTGAGGTACTGCATCGCGTGGTCATAAACAAAATCAAATGTCAATTAATTAAAAATCAGTTTCAAAAAATAATGTAATAAGAACATTACTGTAATAGTTAAGTTGCAAGAAATATTCAAAACTGGTTAATTAAAACCATTTTAAAAGCTATAATCACATAACAGGACAACATACACATTACTGCAAAATATTGCAAACAATGACAAATAACCCAAACATAAGAGTTTAGGGCATTTTGTTATTTTATAAAAATTATATAATGGATTAAACAAGTATAATGATACACATTATACGTGACTGGTCTGAACTGACTCTAATAAAGGTGATGGGGTTTACCTTTTTGATCAAACTTAAAACTAACTAACATACTAATTCTTAACCTAATTTTTTCCCGAAAGTCTGTTGCCATCGATGCGGGAGGGGTGGTTGGGTCATAGTGTTAAACACTGGGTTTGTGAGGTACTGCATCGCGTCAAAAAACTTGTGTGCGGCGGATGAAATGCGGGTTAACTACCTACCGTCGATGACAGTGTACCATAAAACATTCCTATCGCAATTATCTAACGTCAATCCCTAGCTTGTATGGCTGCAGTTTCGATACGACCGTTACATCTTCAGGTCTCCTACCGCTTATGCGGTTCATTCAACAGTTACCAATCCCTGTGGCAGGGGATTCCCTTTAGTATTTTCCTGCCTGTCTTAGCTAGCAATTGTAAAGATATTACACAAGTTATCTTTCTCAGGTGTTAGTAATATATCGATAATTTAATGTAGAGATTATTAACATGAAAAAGTCGGAGCCATATTGATTACTTTTAGGATTTCTCAAGTACACACACACTTATAGATAGATAAAAATACTATTTCCATATATTTTGGGCATAAAGATAGCGATATACATTTTTTTCCCCACTCCATTTTATGTTATATACTTCAAAAAAAAAATTAAAAAAAACCCTACTCAATTACAAGATAATATAAAAGTAAAAATCAAATTAAATAAATAACCCTATTAAAAATAAATGCATCGTCCCGATTCGTTGGTATCAACCATTTCAGCTTTCAATTATAGTCATTTAACGACCTGAGTGGTTAAGAAGGTATAAATGTTATATGAGTCGAGCCTCATTCAAAAAAATATTTGACACACCAACAAAAATACGGTGGGCCATGATATATTTAGACGGGCAACATCAATCCGTCCACCGCCGCGTGGAAAGAGAAAGGGGAAGGAGGAGGCCTTGGGGCGGAGGGTTGCTTTGTCAGAGGAAGGTGTAACATAAGCTAGACAGCTCTATTGTAGTCTCTCTTGTAGTTATCGTACTCCCGGCTCATAGTTAGCCACCAATATGGAACTTAGTGGATAAATCGGTTTAGATTTGTATCATATTTATCAGACGTTTCGAAATACCATCCATCGGGTCTCGACAACGAGAAAATGTAGGTAAGAGTTGTTAGAAACGTGTAGTAGTCATAATGAACTGCAATTAAGTGAAATATATGTTAGGAAAGGACACAAACAATATGAAACAACATAGGTACATGTAAGAACGTGAAGGCAACAAAATTTAAGTTTCAATGTAAAACATTTCTGTTGGTATAAAAATAGAAAATTGCTACAGTTAATATCTAAAGATCAGGCATCGAAAAACATGAGAGTAACAAAGTGATGAGAGGGATAATAATAACAGTATTTAAAAACATTATGACAAATAAAGGTATGCCAGAATGTAGGAGTGAAATAGGCAGATGTAAACTGGGTAATACAGAGTGTCGGGCAATTCCAGCTGGGGAGGTCTCGTCGATCTAGTCACACCCCGGTGACCGTCAGAAGGAGATTAACCTGTGGTCTTACTTCATAAGAAGGTGTGCCACACACAGTGCACTATGTTCTAGAGAACATGGTCTGGGAGTGGCCACGAGTTTGCACTCGGTATCTAAGGGTAGGCAAAAACCGTCCGGACCCTAAAACCGAACGTGAAAAGAAAGGGAGAATGGACCGCTGGGTTAGGTGCTACTAAGTTCATTTGTAGGGCCCCTGAATCTGTTGTTTGGATGGAAGGGTCCTTTCCAAGGCTATGCAAGTTTAGTGGGCAGAAACCAGGAAACTCCACTGGGAAGGCTGTGGAGGATGTGACGAGACTAAATCTAGCGGGATTAAGAATAGAGAGGTGCCGAGGTAATTAAATAACAAACACATGGTTCGAGCACAGCAACAAGCGCCAGGGTGAGAGAGCTGTGTTCACTTCAAGTGACTGATTCAGAATGTGGTTTAAAAAAAATCAATAAAAAAAAAACCCTCTGAATTTCTGCCTTATGTTGGCTGGTAGATTTCTGCACGCAGCCAATGAGAGGTATGCTTATTCCAACCAATCCGATTTGCCGTTATTCTGACCATTCAGGGGGCACTATGCCAGCTCACCTAGTAGCAGTTGGGATCGTGAACTAGTCCCATCTCTCTATACTGACACCGAAAGTTTATTGATATAAAAATATGGCAGGCAGGTCTTTTCTGGTCCGTGAAGAGGCTTAACTTCGATTTTGTCCGTGATGAAGAGCTTGGCACACATGCAATATGTTTAATATATGTGTAATTTATTAAATAACTTCCATCGCTTGGTTGTATTATTGTTTCTAGAAATACATGTTTACCTTTGCTTTATAAAATTTGTTTTTATTCCTGTCAATTTATATCATTATTATTTTTGTTTACCTATTCCTTTGTACCTATCGTTTCTTAATTATGGCTACCAAATTTCATTAACATCTTACTTTTTATTTTATTTTCTTGTCAAGCCTAGACGGAAACATGCGTGGTCGAAGCGTCGACCATTAATAAATTTGATAACATCTAACATCTCACTTTCATTAATCTAAGCCTAAGCGAATGGGTCCATCTTGCCATTATATTATGACTGATGAAGACTATTTTTAATTTTCTCATCCTTGCCGGAACGGAATGTCACATCCTCTCTTACTCGCAGAGATGTACAAACGGGAAGATGACTATCACTATAAATAGGGAGCAGATAATGTAGGGAAAGGGTCTCGGGAGTCAGCTGACACTGACAGATATAGAAGGCACAATATTTATAGGCAGTGCCACTTCTGCCTTTAGGTGGCAGTTCCGCTAGACTTATAGTCTTCACTGATCGATCTATCGTCTGCACCTTAACCTCTTTTACGAAAATTTAGCGGCGGAAACAACCCATAAAACGATCTATTGTGATTAATAGCGCTACCTCGTTCCTTTTCTCGGAATAAATCAATATGCTTGTGTTTCTTTATAAGAGGCTTGCATTCTGACTTTTGACGGAGGAGACTCGGGTTCGATTCATAATTCTTGGTGGTCTGCCCGGGGCGTACCGTGGTGGATTAATGAGTGCTTACTTTCGAAACGGGTCTAAATCGAAATTGTGACTGAGAGATAACACAAGCGTAGTGCTCACCACACTATTCGCCCCGCCTTGCTTACTAATTAGGCAACCTTCGGTATAACTCTACCTCTTTATGAGGTGGATTGATTTTTATATCTACATATCTCCAATATCCACTAAAATTATTTTTGATTTTGGTAGTCCTCTACTGCAAATCATTTTTCCTGCAATGCCTATTTCCTAAACATTTTTGTTTTCCACCCTCATCAAGCGACCTTTATTTCTCTATTTTATACATAGCCCGCTTTACTTCCGATCCTAATGGTGATTTTCAAGAGCAAGCAATCGGTAATAAGGTTCAGATCATTAAGCACGCTTTTATCATAATTTCTTTCTTTACTCCTCCCCTTGCTGTTTATTATTCTGCCATCATTGATTGCATTTATGTCTGCTTCGTCGATTCCTTTTGCATAGAAAACTGCTATTGTAAACTGCTTCGTTTTGCCGTTTCGCCTTAAAACAAAGGATCGAAGAGAAAAAACTGCGTTAAACCGCTTTAAGATTAGATGCGGACGTTGCAACCGGTACGCGGCCACTAATGTAACCTCTAGTAACGGGGCTGCGCAGTTGTCTTAAACAAAAGCATCGCCAATCAACAATCGGAATACAAGCCTTTATTTAAAGTGTATTATTATTGTGACTTCTTGTGATCACTTCCCAGTAGGTTTTGGTCTCCAGGGAAGTTAGACCATCACCCCTATTAAGGGGAGGCCTGCACGAGGCAACATGTTCCTATCATATTTGCTTATTTATAGTTCTAAATATATTGCAAACAGTTTTTTGAAGTACTAAGTATAACTTTGTAATAGATTATTATTAATTGTAAATAGCTCAGAAACAGTACTTTTTATTTATGTTGTCACAAGTTATTATTTATTTTACAAAATATTGTTTGTTTCCTCATGCAATGAAGGGTTTATTTATTTATTATTGTGACTACTTCTTCCGGAATACTTATTCTTCTATATCAAATAAGAACTTTGTAAAATATCGTTGAGGTATTTTCAAATTAACTCCTCAAAGGAAGGAGCCGGATAGGTAAACTCCCAATGATACATTCAAACTATATTCCGAAAATCCGTTACGATGTTCTATGACCATAGAGTAACCTTATTAATAGCAATAATAATTATTAGTTCTTGGGATTTTAGAAATTGTAATTAATTAAATATGAATATGAATGACTCCATCTATAAAATTGGCGCCTAGGTAAATAAAAAAAAAAATGTGAAAACATGGAAAGTGTTATTACCTCTAGTCCAAACTTAGCCTTACAAGACTACTTTTTATTGCGACAAAATTACAATATACCTTATCGGGCAAATTGCGATCAATGTTTTCATTTATACCATATTTACAATATTTCATTCATACAGTATTTACAAAGAGCCAAGAGACCTCCCAAATCCGCATCGTTGCCACCTCCCTCGCATGCGAAAGAGGAAGGTGAGTTTTGGGACGTTCCCCAGCAGTGAGCTACTTTATCAGTTGCGTCAACTGACCATGAGAGCATGATTGGAGAAACTGGCCATTGCCAGGACTCCCACTGGCACGTATTTATAGCAGGTCACGAGGCCACTTCCGCTGTAATCTCCGAGAAGGATTATAGGGATTTGTGGACTGTGTTAAGGGATTAGGGTCGGTGGTTAAGTTTCGATGGATTTTCATGAATTTGGAAGGGATGAGTTCATGAATGTAGGATATATTATCATTTTAAGGGTTTTGTTACTGATGTTATAAGGGGCATTAACTATTGTTCTCAGATATTTCTCCCGATTCCTTAAGCCCAGATTGGCTGAAGTGCTTTAAATTGAAATAATATCATCAGTTTCAACGATGTGGGCATACCTGATTCTCACGCTTCGCGATTAGTGCAGAGGTGTAATTTTATTTTATGATCGAATTATCCGCAAGTCGAATGAGTGTTGTGGCGATGGCCTGGGATGGACCTTTGGCATTGCGGTCTAGATGGTATGGTGCCAAACATCAATTATCAAGTAATTTTTTAGTTAACGAGCTTAATAATAGTTTTTGCCATGCCATTAAAAAAGCTCTGTTTTCAGTCATATTGCTGAAACAGTACCAAAATATATTTTTGAAGTGAGGGCTAACATTTATTATTGATCGGGTGTTCAGTCCATCTCGGTCATTCCGCATCAGTAATTTATCAGTTTAGCAATTGCTTACATTATAGCTAAGAATGGTGAGCTGATCGGCAGTGACCCGTTCGAAAAGCGAGCCCCCCCCCCGGAACTGTGGGCACGATTACGCTCTCGCTCTGGCCAAATATTGATGCGCCACTTAGGCCCATGTCATCTTCCCTTACAAGACATGCAATATACACCAATCATTGCCCCGTTGTGAATCGCTTGCGGTACCTTGGGGTAGTCCCCGGTCCAACGGGACCCGCTGAATCACCTCCCGCCAGATGTTAGTGGCCTATGGATATCGGGTGTTGGGTGCAAGGACCTTCGGCAATCATATATCAAATCGTCGTCATTAGTACAACGGTTGACTATCGAATATTACATGAATTGCTAATATATACTCCAACATTCGTGATCTGGTGTGGCGGCCCAGTCGTATACTTGGGTTTAATGATTGAAACGTGAGTTCCACTCGCAAATTAGGGATTTCTAAGCTGTCTTGCGGTGTTCCCATTACTGATAGAAAAGGTGTGGCAACGTATGGATAATCTACTATTCCGGTGAAAGGAATATAATCGTGCTCTGGTGTATTTTTTTAATCAGTGAATAATTAAAAAAAAAAGTGATTTAATTATTCAAAAATGTCATGAAGAGTCAAGACCTTACATAGGTTGCTACTTTAGTTATTAGGTGGTGCTGATGTATTGGTCTTTTCTATCTCAACTTTATCAGTTAGCAACCTAGTCCTGGACCAGAGCCACTCCCTCAGAAAAATATTCATTGGTGAGCCAGGAATCGAATTCTAATCTGAGAAAGTAGTCAGACACCGTCACGACGCACAAAAGACTTTTTGTTTTTTAAACGTGGCACTTTTTTTATGGGATGGATATACATTGCGAGGAAAACTGTCATGGATAAAAAAAAAAAACGTTGCATGTTCAGAGGGTGTTTTTTAAGAGAAAGTCATACTTTAGCGTGTTTCAGTTGATGTGTTTTATACTTTGAAATCGAAAGTGGACGAATAATCGATAAATTATTTTCTCTCTTACTATACAATATTCCTTAAACAAATAAAGCATTAAACGCATTCTAACTCCCTCATTTACTAAAATATAATTTACCTACTGTTGTTTTGCTGTAATCAATTAAGCTCTATATTGTTTTGTAATGATAATGAAATGGCTTTAATGATTACAGTATTAACAAGTACGTAGAAATAGGAATCTGAGCCAAAAGTTACGTGGACGAGGGTTGAGCGTTGATTAACAGGACAATGCTCGCTTAGTCGAGTTGAGTGTACCCTATAAATTGTGGTTTACGTAGTATTTTTCCAACAGGAGAATATAGGCAGCCTCTATAATGTTTAAACTACGATAAAATGTGTTTGTCTACTTACACAATCATGGATGACTCACAGAATGATATGGAATAAACAGTCCATCCTGCCAGTGAGCCTAGCCTAGCTCTGTCACAATTATCTTATCAATTTACAAGCAAGAAAAAACTGTCGATCATTACAAGTCAGTTCCCTGCTTAATCTAAATATCAGGCCGTTTTATTATTACAGAGCTCTATTCCCTCAAGGACTATTAGGAAAGAGCATCACCGTCCCCATTATATAATAAAAATAGGCTTCTATTTATCTTGGTATAAGTTATTTATAGGCCGGGCGTAAACACACGAAAGAACAAGGGTCTAGGTATACGTTTCCGCGGCAGTACAAGCTTATCTGATATTTCTAAATGGGCAGGCCGTCTAAAAATATAGACCAGTTCTCAAAAGTAAAAGGAGAGGTATTCTGGGATCGTGGCGTTTCCATCAGCCGTTCATCCGTCTCCATTCCAGAGGTATGTCTCACCGGCGTAATTTATTTATAGTCCCCCAGTCTGGAATTTGATAGTTGTCCACCTTCGCACATATAGATAGAAATAGTGGCCCGTCTTGCCCTGGTGGACATTTAGTAACAGGAAAAACAATAAAAAATCCCATGGAAATCTTCATCAGTTAAATAATCTTTGTAGAGGAGAGTCTTTTAAAAGAAAAGAAAGAAAAACTTAATTATGAAGTACAAGCAAAACACTGGTGTATAAAAACATTTTTTTTCTCCCTGAACCCCTTGAGCAATTATTTGTAGCAATTGTGGATTTCTCCTTGTACTGCTTTCCGTACATTATAAGCAGTTATTGTCTTAAAAACTAACAATCTTTATGTGGTTAAAATTATATAAAGTGAAAAGGGACTAGGTGATGGGGCTCACCTTCGGGTTCGTGTGGTCTGGGGCTAAAGCTGAGACATATATGTATAAGAAAAGGATAAGATTCTTGGAAGTAGGGAGTAAGGGAAGTAAGGAGGGTTGCTTACTTAAAAATAACAGGAACCATCAGTGACTTCCATGAAGTCACAAGGCAGGTACACAGTTTTGCTCAGGCCCCTTCTACTTGTTCTTAGCATCATAAAATTGTCAACATCAAATCCAGGACACAGTGACACTCTTGTCCTGGATATTTTTAAAGAGGGTAGGTAGGGACAATGGGTAGCTTAAATAATGAAGTAGCGAATGCTGTCAAGAAAGGTACAGGTTGTAAGTCCACCATTGACCTCTTCAGTGCTACCTATTAAGTAAACAGTTTGCGCCCCGAATCAGTAGAACGGAGGGCCCCCTACATGTCATGGGTCCGACCGTATTTCGTCTGTCGTTATATAGTCTGTAACAGTTAATTAAATCTATCTTAAATTCTAAAGGTATGTTTGACTACACCTCGAATTGAAGAAATGTTAACAAGAAAAAGGAGTGCTCGTTTGCTAACTTAATAAAGATTTCTCATGTCTTAGAAGCAGTTTTAGATACAGTACCCCATAGAAAATCTCAATGATATTCCAAAAAAAGCATTAAGAGCTAACAGTAGTAACGCGTAAGTACACAGATGTGAAGTATTGAGTGATGTTAGTGGAAATTTCTAAAACTTGGCTGTGTTGTCAAATGTCTAAACATACATAGCTTTGCATTCTGTAATCTTACAACAGTTTCCAGTTGGCATATAAGACAAGGAAAGAAAATTATACCGGAAAGGAACCACTTTCCGGGTCCAGCAAGACCTACAGATTCTAAAACGACCACGAAAGGATGAAGAACTATCAGGAAATACATGTAAAATGAAAAAAGACTGGTTAGGGTAAAAGAAGACTATTGAGTCAGTCATGGACCAAAGGTTGGTTGAAGCAATGCCTCATAAATAAATAATACCATATGGGGGTTTTCAGGATTTTTTCACGAAAAACAATATACACTTACCGAGGTTGACAAATCAAATGTTTGTTAAATTTTAAACAATGTATTCATTTAATAAGTTTTCACGATAAAAGTCGATTGCTTCTTCACTTTATACTTCCTTGTAGTGTACTACATTAAAAAAAATTATATAAATTGTTCTACTGTGAGTAGCCTAGTTGTTAGACTTAAATGTACAAATGAGCAGAACAGTTCGTTTGGGAATCGGCTTAAGTTGATGATAAAAGCGAGTTATTAATGAGCAACTCTACACACATTCAGCTAATATTTTCGACAACTGAAACATTATCTATTAGTTAAATAATCTTTTGAAAGAAAAGGTTTATTATGAAATACATGCAAAACACTGGTATATACAAATATTAAGAGTTACGTTACTACATACTGGGTGGAATGTCTAGGGACGAGTGGGGTATGGGGCTAAAAGCCGAGACATATATGCATAATAAAAGGATAAGATTCTGGTAAGTAGGAAGTAAGGGAAGTAAGGAGGGTTGCTTACTTAAAAATAACAGGAACCATCAGTGACTTACATGAAGTCACGTGGGAGATATGCAGTTCTGCTCAAGTCCTTTCTACTTTTAGCATTATTAAACTTATTGATAAATTCAACCATTCTCATCAACCTAAGCCGTTTCTCTAACAGCATCTTATATCCTCACATGACAACTTTTTATTTAAGCAGAATCATAAAAAAAACATAGGTTGAGGCTACTTAATCCAGGGATAGACTTGTTCATAAATTTCCCCTTTATGATGTAACCAAAACTACGTTCTGAGTTTTCCTGCGAAAACTATAAATGCCTGTGTACTAGGCGGGAATGGACCCGAATAGCCGATAATGTGTAGCTATTTCTTGGAAGCAGATGACTAATGGCGGTAGTAAACAAAGAAGAGGAAGGACAGGCGGAGGCAGTGACTCAGTGAGAGGCCAGTTACCTCGGATGGAGGCCTTGGGGTGGATCAGCTGTTCGCTCGGGATTCCTTTCTTATCCCAGTGTCCAAGTTCCAGCAGTAGTTGGCAGGTGGCGCTCATGAGCTGGAGTAGTCAATGCTAGGTTTTTATTTCTCTTTTGAGCCAAAATAAGAAGAAAACCTTTAAATTGAAATTTGAGTCAATGATCTAGTTTAGCCTTATTGCACAGTATATTGCTTTATTGCACTATTCACAATAGAAAATTATAGAAAGAAAATCATTGGGGTCATGTTTCTCTATGAACAATATGCTACAGGGATATAATAATAATAATATGCTATGAAAAGTGTGCTACAGGGGAAACAATCAAAATACAAACAGTAAATCCGCAAATAGAAAAGGCTAGGGAAAAACATTGGTATTATACAATAATAAATTAAAACCATAAAGATGTCGTGTTCAACTCCGAGGTGAATAAACGATAATAATGATGATATAAAAAATGATTCAGTTATGTATAAAAAAGTATTGCATAACTCATAGTCGAGGTGAATACATAATTATGTTTCTAGTTAGCCCCTGTCATGGTGAGCCAGTGTTGGAATCATTTGAAGGCACGCAAGACTAAAGGAGAGAGAATTTTAGAAAATGGTGGAGTGGGCTAGAAAGAAATGGTCGATTGTAAATTTAATTATTAACACGGATACACGGAGGGGATGCATTCATACAATATTTACATATTAACAGCCCAAGGACTCTCCCGACTTTTTACGTTCATCTACCAGCCTCAACATTGGATACAAGAGAGCGAAAATGGCTAAGAGTGACTTAGATCGTGAGAGCCACAGCCGCTCTGGGCATGATTAGAGAAACTTTCCAATGTCTCCAGGACTCCGCTTCATTCACAGAGGAGAATTTCATAGAAGTGTTAATTTGTAAAATGGCTGTTCTAGGGATTAGGACATTTTTTGTTTTACTTATTGATTTTATATATAAGGTGCTACTCATTTTCCCTAGCGAAGCTAACATACGCCAGACCTAAACACTCCTTAATTGAAGCCGGAATGAGAGCCTGGATTCCCGTGAGGGCATGCGTAGTTAATCACCAAGCCACAAAGACTCACTCATGCGCAATCTAAGATTGGAACCTTTCCAAGGTGGTAGAAATGTTACGAATTCCTCCGAGGTTTAAAAATATGTTAAGTTATTTTTATAGGAAAATATAGAAAAAATAATATTATTGTGCGAAGTAAACATCATGTCGGTCAATAACCTGTATAAAGGTAGCCTTCCTTCTACCCTTTAACATGTGAGAGGTGCGTGGAGTGCTCATATGCCAAAGCTGTATATACAAAATGTACATATAAATTATAGGAAGTATCCTTCTAGTTTAATTGAGTTCATTAATAATTGTTTTAATTATGAAAGGAACAAAATAAAAAGTTATTTTAAAAAAAGGAAGTTTCTGTTGTAGCCCACTTAGATTTGTCAGATGTCTTCATATCTCCCGTCTTTAAATAATATTACTAATATTAATATTACAATATTTATACTATTTGCTATTTATGTTGACATACTTTTATTAATATGCGTGCGGAGTTCTATGCACGCTCAGACGGTGTGACGTGACCTACTTTGGTTGGGTTTGGTTGTTAGTAGGCATTCAGGGGGTGCTTGTCGTACATTGAAATAAACATTGAAAATAATCCACCCATTTTATCAAAATGTTTTTTTTCATTTCCTGGTAATAATATTGTTTAAAGAATCTTTTCACGCCTGTTAATGCTTTTGAACTATCACGTAATTCATTAGGAAGAAACAGTATATTCATAATTTTGTAATATAATATTATTTTATCATACCTTGCGGTAAGTTCTGATTAAAATTCTGTTTTTTTTCTCTGGCTAATTATGTATCTGTTGAAGACACATTGGACTGTTTTTATCTTGGCTTCGTATTCTCTTCAACAGCCCTCCATTGCGAGGAATGAGGAAGAATTGACTCGAGAACTGGTTATTTCTCATTAGAAGTGTGTAACCTTCAACAATAATAGTGTTTGTACTAGCTTAAATCTCGTCTCTGTTAATACTACCTTAGCAAAGCAATAACGTGCAGAATGTGATTAATTTGTCGTACGTTGTGATGCATTTTCAATTAATTTCCAATGATCACTGGTCATTTACATTTCTTAATTTATTGTTGAAGCTAATTACTCGAGTAAAGAATAATAAGATGTCACATATTGGAAACTGTAGTTACACTTACAACTCGAATCTTTTTTTTTATCATTAAATTGTCGCTCAAGACAAATGGCTTAGCTGGTATGTAGCATACTTGAGGTCATGCTTTGAATGTGATATGATTATAATAAATTTAAGCCGAAGTATAATAGTTGGTACAGTATTGTTATATAAGGTAACTGCCAAAAATTGCTCAAGGCTCTGATATGGTGTAGTGGTTAATGTAACTGATTCCTGATGTGGCAGTAATTTAGGTGACTAATATTTTCTAGCCTCCAAAAAATATATTTATTGGAGGAGCGCCTTTTGACAGCTGTACGATGCTACTAGTGAAGTTACTAAACACCACAAGTTTAGCAAATAGTATCAGCTGGAAAATCTATAAGAAAGCTTATAGCATTAATTCAAACTTAAACAGATTATCCTTTCAATAGTTGTCGAAGCGTTATGTTTGTTTCGTTATTCTTTTGTCAATGTTACAATTTTTTTCTTTTGATATTTAGTAGTCGATACTTTTTGGTTGCTATAGAAAGAAATTACGTGTAATTTTGTTTACAACTGTCATTTTTAACATGGAGTGCAAAAATAAGCATTTTCGACACATTTTACTTTTTTATTTTCATAATGGCAAGAAAGCGGCTGAGGCTCACAAAGAGATATGTGAAGTTTAACAGTACTCACGGGTCTGAAATGGTTCAAAAAATTTCGTTCTGGAGATTTTTCACTGAACGATGACCAACGTTCTGGTCGACCTTCTGAAATTGATGATGACAAAATAAAAGCCATAATTGAATAGAATTGCCCGATAGATTGCAAAACAGTTAAATGTATCACACACAATAATTGAAAATCATATCAGACGTCTTGGACTTTTTAAGAAGCTTGATATTTGGGTTCCGCCAAAACAATGCGACACCGTACACATTTTTAGCAAAACGTACGAAACTATTGGAGCTTAGTTGGGGAGTGATGTCGCAGCCTCCATACAGCCCCGACCTTGCACCATCGGATTATCATTTATTTCGTAGTTAACAAAACTTCTTAAATGGTAAAAATTTCAGCAATGCCGATGACCACAAATCGCACTTGGGTGAGTTGTTTGCTGATAAGGACCAGAAGTTCTATGAGCGCGGGATCATGAAGTTACCAGAAATATGGCAAAGGTCATCGAACAGAATGAAAGATATTTGACTCATTAAAGTTCATTTTTTGTATAGAAAAAATTGAGTTTTATTTCACACTGAAAAATCGAAATTACTTTCTTGCCGACCTCAATATATTGTAGAGGGTAGAAAATATCAACCCCCGTCTACACGGATATGAAGATTCCAGGTTGAAGATAAAAACTCTATTTTAATGTTTGTTGGAAATGTTGTTGGCTTTAGTTTTCGAATCCGTGACTCCTGGATGAATTATTATAATGTGAGTTCGTGGTTAGCCGTGAGTACGCCAACTGTTCTACTCATTTATTTACTCCCGACTAGGAATGAACTCGCATTAAATGTATTTCCTTTCCGTCTACTGGCCACCCTTCATACCCAAATGGGAATACATAACAAAAATTACTTGATGGCCTATCTTTTCATGGATATAGTTATAAATGCAAACGACTGTAAATTGTTTGAGATTGGGTTTGTTAACTTGTCCTTACTCCGTCGTATTGTGCGTTTCGTACCGGAAATTGCCACTTGCTCGTTCATACTCTTTGTCTGCTTCTGCCTCATATTCCGCTGAGTTAATTACCCTTTAATCCGCCAATGAGCCTGGCCGTACACTTTGTTAGAGTTGATAATCCTTGTTCTTTTTAGCGAGTGTCGGATTATTAGATCCGCCGGACTGTCGAGTTTTCCCTATTTGTTGTAAGTAGTCCACCTCTGTAGCTGCTATCTGTAAATCTGAATCGTGTTTCTGCCCTGTCTTAGACTGGCCTCAGCCAACAGCCTGCATCAGTGTCAGTAGGTTGGTCGGTGAACCACTTTTTGTTTTGACAATCAAGTCATTCATCCAGTTTTGATATTCGTGCGGACTCTTGGTGTAGTGTGGGCGGATGTACAATGGCTGTTCACTATGCCGTAGGGGTGTGTACTCCGTGAAGCTATCTGTGCTCAAGTGCTTTAGACAATGATTGAGGGCTTCAGGGTAAAAAACAGCTCGATCCACTTTTTTTTTCTTTTTTTTTAGTTTATTATTTTTTTAGTTTCAAGTATTCAAGTTCTATAATCTCCCTCAGCCAATTTCCAACAAACACAACAGTGTGTGTGGTTGACAAAATCCTAAAAGTTATTAATATGGCTCCGACTTTTTCATGTTTGGAATCCCTGCAATAAATCATCGATGTATTACACCTGAGCAAGATAACTTGTGTAATATCTTTACAATTGCTAGCTAAGACAGGCAGGAAAATACTTAAGTGAATCCCCTGCCACAGGGATTGGTAACTGTTGAATGAACCGCAAAAGCGCTAAGAGACCTGAAGATGTAACGGTCGTATCGAAACTACAGCCATACAAGCAAGGGATTGACGTTAGATAATTGCGATAGGAATGTTTTATGGTACACTGTCACACACTGTCATCGACGGTAGGTAGTTAACCCCCATTTCATCCGCCGGAGACACATCAAGTTTTCTGACTCGGTGCAGCACCTCACAAACCCAGTGTTTCATAGTGTTAATTACCCCACCACCCCTCCCGCATCGATGGCAACAGACTGTCGGGGAAAAATTAGGTTAGGAATTAGTATGTTAGTTTTAAGTTTGATCAAAAAGGTAAACCCCATCACCTTTATTAGAGTCAGTTCAGTCCAGTCACGTATAATGTGTATCATTATATTCCATTATATAATTTTTATAAAATAACAAAACTTGTATATAATGTAGCGACGCTTCAGGAAATAGAAAAATAAATTGTGCATAGATTCGTCTGAGGATCTATAATTTTAAATAATATCCTGTAAATATGAAGGGGCTGGGAAGGAGAAAAAATAGAGCTGGATTTGAAACTAAGTGCCTCATTTGTATCAGAAATATTTTTGATGTACCTCGTATTCATATATAAACCACCGAACAATTCACAACAAGTAAATTACTGAGAAAAGAACTGGAAGAGCGTAAACACGCGGAAAGTGAACGACGTCGCTTGCTATAACTACGGCCATATTTCCGGACTAGTAGACAAGCCAAGACTAAGCAAGAGAAGAGGCCCATGACCAGAAGCCTGACATTTCATGTCCAGCAAATCTCCCGCGTTATGATGTAGGTGTTTTATTCGGGAAGAGAATAGACGAAGTTAGGAATGAGGGAAGAATGCATCCGAAGCGATTTCTTCTTTAACTTGCAAGACATTTCTGTACTTTATAAAACTAATAATTAGTAATTGCCCAGATATGTGAATGGATCTGTTGATGTTTTGTTGATTTCTATCTAACTACTCTCCTGGTCGAAAGCATTTTCGACGTCTAGGAAAACCGTTGTATTATATTATTTATGAAATTCCTAGGAACCGTCATAATTACAGATTAGTTTGTGATTCGCCTGTTGTTCTTTTTATTTTCTATTAAAAATTGAAATTTGATGAGAATTTTAATATCCATGTCGTGTACCCCTTACGAAGATGTGTCACCAAAGGCCGTTACCCATCCTCCTACACGGCTCAGACCTGACTCGCCCTTGATCGCTGACAATATTGCCAGAGTCACCCACAGATGGCCCGCTATAGACTGCGGCAAATCTGCCAAATCATTTGTCATCACTCAGCGGGCTGTGAACCGCAGAATTAGGGTGACCGTTTAGTACTTCTTGTGTCATTTCCTCGACGGTTGTGGTGACTCCATCCAGCCGAAATCGGCTCCTCTATTGAAGTTGAAGTCTGCTTTGTGCCGATAGTTGGTGGATACGTGGAGTAATCAATCAAATCTTATGAGTAAAGTCTTCATTGAATTACATATACATTTTGATTTAGGAAAACTATTAAAGAATTAAAAACCTAACGACAAAAAATAAATAAAAAAAAACTAGATGCTAGTAGAAAAACATTTATTCATAATGTACTATGCCCTAAACTCTTATGTTTGGGTTATTTGTCATTGTTTGCAATATTTTGCAGTAATGTGTATGTTGTCCTGGTATGTGATTATAGCTTTTAAAATGGTTTTAATAATCCGTTTTGAATATTTCTTGCAACTTAACTAATGTAGTAATGTTCTTATTACATTATTTTTTGAAACTGATTTTTAATTAATTGACATTTGATGATGTTTATGACCGACTAAGCTTCATCGTCCAGACAGAAGGAATGTCCTGACTAGGATTATTAATTGTGGCATGTAGTCAGACTGGAGTAAATTGTATTAAATTAATTCATAGAGAAAAACATTAGTGACCCGGGTTCAAATCCAGGACATCCCTTAAACTGACTTTATCATAGCTGACCTTAGCTTAATTTAATCTGGTATCATCCCCCCCCCAGTCATATCATTACTATTTTATTTATAAAAACAGAATGGTGAAAAAGGTCATAACATGCGAACGTGCTGACTGAAAGAAACCCCCGCCCCTCCATAGCTCCTGGATAAATCCAGTCGTTGAGTAGTTAAATATTAATTGTTAGAAATTTTTTAAGTATCCCCAAATAATCAAATAGGTGAGTAGCCAAGAGATTGATATATTGTTGTGTTTTATAAATCTTATTACCACTATTTCACAATTTTGTAATGTTTTTAAAGGTTCTTTGGTAGTTCATACTTTTATTTTTAAATTTAAATTACATCTGTGCCGTTTTTTTTTTTGGAAAATTTTACGAATTTTTTATTTTATTGTAATAGAAAGACATTTTCAAACTAAGTACACGTCAGCACTGTTAATTTGACTATATTTTCCTTAATGACTGTGACCATTGTTGCGTATAGCAATTTTTTTTTTTTTTAATTCTTCAAAAACTTTACTATGACAAAATTACAACCTGCCTTATTGCGAAATAAGTAGTTGTGATAAATGTTCTCATTCTTACCATATTTACAATTTTTCATTCACTCGCTCATTTATACAGTATTTACAAACAGCCCAGAGACCTCCCAAGTCCACATGGTTGTCGAGAGTTATATAATGCTAATATTATATATAATGCTAAAAGTAGAAGCAAGCCCCTTCTACTGTATACCTGCCTCGCGACTTCATGGAAGTCACTGATGGTTTCCTGTTATTTATAAGTAAGCGACCGCATCCCTCCAAGACTTCCCTCCCACTTCCCAGAACTACCCTTTTCTTATACATATATGTCTCAGCTTTGGCCTTAGACCTCACTTGTTCCCAGATATTCCACCTAGTATGTAGTAACGTAACTCTTAATATTTGTATATACCAGTGTTTTGCTTGTACTTCATAACAAAGCTGTTCTTTCTTTTCTTCTCAAATACTCTCCTCTACTAAGATTATTTAACTGAGGGTATAGTAATCGAATGCGCAGGTAAGATTTTTTTTTTAATTTTACTTATCTGAAGTTGACAGCTTTTAGAAAATAAAAAAAAGCTGTATTATTTGACTGTATCCTTCCTTAATCCGGCAATAAGCATTTCAATAGTTTAGTAGCATTAGTAAGCAGGTGAGTTTATCATGTATGCCAAAGAAGTTTTGTACGTTGGTTATGGAGTATGCTCACAAAAGTCCAATTCAGAATGTATGAACAGGATTGATTATGTCATTTTAAATTAGACAAATTAGTTTTGGCTAATTTGTTCCCCTGAAAATTTTCCCTCTTCCGTTCGTCTGTTGAATAATACTCCCCTCCGTTCAACCATACCACCTACATTGTGTTTGAGATCGCACATGCTCAATTGAAGCAGACTACCGAGAAATTTAAGTAGTTCTGGGTAGCCGAGGCATAAGAAAGGGTTGTGAGAGGCGGAGTTCAATTGTATCGAGCCAATTTATCTCAAGTTGCAGCTATATTTACTAATAGTAGAATACTAAATAACGATTGACCTTTATCCGAGAAGTGCTAAGTTTAAGATATCATTAAATAGAGTGCTTCCAGATTGGAAAGCTTGCTTCACTTCACACGGTAAATCAACTGAACTAATCGATCTTATTGCCACCAACGAGATATTTTACACGCTCATATTAGATGCACTAATCCAATCAGACTAAAATGAGAGGGTTACAAGTAGTAGATTAAAAAAAACAAAAAAAACAAGGAGAATTTATACGTTAAATTTAACTCCCCAAAACAAGAACTAATCATACGCTTTGGACAACTGTACCAGACTACGTCGAAGGACATCCCATCTCTGTATGGAAAATAAATTGCTAATCTACAAAGTTATATTTCATAAGCGGAATAGGGCTTTGGGGGACAGCAAAAAAGTCGAACAACAAGCGTATCCAATCCTTTCAATCAGAAGTCCTGAGAACAATAATAAATGCCCATTATTAGGTCAGCAACAAAACCCTTCATAGCGATCTTGATATTCCTTAAATTCTTGAACTCAGCCCTTCCAAGTTCATAAAATTCCATAGTAACCTATCCAATTACCCCCCTAGCACAGGAATTACACTGCGCCACACATCCCTATAATCCTCCTCGGAGACTGAAACGGCAGTGGCCTCGTGACCTGCTATAAATACGTGACAGTGGCTAGTTTTTCCAATTACGTCCTGAGCGTCTGTGGCTTTCGCGGTCAGGCTCAACTGGCTCTTATCCGCTTAATAACGCGGCTGACGGAGGAGCGTGGGGGGACTTCTCAAGGCTCCGCTTCCTCTTTCGCTTGGAAGGGAGGTGACAACCATGTGGATTTGGGAGGTCTCTGGGCTGTTTGTAAATACTGTATGACCAATCATCGAAAACTAATGGAGTCAACATTTTTAAGAAGTATACCTTTGTATTCTGTGCTGCATTTCCACGTGCTAATTTTTAACTATTATTATACGTTTTGAGAGATTTACATTTTCTGATGCCCTACAACGCCATCCTGATCTTCTTGTTTTTTATGGCAGATTTAGTTCCCTGTTCAGACCTAGTCATCGCCCTTTAGAGCGCGATGCATGATAATTATTATTGATTATAACGTTCCAAATTGATTCCGCACTACAAGAGCTGCCGTTAGATCGGCAAGGCGATAACTCCCCCCCCCCCCCCCCCCCCGTTGTAATCCTCGGCTGCCCCGACTACGACGAAGATGTGGAAGCGATTAGAACCCGTTATTGAAGGAAGAAAGTGACAGAGTTGACGGATGCCGATGGCTAATGGACTCGCTGCCTGTGGGCGATCTCAGCCGCATTAAGGACATCTGTGAATATGTTAGCGTGCTTCTCGAAGAGTCGGAGGGAGTGGTTCTTATAATACACTTCTTGTTCAGTCTCTCTGAGGATATGCCGCTCAGTCAGGTCTGTTCCTGCCTTTATCTAGTTTTTTCTTCTTTAATATCTACTAACAGCTGATAGCCGAGTCTCCAAATGTGCATATCTAAGATTAATTCTTATTTTTACGGAATATAATTTAGTGGTTAAAGTGAATGAGTAGAATAGAATAGGAATCGGCTTTTGTTAACGTAAGAGGGTTGTTATGGTTTTTCATTAAATTTATTATCAGTAAACGTTTATGTCAGTTTATGCGTTAGTTAGTTAGGTAGTGCGATTGGGGTAGCTAAATAACTGATATTAGTATGCTTAAAAGTACCTGTAGATTTTTTAATATATTGAAACTTCTTTATTGCGCTAAAATTACAATATGCCTTATTAGGCCATAAGTAATAGTGATAAATGTTCGCATTCATACAATATTTACAATTTTTATTCACTCGCTCGTTCATACAGTATTTACAAACAGCCCAGAGACCTGCTACATGTAATAAAAACATGAATATTACAAAAAATAAAATACAATGTAAAAACGGGATTTTTTTTGAACACCACAGTATTTAGAAACATTGTTCACAAATAAATTTTGATTAAAACTTTGCAACACTCATCAATCTGAGCAAATTTTGCAAAAAAAAACTCTTCTAACCAATAATGTGCTCATAGCCTACATTAAACTAACATTATAATATACTGTCATTAAAACTGCCGTTCGCAATTTGATTTAATCAATGTTTTTTTAAGTGACGATATTTTGCATCGTAGTAAGTTCCCCTTGGTACTCCAAATAACAGGCAAAATAAACCCTGCAACCTGAAAAATAATTATGGGTCATTTATATAAATTAATTAATTTTAAAAAAATTAAGATTCTATTATATTGATTAAGGTTTCAAATTAAAAGGTCTTGCTGCTCTTATAAACGATATCTATGTATTTGTTGGCGCTTTAGTAGACTGTACTAACATAATGACATTAAAACTGTCAATGAAATTGATTACGAAACCCCTAATATTGCGGTGTATTTATCGTAGTTCATGCCGCAATAAACAGACATATGAACGAAAGCCAACTTTACCTGTATATATGTAAAGCCTCAATTCCTTCGGGCTTAGTAATTTAAAAAAAAAAAAAATGCAAACACATGATAGTAATAATTTAAAGTCTCCCTGTCACTTGTGAAGGATGGTTTTAGTTATATAGGCCATTACTCAAAAGCATACTTAAGATGTGTTCTCAAAACCTCATTTCTTAATTTAACTGTACTCCTTTCCTTATTCATATTAGCCATCTTGTATCCTATTTTTTTTAATGTCGTAATTTATTATCTTTTATGTTATGTAGAATAAATAATTTCTCAGGCCGAAGGAAGTACATTCGGAAGATCGTCTTTCGTCTAATTGTTTGTCTTACAATTTTTCTAAACTTTTTAAATAAAAAAAGTCTGTTAAGATTTCTCAAATCCTATCTTAAAAGTTTAGATATTAAAAACTAAAAGCGCTCACTTTCTTCCCCTGTTAAGAAACATTAAGTAGGCTAGTGCAAAACGAGCTTCAAATACTCGCTGGTCAGTTTCTTAAAGTCTTATTAAGGTATTATTGGTGGTTGTGGGTTGTATATATATATAATTTTAATTTTAATTTATATCGTGACCGAAATAAAAAAAAATTAAATGTTTGTCTTTCAAATCCAGTTGTAAATTTGAATAAATAAAGGTCAAAGAGAAAAAAACAAATTACTGACACAAGGTAGGGACTCGAACCCGTGACCTTAGTTATAAGTTACCTTTCAACTGAGCTACCCTGTCGATTTTTTTTTTTTTTTTTTTTTTTTTTCTTAACCCCTATTTCAAATATTTTTTAAAAATTGTAAATTATAAACAACAATATAAATTGGCTGTGAATGGCTCATTTTACTGCATAACATATGCATTGGAAGGAGGGTGTAAATTAGAAAAACTAATATACTTTGTATGGTTAAAATTATGTAAACGAAAGACGGGACTTTCGTCCCGGTTTGTAACTTCGGGTTACAAACAAATACTAAAAATAAAGTTACATACTAACCTAAAACAATAGCGTTCCTGCCACGACTGTCTTCTGCCATGCACAGGGGAACGGAGCGGGGCTAATCGTGATAAATGCTGGGTTTGATATATGTTGTAACGAGTCGAAGAATTTGATATGTCCAGGGTGAATGAATTCATTCACCGTAGGCAGCTCAAAATCTTCGTAAAGTTCATTGTTTCTCCGCTGCTCGAATGAGGAATGTCCTCAGAAGTTGGAGTCGCCGAGCTGTCGTATACGTCAGATGACGAAAAAGTGGTGCACCGTACAGCAGAGTAGGCCTGAGTACACTCTTGTAGATCAATAGCTTGAGACGCAGTGATAGATTGGGGGAAGTTAATAAATGCGTAAGCCGGTAAGACTTCGTGCGTGTTTGTTGCAACTTCCTTCAACTGCCGAATGGCACAGATCTCCCTTTTAGTACATCTCGTAATAGCATTTTGTTTTCAGATAATGGATGAAACCTAGCGAGTCGCTGAATCTATTAACATTTACTAGGAAATCGACCGTAGTCGGGTCACTACTGATTCTTGGACATAGTATCAGAATAAGGCATCGTCTGACACGATTGCATGTCACTTAAGATGTCTTCTACCAGACGTAAGGGTGATTGGTCATTAAAGTCATCTATTTAGTTGTTGATAGTGTGGGCATTACAGAAATATTTCCCATTTGACAAGTTTTCGATAATGTCTCTTTGTCTCCTTCAAGTAGGGAGATTGCTTGGGTTTTCCCCGTTTGACAGAAACGTATGTGATCTTGGCCCCTCTCTGCTCTGTCTATTTCGGTACCGTGTGTAACCTATCTTCCAGGAGCTCTTTATATAAAGCGAAAATGATTGCAATTTATTATTTTCGCTCTGTGGTTTTACAGCTCAGTGGAAAACCACACCCTCTTGTGTATTTATGGAACCAAAAACTCAGTTGAAGTTATTTGATCTGATGCAAAGGACATCTTAAAAAAACAAAAAAAAACAGATTACAGTTCTGTCAACATAAGAGGTAAGACATCAGGATGCCCTCTAGATACACCATACGGCAAAAACTTAATCAATAGCTTGAAAAGCATAGAAATGAATTTGTATTCGATCTCGTTGGAGAAAGACGTGAGAAAAACAATGATAAGAGTGATGTCAGCCCCCACTACGAACATTTTACATAAATTATACATTTTTTTTTTTAATTTTAGACCAATAATTTGGCGAGTAGCCATAAATTAATACTCCTACATTTTATATTTATATTTTTTAGTCGGTTTTTATGTTATTATACATCTAATAGAGTTTTGTTTTTTTCCATCTTATGTTTTATTATACTACCCTTATATTGAAAGCATAAAATTCTTGTATAAATCAGTTGTGTAAGTTGTTTCTGTCTTACGTTTTTTTCATATAAAGTTGACAGATGAAAGAAAAAATCATATCAAAGACAAAGACAAAAAGAACGAGAAAATTTCATGAAAAAGTAAATGCAACGATAAAATAAGAAAGTCGTATAGTTGGAAATTTATCACAGACAAAAAGTTGAAAATGGAAGAATACGGGACGAGGGGGTTAGGGAGTGAAGTGAGCAGGGGTGGGGAGCCTTCTTGTGTGTGTGTATATATTATATGTATGTATACTAAAAAAGTTGCATTTATTCTTGTTTATTTTAACTGATTAATTTTGTTTGTCTCAAAATCTGCGATGAGTATTTGTTTTTATCATGTTTTTATTTTAGTAACTGTTGGTGAAAGCTTGGAGCCGTCGAAACCGTTCTTGAATAATAAACTAAATTGTGGATACACCGAGAAGTATCTATTTAAATATATCCGGTACTAACCAAATAGTAAAAAAATCAGATTCAGAAAATAGAGAAATTGCGTTAGGTTTTTATTGTCAATGTTACAGCTCCTTAAATTTTTTTCGTTGTTTGAAAAATCTATTTGTATATGTCCAGAGATATGCACTAATACACATGTAAGTTACACGAATCAGAAGTTTTGGTAGATATGACAATGTAAATTTTGAAAATACCTAGTGTGTTTACTTGAATTGTGTTAATCATGCAAATGGTTAGGTTAATTCCGAGCTCGTTAAATGAAAAAATCTTTCAGGAAGGAAGGAAATATTTAATTTAAATTAACTGTCGGGGGGAAAAGTAGCTTAAGAATTAGTATGTAAGTTAGTTTTAAGTTTGATCAAAAAGGTGAGCCCCATCACCTTTATTAGTCAGCTCAGTCGAGTCACGTATAGTGTGTATCATTATACTTGTTTATTCATTATTTAATTTTTATAAAATAACAAAACCTGTATATAATGTAGCGACGCTACAGGAAATACAAAAATAATTTGTAAATAGATTCGCCTGAGGATCTATAATTGTATATAATTATCTGTAAATTTAAAGGGGCTATGAAAGAAAGAAAAAAATGTTAATTATTCAATGTTATGGAATGAAAGAATTTTTTTATGAAAAGCTGAATATTAGGCGTTAATTGTGTCACTATGTCCAGACGGGTTAGTAAGGTGTCGTCCCTAGTTCTGCTTGCCCAGGCATACTATAAGAAGCAACCCATACTCACCGGACCCGTTGGACATGTGCCTGAATTGCATTGATCAGGTCGCAGCCATCAGAGGACCCAAAGGTGTAGAGCCAAAAGTGTGCCAAAGCAAATCGTCATTAATATTATTAATGATTTCAAATAAATTATCTATTACCTTGTTAAAAGGTGGTTAATAAACAATAATGTACGATGTATTCCTTAGAGGTACATGTCCCAGCAGTATAGACATTGTATACATCATTCCTATCAAAGGAAGTATTTCTCTGCTTGCAGTTTTGAAAGATACCCAATGATTCAATTGCCTATTCGACTGTGATATTTTTTACCGTCAAGATTGATGTCTGCCTGTGAAATCAACGTGGTGATTAGGTCAATCTTTCTCCCTCCGTCAGGATGAAATATTTGTACGTCTCCTTTGCGACGACACCATCCATCATGAGAGAAGTGGCGAGACTGCCGTAACAGTTGCGATAGAGTAAATGGCTATGAACGGTAATGCATAACCACCTTGCCTGTGACAATGGCTGTACAGGTAATAGTGTATTACAATACTGTCGGCGGTCTAGAGACTGTAATAAGGTCAATGGGTCTATGGTCTATATCTCACCTCTTCTCGACCCACTTGTCTCTACAATCCGGGCCACGGCGGGTCATTGTGTATTGTACGGGCGACCTCCACAGTAGGATTGTAGCGGGCGGGACTAGCGCATCTCTAAATGACACCGATGAAGGTGAAAGTCAATTATGAAAGTATTTGTACATGTCAATAATAATTGGTTAAACAGGGTTGGGATTAATAAATGGATAGGTAGTGTTCTGGACAAAAGGGCGACTGGACGGAAATCTGAAGGTCCCGGGTTCGAATCGCGTTCTCCATCTCTCCAGCCAACTATTCTTAAAATTTATAACAGTAGAATTACATCTAGCTAATTTGTTCCTTCTTTTAAACCCATATTCTCTCGATCCACGTTTAACAAAGGATTGGTAGTTCATTGAAATACTTATTTTTGGAACCATCTTACCAAGGGGCAGGCTATTTACAGGGCACCCTGTTCTAAACCCTAGTCACTTATAACTTCAATACCACAATAGCGTAAATGGAAAGAAAGTATAATTTTTCTTTGACTTTGACTTCAATGTTACTGATTATTATAATTTTTCTACATAAAATTAACATTAGATAGTGTTTTGTCAATTAAACATCTGCCTATTATAATATTGTTCTTTTGAACATACCAAAATGACCTTTTTTTAACAGTATCATCTATCAAAGTAACCTTGCAATTACTTAATTTTTAACCCATAGTGCATTTTCAAAAAAAAATTTTAAACTTTTCTGTCATATTCTTTGACTCTCTTGTTAATCATCCTTGGAATACTTTGTCAATAACTTTTGACCTTTACTTAGACAATGATTCATACCACTGTACTTTGAATAAGTTCAGTTACTTTTTCAATCATTATCCATATCGATTAAATGTTTAGTTATGAAAGCTTTAATAAAAAAAAAAGTAATTTTCAATAAATATATCTTACATATATCTATACATTAAAGTCTTTATTGATTAATCCTTTAATATCCAAGCCTCGACATCGGTTGACTTTTTTGGCATTCTGTTTGTACAAAGTTAAAAATTTGTTCGCCCATTTGAGCCAGATCATTTAATTTATCAATCATTTCATTTAAAGAGAAGTGAGAACTGCATCAAACAAACTGATTTATTTAGAATCATAATTATACTACATAAATTTTCGTGATATAAAATTTCTTCCAAAGCCTTGGGGGACCCGCAGTCCTGTGCGAGAGTCACACATAAAATGCTTGTCCTTTCCGCTATAACTGCTCACGAATAGTAACAATTAATAATTTAAATATTTTTTAAAAATCTTATGTTTAATTGATGAGAGATTATCAATTTCAGACTATTTTTGCTATCAGTTTTCCTGAGCTCACACATTCAAATTATTATTGGACAAGAACCTTTGAGATTACTGATAAATGTGACGGGATTGTCGATAATGACTAGTGAATGTTGATTATTTTTGTTTTCTAATTGATTATGATCAATATTCGCTAAAAATGTCTTGTGAATATCAATTATTTATTAATTGATATAGTAATTATTATTAATTTCATGTTATAATTTGATGCAAAATATATATTATTCACTGATGTTTGTATATTAATCATTATTCAGATAAATCAGGATACTGCTTTTGTACATTTTATTACCTATAAAACTATGAGGCACTTAATAAAGTTTTTTTTCTTTCTTGTTCACAGGTATGAAATTTATAACAACCGAACTGAATTTCTGTGAAAATCTGAACATGTGAGTAATTGTTTATTTCAAATAGGATTTATAAAATGTTTTCCATTGTGCACTTTGTGTGAAAAGAATTAAATGTGACTTCATGTCTAGTAAGATAACGGAAACATTTGAACAAATTTGAGCTGCTGAAGTCTAATATTATCTTGCTGATGAAACGTCAAATACACGTGGAGATAAATTTTCTGCAGTTTCTTCATCATCCGGGAAATATTTATTTTAAATCCGCGTCATTTAAATTAGTTGAAAGTTTTGATAAAACTACGCGTAGGATTAGTTTTAATTTTAATTTTGGACTACCGTACTATTATCATATATTAGTGATCATGCAGTCCATATTATCATACAAGTACCTGATACAGACTTAAAAAGCGTCTTGAAACGTCGTCAGTTGATGCATTTTCACTAATAGAAGCCGTTTCCTAACCTACACACTCCGAAGGATTGTTATTTTATTAACATGCAGTCTCATTTTCATCATTTTTAAATGTTATTCAGTCAACGTTGTTGAAGGTTCTGAACCAACAACTGTCACGGTTATAATACTTCCGAAATTGTAGAGCTGTATAAAGAGAAACATATTTGAGATTTTTCACATTTATATAAATATATATATATATTTTTAAACACACTTCCAGGGGAACGTATGTTACCCAAAACCTGACCAGCGTATTTCGAGGCGTGTATGGAATATATCCTTTGTTCTAGGGATTTTGAATAATTTTTGTGACTCCTGAACATTTTCTGGGGAAAACTTTTGACCTTCACTTAGATGTTTAGTTACTGTTGCAATCATTACCTGTATCGATTAAATGTTTAGTTATGACAGCTTTAATAACAAAAAAATTAATTTCAAGAAACCTATTTGAACATTAAAGTAAGTCTTGCCCACTAGTTTATTTTAATTCTATACCTCTCCCAGTCCTGGCAATGGGCCAGTTTCTCCTATCATGTCCTTGAATGTCTGTGGCTCTCGCGCTATTCGTCAGCCTCCATTGGTGACGCGGCTGATGGAGGAGCGTGGGGGAACTTCCCAAGAATCCGCTTCCGCTTTCGCATGCGAGGGAGGTGACAACCATGTGGATTTGGGAAGCCTCTGGGCTGCTTGTAAATATTGTATGAATGAGCGAGTGAAGTGAACATTAAAGTCTTTATTGATTAATGCTTGAATCTCTCATTGGTTGACTTTCTTTGGCATTGTTCTATTTGTGTAAATTGAAAATTTTGCTCGCCCACATGAGCCGGATGGATTGTTTAATTGGTTAATCATTTCATTTAAAGAGATGTGACAACTGCATCAAATAAACTGGTTTATTTATAGTCATAATTATACTACATCATCTTTTTAACCACCAAAACCTGACAAGCGTATTTCGAGGTGTTATGGAATATATCCTTTGCTCTGGGAACTTTGAATAATTTTTGCGGCTCCTTATTTTTAGGGAAACATTTTTGTTTATTTTTTTGAAGGTTTCTCTGAATATTCTTGTTCTGAATCCCATGTCAATATGGGATGCGTATTTGAACAATTTTGGAAGAAATAAACGCTCGTGGGTAACTAGTTAATTGTTCGGATTGAACAGTCGAATGCCTTATTTAAGTCAAAGATGGAGACGCAGCACTGGCATCCGATTCTCGGTTCTGTTTTTTTAACCCGCAATATCCAATGTGAAGTTTTATTACAACTAACAATGGATCTAGTAATGAATCTACATAAACTGAAACTTTTATTAGGTTTTTAAATAATCGCAGGTTACGGGGCTATAGGGCCCACGGGGATAGGCAGACGTGGGTACTATTTCTGCACTTCGCTGGCCTGCTACCTATCTTTAAATACCGCAGGTCGCTAATTCGTACTACTTACCCAGATCCATTTAGCGACCAAAGGCTGGTCACATCCAGGTCGACTCAACGGCAACCTTGCCGAATTAGCAGGGGCTAACAGGAGGCCTGGCTAGAAATAAATTATGTTCTTCACAACAGCTCTAGTTCTCCGCAAAAGTTATTTTAAATAACATCATGCATAATGTTAAAATGCACTACATTTTTTATAGGTTTTTTTCCAAAACCGGAAAACCCTTGGATTTTCACCCTCCGGTCTGTTTATTCTGATATATGAAAAAATGTAGTATGGACATGGGAAATATATATTATCTTCATAATATATCATGTGTCATATATTGGTATTATTATTCCGAGTAAGGTATAAAAGTTTAGATTTTTTTTTTTCTTACCGTACTCACAAAATATGTCATTAAAACTGCCATTAGCATATGTTTGAAATTTTGCTTGCTGATGATGTGGCCCCATGAAAAATAATGAAGTTTCAATAAAACATTACATAGTAATTAACAAATAAATACTTTCCTGTCGCAAAGAGTAGGTAGTATAATTAAAGATCGCCGATGACTGGGGCTTACGTGGACTAGTGTTGCGAAAAGTCATTCACATTAAAACTGTAATCGACATTTTTTTTTTGTAACCCCAATATTATTGGGGGTAATAGTTTTATTTCATGAAGCTGAAACGGTAATAAAAAAGCATCGTTATGAGAATAAATTAAGGGCTAATTATTAATTGTAATGAAATTAAAAAGTTTCAAATAGGTAGGGCATCAATCAAACCAGAAAAAATCCCTAGAAAAATAATGAAGGACCTTTAAAAAATCCCTAGAAAAATAATGAAGACCTTAAAAAATCCCTAGAAAAATAATGAAGGACCTTTTAAAAAAAATCCCAAGAAATATAATGAAGGACCTTAAAAAATCCCTAGAAAAATAATGAAGGACCTTCAAAAAATCCCTAGATAAATAATGAAGGACCTTTAAAATATATCCCTAGAAAGAAAATGAAGGACCTTAAAAAAAATCCCTAGAAAAAAATGGAGGACCTTAAAAAATCCCTAGAAAAATAACGAAGGACCTTAAAAAATCCCTAGAAAAATAACGAAGGACCTTAAAAAATCCCTAGAAAAAAATGGAGGACCTTAAAAAATCCCTAGAAAAATAACGAAGGACCTTAAAAAATCTCTAGAAAAATAACGAAGGACCTTAAAAAATCCCTGGAAAAATGATGAAGGACCTTAAAAAAACCCCTAGAAAAATATGTTTCAATCTAGCACGAATTATAGACCACAGAGTCGTGCATAATAATATTTTTTGGTTGTTGTTAAGTGGATTTTTTTGGTGCCTTGACAAAACCGTCAGTAGTATTATTCACCTCGGACCCGTTTTGATTTTGTTGGCATTTTTTAACTTATGTGTACATACATAATCATTATTCTACAGCCTAAGACAACATTATCTTAAGTACTCAATGGCGAGTAAAGATGAAAAGATAAGAGATTGTCTTTTTTTTGTTGTCGTCTTATTTTTGCATATCGGAGTCTCTCTCTGAGGATTTGTTTGCGTTGGTGATACAGAGCTGTTTGTTTTTGATTGTTTAGAATAACAACAGCTTTTGTACTTTGTTAATGAGGACATTACTCTCTTGCGCTACTATTTATCGGTGAATTATCATTTAGAACTGACGAATAGTCGAGCTTATAATGGAATATGTGCAATGCAGTTGGTGTGTTCACGTTACCAATTATTACGGCTCTAATAATTATAAGCAATAGATAAATGAATTTATAATATAGATTAATATAGGTATATGTTTAAACCACCCGAAATAACAAAATATAAAGAACATTGTAAAAATATTTCGTTTTTTACCATCATTTTTAAAGGCCAATTTTTGTTTTCTTGTCCAGGAACTGATGCAGACATACACAATACATTTCTAGAAACGTTCTGTATTAATATATTTGATGAAAGCCTAACTACTATTTTTTACATCAATTTACATACGAGAATTATAGAAGGATAGAGTAAATTTGTTAACTGTCCGTCTTTGAGTAAAATTTATAAATAAAATATGAGTAGATCAAGGTCTTCGTATTCTAACCTTAATTATAGATATAAAAAAAAAATTTTTTTTTGCCGAGCGAGGCTGTTTGTTGTTTGTTAGTAGGTGACGCTTCAGTGGTTTTCTTGGCATGAAATTTACACCCTTATATACTCCCCGGTATACTTGTTGTCGATTAAACTACAATCGAGCTGTATTTTTCTCAAGTGTCGTTTTTCGTCAAGCATCAAACAATCAAACGGGTATAACCCACTAAGTTAATTACTCTTTCATTTAACTAATTTTTTATTTTGTTTTTTACTATCTTAAAAACGATTTCCTCAGGTTGTTTTTACTGAATCATTCATTGGAAAATGAGAAAGAGGAAAAAAAAACAACATAAAAGTGAAAAAGGACGTATTTGTAATTCCTTAAGAAAAGAATTTTGTTTTCGAATAAAAGGTGTAGAACTGTGTTTCAAATTAATTACAAGTAACTGTTATAAATTGCTAAGTGTTAATATTATAGGTATATAAATTTAATCAATAAAAATTAATACACTCTTCAGTTTTCATCCTTTTACTATGTTTTAGAAATTAAATTATATAAATTATACTTTTAAGTATATACACAAATATATTACAGTATAATTATTACTTTTTTGGGATTTCTAAAATGTTTTTTCGCTAATCGAATAGTCGATTGTATGAAGTCGATCTGTTTTGAGCTGTCCTGATTGGGCCCAGACCCGCGTAAATAAAATTAATTCATCAAAGGTTTGAACCTAGAACCTTAATAATTTGAAGGAATTTCCATTACATACATTGTAAAAAAGGACGCTCTATTCAAGAAAATGTCCCCTCATGAGGCTGATGTATGATAGGAATGACACCCAAATCCTGATGTGTTCATCGATTGGGATTCGAACCCGGGTAGTTTAGAAAACTACCCCGCACCCATCGGTTCTACCTATACCTATACCTATACTGTTCTACAATTGACTAATCGTACCTTCGCTTCTGCCCGGAACTAGTTGGTTCAACCTTCCCGGAGTGAAATGGCAGCAGATAGAGAGAGGAGGTAAACACGGATGGTGAGCCTCGTGGAGTCCTTGGAGTGTCCCAAGTTGGTCCGCCAAGGGTAACCCGTCTCACCCTTCACCTCACGACTGTGCGAGCTTGTGTTCTTCTACAGTCCTGGAATCTCTTCCTATAGAGTACATCACCTCGCTATCGGTGCTACGATGTCGTTCGCGAGTGAGCCGGTCCTCTCACACTGCATCCACAGTTGTATTCATTACGTACATTACAGTCCCGGTAATTGTCAATGCCCAAGGACCTCAGGCTGATTACTCTTCATCGAGATTTTAGAAGTTTCATCATCATTCAGATTCTCAATGCACTATCTGGGTATAAAAATGGATAGGCATCTCCATTTCTCTACTCATTTTAGTAATAAAATAAAAAACGTACGACACTGGTCTTAGCGGCTTTCTCACTAGCTAAGTTCATCCAACTTGTCGCTTCGTCTCAAACTGATGATATATAAGTCCTCCGGTAAGCTCTGCTGTACGGCGCCCCGCTATATACTCACTTGTCTGACAATTCAGCAAAAGTCTCCAGCAATTTCAGAATGGGATCAGGAAAACACCTCTCTCGAGAGGTTAAAGAACGCCGACCTCCACCCGTTGCTTGGTGTGCCCTACCGAGGGTGAGTTTATCCACCGGAGACACATTAAGTTTTTTAACTTTTTGCAGCACCTAACCAACCCAGTGTTTGACTCTATGACCCCAACACCCTTCCCGCATCGCTGGCAACAGACTGTCGGGGAAAATTAAGTTAAGATTTTGTTGTTAGATGCAAATTGGCTCTCGCGCTCTTAATTAGCTTCACTGGCTCTTATCCGGTGGCGCGGCTGACGGAGAAGCATGTGGGACCTCCCAAGACTCCGCTTCCTATTTCGAATACGAAGGAGGTGACAACCATGTTGATTTGGAAGGTCTATGTAGGCTACACAATGTAAATATGTATGTAGGCCCTTTGTAAATACTGTATGAATGAGCGAGTGAATGAAAATTGTAAATATGGCATGAATGAGAACATTCATCTCTATTACTTATACGGCCCAGTAAGGCAGATTGTAATTTTATCACGCTAAAGAAGAAGATGTAATTTGGTTTTAAGTGTATGATTTATAAGGTGAGTCCCATCCCTTTTAAACCTGTTTCGACAATGAATGTATAATGTTTATTATACTTTTGTATCAATCACAAATCGCAATGTAAAACAATTAAAAAAATGTAGCCAAGCTGCAGAGCATATAAAATGACCAGATTGATATGTAAACATATTCATTTATGTCGAATCTATACCTTTTTCCATAATTTATAACAAGGCGATATGAAAGGGGGGGGGGGTTACAACTGGCTGATTAATAGTAATGATGGGAAAAAATAAATGTAAAATTAAAGAATACACAAAAATATTTTCAACGAACAAATGCACAGTTTAAAAGAAAAATCATTAATATTTTTTGATTAAGCGTTTGATAAGATACAAGTCTATTACATCGTCAAGGGTTTACAATCATATAAAAAACATCTACCCTTCCATCTGTTTTTGTACATAAGACATAACAACGCTAACCAATAACAACAATAACGCGCGTTACTCATAACGACGACGCTAGCATTGAGTTTCAGCTGTTTAGTCGAAATTTCGGGGAATTCATCTTCGTCGATTTTTGTTCAACTGTTGGCAACCGTGGTTAGTATAATTTGTTATTGCTTTTTTTTCGAAGAATCGGAATGCGAAAGGCATGAGTTAAGCTAGTTCTTCAAAGATGTAAACATGTAAACAAATCCGAATTTACAAAGGTCTCTAAAGGGTGGATATCTCTATACCAATAAACTAGATCATTAACTTTAAGTTAAGAATTAAAATACATTTAAACCTGCGCTGAGAAGAAAAATCAAGTAAGTGGACAAAAATGTATTTTTTTGTTTTTAAGTGAATAACCGGGATTTTCCCCAGAGATCTGCAGTTAACTGTAGCCACGAAATAATGGGGTTCGAATTGTCGAGATTGTATGTTAATTGTCTTGCCCTATTTGAGAGGAGATCCAAATACCTGAAATTTTAAATTGTTATTTCGAAATTCCTCGAGATAGTTTATAGTCGTGAATTTAGGTACAGGTTGATTATTTGTTTGGCTATCTGCAATACTATGACCTGATGGAGACATAGAAAGAACTAACCACTTTGATCTACGCAACAATGTCGTTCAATGACGAAACAAATGGACCACTTTAAGCTACCCACTTCCCTTGAGGGTCGTTTAGGCGAATGATTGAATGACAAACTGGATAATTCCGAATGATAAGATTTTACTTGGAGAAACAAAATAGTTAGATATATAGAGTCTAGTTCGAAGGAATGGCACAATTAATTGTTTCTTTGGCAAAGGTAATTGCAACGTAATCGCTCGTTAAAATGGCCTTCGTTATTATTTCTTTATGGAATTGTTATTTCATTTTGCCTCATTGAAGCCACATCGTGCAAATTTCCTGCAGCTCTAGATCAAGCTAGGCCAACAATCAGATCAAACCGTAAAATTCAACGAGTACGATATTACTGACAGTTTTAAAGACATTTTTAACTGCAAAAACCGGCAAATCGGCTACAACCATCTTTGAAATCCTACTAGGTCTCTGGTGGTTCATCTCACTGTGTCCGGTAATTATTTTTTGAAAAATTTTTATAGCAGGTCACGTGGTCACTGTCGTTTCAGTCTCCGAGGAGGATTATAGGGATGAGTGTTTTATTAACTTTGACCCGCCATTGGTTACACCTATTGAATTGCAACCAATTGATCTCATCAAGGTGTTTTTGAAGGTTATGGAATGCTATTTCGGGGTCTGAGTGGGATGATTTGAAAAATTAACAATTTAATTGCCCTTAAGGTAAGGGTCCATTTAAAAATGTCTACGTTTGAAGACGAATTGTTGTAATGCGGGAAGTTTTATTTCTTGGAGTATAATTGGTATTGTTGGTCAGCTGTGAATGATTCTCATAAGGAATGAGCTATATTTAGTACATCTCATTGATCCGGTCGCTCACTGCAAAGAGCCGTTCATCACGGTATTAGGAAAAAAAATAGTTGATTAATTTTTTCTTCTGAATCGTGACTCTAAAAACAAGAAACTGCTTTGTAAACAAATAAAAATATGTGTTTCATTGTTCTAAAATACAACATATTAATATTAGAAGAAAAGACATGGGTGAAGTTATTTATTATTTTTATTATCCTAACTGTGAAGCTAAGTGGTTTCTATCGTATGGCAATATTGTGAGGAGAAAAGTTTTGAATTTTGTTTCTAGTGTTTTGTAGTTTGTTTTGCATGTCCAAGTCCAGGCAGAAAGCAAGAAGTTATCTAAGCTAATTTGTAGGGATAACAGTTTTGTTTTTTTTGGATTGGCTATTGAGTGGATTTAGGGCACTTGGTTTTTTGTTGTGATTGATAGGGTGAGATGTAGATATTATTCATGTATATCAACGTGGTACTGAATACATTATAAGGCCTTTTTTTTCTAAGGGGGACGACGAGCCCGGTCGTAGTTCACTCAGCCGCGTGAGGGAAAATGAGTAGCTATTTTAACTAATTCCTTCTATACGGACTGAAATTGAATAAATTTTGAGAGATTACTTACTTGTAGATCCTCAATCGACCACCCACAGCCGTATGATGTGTTTTCTTAAGGAATTGTTTTTGTTTTTTCACGGTCTGGCTATAACAGCTCAATGCCTACATTAGTGATTGCAGCGTTCGGTGATTGCGGAGCATTGCACCATGGTCAACGTTGCAAACAGTTCTGGCCTCGGAAGACTAATTGCCAGGGTACTAGGTGCAATACTCTCTTCGGGGTAGACAACTAAAATTTAATTATAGAATATTATTTACCCTGTTGCATAATATGCAGTTTATAGATATGTACAGGGTCGGTATCCACAATTTTCAATTTCAAGATCATCCTTATTTTAATTATATAAAAACTTTGAAAAGTATTTAAATTGTATCATTGGAATTTCATGATTTTATTTGTTCTATTGATTACACTATTAATTCCAATTAAGTCTTGGGGACTACAGAGCGTTAAATAATGGTTTATTTCTATTTTTAATAGTGTCGTTAAATTTTATTTGCTGTCAGTTTGTATTTCGAAGTCAGGACCCATCATCATTTATACCATAAAAACAGGGACCCCTTTGAATCTTGTAATTTACTCCCTTAAGAAGCTTCATGGTGCTAAATACCACTACACCATATAAGAGCCCACAACTTTGTTTAAGTCAATGTTATGATAAAAAAAAAAATACATGAACATAAATACTTTATTTCAGTGCCTTAATATTTAATTTTATATTGACGTTGTTACTGTTGAAACCTTGTGATTATTTTCTCAAGATTGTTAGATGTAAAACTGAAATTAATTTTCCTCCCACATGACTTCAGTTGTGTCTAAACCTTGTCAACCCAAAGCATGAATTATTAATTTATTCCGTGAACTTAAACGTAACCTAGTATCCATTGGCCATTGTGATATACTGTTAATTTCACAGCCGTCAGCTGTAACGGAGGAATTTCCTTGATAAGAGATCTGTGAAGGCAGCTGTCAGTTTCCGATCTAATTCACACGCATTGAGTACACAGGAGGAGCATGTTGCAAGGGTGCACGAAGCATGTTGCCGGGGTCCGATGAGAGGGGCTATTGTGGGTGGTTGTATTTCGTATAGTCTATCTTCATAGTGGTTAAAAGTGGGGTCCACAGCACTCTGGATCAGGTAACAGGTAGTAAGAGAAAACGTACCGTATACCACTAAGTTCTGCAATATGTGGGAGTTAATATATACATAGCGTGGGAGTGAAATTACATAGCAGCTGATAATTTATTGGAAATAGACTGGGGTAAAGGTTCAAAAACACATTTTATTTATCATCAGCATGCCTGACCAATCTCATTATACTAGGAACTGATTGAGACATCTATGCCTGCAAGTTTGTTCATTAATTCATGTCATGAAAATGCAACATCACCTTTTCCTCAACCCAAGCCGATTCCAAGCATAAATATTTATACATTTCTTCTATTTTCTTGAAGAATTCGCAACTCAAAATAAATTTCAAGTAAATAATTCTTGATATGTTTCATCTGTTAAAAGTTTCTTTTGATCTTCCTTCCAACCTTTGCTCATCTGATTTATGATGGTGATAAATATTAGTTATAAAACCCAATCGCTATGGATCTGAGTACATTATATTACATTTTTTTATTATCACCTCAACTGTCTAAGTTGATTTTGCAGCCTTTCCCCACTCAAGTAGCAATTGGGTGGGATCGGTGGGAAGAATGTTGGACTTAAGGGTGTGACAGTCCAGTAAAAATCTGTCACAGGTCCAACTGCTACTGTGACACTATTGTAGCAGTGACAAATTACCGGTTCCGGTCCAGGGACAGTGGTTAAACTCTTTACCTTGTCACAGCTGGAAATGAAAACGAAACATCCATTTGCTTTCAATCTTCTTTTCTATTTTGCTTTTTTTAATTTTACATATTTTTTTTCGTTTGTCGTATTTTATAAATATTTCTGTTTTCTTTTTTTTCCTGAATATTACCCATATATTAAGTTTTATATTATATTAATTATTACATTACATTTTTATGCGTGTTCAAAAGTAAATAATTTTGTCACATTTAATTTACCTGATTTTTATGTCAATTTTTGATTTTCAGAGTAAAGAAATGAAATGTATCTATTAACATTGTTGTTTTGATGTGCTCATGTTCATACGTCCTTACACCTTAAGTATCGTATTTTAGACAATATTTTTATTGGACAAATTAACTTACGCTGTTACTGCTCTTGTTGTTAGCCGGGATCGATGTTTAGTTCAGGAAGATAGCCAAGGGAGGGAACTGATGAAGGGATAGGGGGCTGTTGTGCCTCAAAGAGGAGTAACTGAAGTCTTAGTGAAACGGGTCCGAACTATTAACTGCTACTGCTCCGGGGTCGTGACTGTCACAATACCGGTAACGTGAAGTGAGTGGAGCAGGTCGCAACTGCTACAAACTGACATTGGGTGACGTGTCACCGCTACTCCAGTAGCGTCACATCCCCCTAGTTAGTGTAAGCGTTAGTGCTTACCTCTCTCCGCTACCTCACCGGCAAACTCAATTTAGACAAAATATACACTCCTTTCTCTTCATTTAACCACTACAGTCCCTTCTCTAAAGAACAACAGACTGAGAGTCCGAACTCCAAGCCTAGAAACACAGACCTCAGAGTAACGTCCAATCTATTTAATATAAATTCAATGTATCATATATACCATTGTACGCTCGCGGTATGCACTTAGCATTGAGGGAAGCTACCTTCAGTGCGTGTCCTTATCCCTGTGTCCCTGTTATGCGATGCGAACATACGGGCTCCCGGATATGTTAACTTGCCAGCCAGAGAACACTTATGATTTAGGCGCAGTCTCACAGCAGTTCTCCAGGAGTGCCGTGTGCCCTTGGGTGACAACCTCTTCCGAGAAGACAACAATGGTCACAGCCACTTGGATATCCAGCTAATGAGCGTATCAGATCGGCATTTGTCGGCCCTAGATAGCAGCTCTCAGGAGGCGGTTTCCGCGTCATATGAAGAACTGTCAATTGCCATGTTCAAGGTTAGGAAGTCTTTTTTTCTCTTTTTACGATCCAGCGGGGTCGCCATGGACCGGAAGCCCTCGTCTCCCTTATAAGCACTGAAAGCATTTATAACCGAAGGGAGAGACGTTGTACTTTCAAGCAGACACTAAGTAGGGGTTGTAAATATGATTCAATGTGTCTGAAATCGCATAGGTATTCCGCAACATTTACAAAAACTATGTTAAATGAATTTTCCTTGGTATCGGTGCTTAAAAGAGACATTAAATTGTCTTTATTTGCAATTTGGGTTGTTCATATCAATGTTTAGTCTCTTCACGATTTTTTTATTGACAATATATCATCAAAAAGTCCATCAAGGATTACAATTTTGAAATTATTATAGAAACAAGACGTTTACAAAAATAAAAGTAAAATTTAAACGACTAAACACTATAATTTCAGAAAGAATTGTGAAGGGACTTCTATAGCTTAATGAACTACACATATTGGCAGTAAATGTACCATACAGTGCCTGACAAATATGTAAGACCACTGGACGAATTATAACAAAGCAATAGATTTCTTTAACTAAACATTTTTATTAAATTTTTTTTCAGAACTCTATATACGACCTTATTTTTTAATTGCGGTTTACAAGTCAATGGAATGAACTTTATTAACACTCAGACGAGCAATATGAGTAAAGAATTTGAAAAAGAGATATGAATCAAAGTTAATTCAACTGAATAAACAAAACCAAATTCGTTACTAAGTGATTATTAAAACGGGTTTCTATTAAGTTTCTTATTCATTTTTGTTTTGTCATTTTTATTCTAGTCAAAGAAACTATTTTTTTTATTAAATTGTACCATTATGACCACTCATTATGAATTAAAAAACTATGTAAAACATTCCACATTCAAATTGAAAAATATTAAAGCCTTATAACCTACAAAGGATTACAATATTTTTGTAGCGTGGTCTTAAACTTTTGACAGGCAGGGTATATTGATAACACAAGTTGTAAATTTAAAATAAATTGTCGCTTGGGTCTCAATTGAACCTTTAAGCCTTTTCACAGCTCTGAAATTATTGTAGTTTTAAAAGGTTAGGTTATTTTGATTTTGAGGGTGGGTGGTGAAGGAACAAGAGTTTAAAAAATTAATTTCATTAATCTCAAATTTTATATATTTTTATTTTTTGTTGTTTAACAGTGAGAATTATTGTTATTTTTTTGTTTCACAATAATTTTATAAGTGTCTATCTCAATTTCGAGACGACGTTCTTTGCTTTTTTACATTATTTATTTTTGTTAAATATACATACATATTTAAAGAAATACAATTTAGACAATGAAATGCAGATGTCAAAAAAAATTAAGTCGACAATTCTTATACAATAAGTATCTTGACACGAGCTGAGGGCAGAAATTATCTCTCGATATAGGCTCGTTTCTATTTAGTTCGTATATATACAAAAAAAAATTTTTTTGACAATTAATTTAAAATCAAACAAAAGAATAATTAAAAACAATAAATAAATAAAAATCCTGGTTAGGTATTACAAATCAGATAAATTATTTTTGACTAAACATATCGATTAAACAGTCGATAAATTACATTAAAAATAAAAAAGTAGGCCGGCTAGACGCTACCCTTTAGGAGGGAGGGTAGATTTAATTTAATTGGAACAGTAGATCGCCCAGAAAACCCTAGAAAATCACCTGTGAAAACCCACAGGTAATCCTACCCATCCTATCGTGCCTCAGTCGAATGGCAATGTGCCCTTAAACCACAGAGACAATCAATGAATGTTAATTGATTTGGTCCATTAATCTTTTCATCTCTGACAAGCGAACTCGTAGCACAGGCAGTACAGTTCAAATTGTATATCCCTCCATTATGTATGTTCGATGCATCCCCGATAAATGTGATATATTCAATTCCATCTGTCAGCGGAGAATACATTTATAATTCTGCTCGAGAAAATGTCCTGCGGCTCCTGACCTTGGCGATTGCTCCGTGACTAGTTCACAGCGAGTTTTTTGTTCGTCACAATAAATCATTTTTTTGCAAAGGCTTACTGTTGTTTCTTTTATTACTAGGTCATTTTTTTAAATATCGTAAGCCTGCTGTCACCTCGGCTTTTTCCGCAGGCCTTCAGCTGTTATATCCTGTGTAGTTTGTTTAGCCTGACTTGAATTTTTTATGTCCCTAAAATGGACAACTAAGACTGGACTTTTCGAAAGTACTTGCTAATAAAAAAAATATTTATGTGGATACCGGAAAGTAATATTTCTACACAAACCTTATTTTTATCAAGTTGTTCTTTATCAAGAATATTACAAGACACCAAAACAAAATTAATAGAAAAAGATGGAGTGTTCTATAAAAAAGTAAGAAATAAAGAAAAGATAATTTTATCTGAAAACTTAAGTATAGAATTAATTAAAGAAATACATTCTGAATGGTGCCATATAGGAATTAAACAAATGATGAATGCCCTTATTAGACAGCAAAAAATATAAAAAAAGTATGTAAAAATTGAAATAAGTATTAAAAACAAATCCAGAGGGCAAGAAAAATATGGGCTAATGTCACAGCTAGGGCCGGCAACAAAACCGTTCGAAATAATGCCAATTGAGACTATTGAAGGTTTTGGAGGACAATGATCAACAAAAAGATACCTCCGCCTGCTTATTGACCACTTCACAATATATACATTTATTTTAATATCAAAAACTCAGAGTGCCACTGACTTCTTCAAGTTGGTAAATAATGTACTGGAAACAGACAAAATAGGAACAATTATGATGTTCGATTGATATTTACAGCAGTTAATGCACCCTTTTCCAATGGTTTAAATGAGAGACTAAATCAAACTCTAGTCAATAAAATCAGATGTAAAATGAACGAAAAAGGGAAGAAAAGAGCCTAAGTTGCTAAAGAATGTTTGAATAAATATAATGAAACAGAACATACAGTAACTGGTTTTCCACCTAAGTATTTATTAGATGGCACAGATACAAGCATTTTATCTGAAGAATTAAAAAAAAGGAAACAATAAAGAAAACTGGATGAATGACAATAAATTAGCCTTAGAAAGAACAAAAAAGGTCTCATGAATATTGATCCCAGCTTTGTCGATATTAATTAAGGCTATTTTTGTCTTTAAATAATAATTTATTATTCATAAAATTGGAGTTAATAATGTTATCTGATAACCTATCACGCCTACTCGATTCATTTTATCCATTACAAAACACAAGTGATCTCCTTGATGTTTAACCTTGAGTGAGTGATTATTTAGACACGTGCAGGTAGTGTAATCGTTGTTGGAATGTTTTCTATATTACTAGATATTTGCACAAAAACTAGATCTATAACATATAATCGAATGTTGTTGTTTTTTTGGCTCTTAAAGACATTGTTCGAAAACATCAGCAGAGAATATTCAAGACTGCTTTTAAGGAAAACTGGGAGAAAAAAAAAAAAATAAGCGAATATCTTAACGCCTGTCTTGAAAATTTAATCTTTTCTCTTAAGTGCCCTGATATGGTCACGATTAAAAATATATTGTGTGTTGACAGTGAATAAAAATATAATTGGCATTTCCACCTCTGACGATTTTATCTACAAGGAAGCTTTTAGCCTGGCCTCACCTTGAATGTCTCAATTTTGTTAGTAAGTAACAAGGAAGGATGAATTCGCACGGTGGGTTTACTACTGCTTGCTTGTTACCGGGCATTCAGTCTGGTGTGATTAAGGCATACTACTTCATCTATGCTTCTTGGATAATGTTAATTCATGTTATGAATATGGTATCACTTAGCCGCGTTGCCATTTACCGTGCGACCTTCCATTTGTGCTACTCACGTGTACTGTCATGATTCGCTGAGAAGGTCAGGTAGGCTGTGTATCTCGAAACAGAAGCAATCATCATTTATTTTCATTTGCATACTGATAGCTTTCTACCCGTGCTATTTTCTTTATTCATTGCCTAACTATGTTTACTGTGTAGGACTTCATTTTCTTCTTTTCCTAAATGCCCACTACAATATTCCTTTAAGGGCCTATCAATTCTGCAGTCCTCATCAACTAGAATACAGGGAAAATATAGGTAATATCGGATCGACATCGAAGGCAGCCGTGGCTAGTTATTGATTTATCTTCAAGGCAATAGTCATCCGGCGTGATATCTCCTCTCTTCCCGAAGCTGAACAGTTAAATAAATCGACCCGATCAATAGAGGAATAAAACCTTCTGATCCACAAATTGAAAAAAGAAACGCCAAGCTGGAGAATACTCTGGCTTTGGGAAGGAAACACCTCATGAAGATTAACACAGAGGTGATCTCTCAACAGCTGGCACGTTTAGGGAGAAGAGGCTGGTCGAACAATGGTTAAGGAAATCCGCGCCTTAAAGCCCACAGTTTGATGGACGTAGCAGTTTACCAAGTCACTAGAACTAATAATAATAATAAAACAACTTTGTTATGATAAAATTACAATCTGCCTCATCGGGGAATAAGTAATTGTGATAAATGTTTTCATTCATACAATATTTACAATTTTCATTCACTCGCTCATTCATACAGTGACTAGAACTAATAGTGGAAAACCAGATGAGGTGGAGAGCACGAAACATAAATGAGTGTGGAAGGAACAACTAATTGGGAGACCTTTAGGGTGGCTGTTGAGATGGATCTGTGTCAGAAGAGGTGTTGGCTCGAGGCTGAGACCAGCTAATGAGGGTTAGAAAAAGGGAAGGAGGCCCAGGATCTTCAGGGACTATATTGCCGCCGAATAAACTGTAGGTGGTGCTGTAAATGTTTCTTCTTTCCTATTTCCTGCTGAGCCTTCCAGCGCAGGGATGCTACTATATTTTCCCTCGCGAGCAGGGTTGAAAACGGGACCATGTGATGGGGCTCACCTTCGGATTACAACAGGGACTTACAAACTATAATAAAACTAATCTTACTTACTTAAAATCTAGAGCCTTCCTGCCTCCTGTCATCGATGGAGAAACGGAGCGGGGGAAATCGTCTTAAACACGGGGTTTAGCAAATATTGCAGCGTATCAAAGAGTTTTATATGTCTACGGCGAATAAATTCATCCACCGTAGGCAGCTCAAAATCTTCGTGGAACTCGCTGTAATGCTGCTGTAATGTATGCCGGACCACTTTCATGAATGTCCCGTTTTGAAATCGTTGGAGTCGTTTTGCTGTCGCTTCAATGAGATGACTAAAAGCGTTGCACCGTGCAGCAGAGCAGGCCTGTGTATGCTCTTATAAATCATGAGCTTGAGGTTTAGAGATAGATCAGTCAGCAGGTGTGTTAGCCGGTAAGTCTTCCTCGCAAAATAGCCAATAAAATGGAGGTGACGGTCCATTTTAATGCCCAATTATACGAAGCTGTTTGCTGGAGAGTCGAGCTGTTTTATCTCCTGGATGGCTTTCTTTCAGTAAGAGGTCGCCAAAATGGCACCGCTAGGTTTTCCTAGGCTACCGGTGGACCTTGCATCCATGTGAGTTCTCGTTTTTTCAGTTTTCCAAACCACTTGAGTTGTCGAATTCCCAGGCTTCCATCAGAGCAGCAATCAGTCGTTTCGTTCCGGAGTCGACCCCACTCAGTCTTTCGGCGAATGTACTTCATGTCGACTGAGCTAAATCTGCATGCTTGTATAAAATGAAATGGCCTAGCTCTCTGCTCCGTGTTGGTGAGTTGGGAGGTACACCACATTCACGATACGGAGTTTGACGTATTTACCTACAACTGAGTTGCATATGTGATGATATGTCTGGTTAGCCTTTTTAATCCTTTTCCTGCTGAATTTCGTACTAGAAGAATTGAATATGGGATGTAATTCTAAATCAAGACATAGCCATAATCTTGGAAAAGCCTTTGAAAGTGGAAAATTACAAGAGGAAATGGTGAAAAACGGTGACTAGATAGAGCTATAGCAAGAGACTAGATGACTGAGAGAGCAGATAGACAGCACGTTGACCTACAGCTGGCGACGGGAAGCGGTTCCTGCTCCAGTGTCCTTGACCCTGCCCAGTCCTGCAAGTTTCCTTTGCGGGCCACCTTCACCTTTGTCTTGCCTCTCTTCTATCTGTGTGTCTGTCTGTCTAGAGCTGCCTATTATTTGTACTGTAATGGAGGGATACATCATCTATTCGATACTTGAATACGGTGATACAAGATACAAGACAAATGATCATGTGAGGTCCTGTAGGTTGGCTCGACGTGCCAGTTAATGACAATTAATCCTACTAATCCGCTAATGGTAATCCATACACAACATCTATCCATGCCAACTCCAAAAGTTCCTTTTAATCCTTAATCTACGGTTCAAGTTCTCAGGTCCATATTTACAAATCATCTCTTTTTGAAAAATACAACCAGAGAACGGTTGTGCCTAATGATCTCATGCGTACCTTAATAATACTCAATATTTACAATACATAGTAATGTTATAGACATGTATTAGTTCCTGGGATCCATCTCGGGGAATCGTCATGTTCCCGGATCTGGTAATGGCCTCCTTCAGCGAAAACGCTCAGGACATGGAGTGAGAAAATTTCGCGTTAGCAGAACTGCCAGTGACTCGGTATTAACTAACTAATTGGCGTGACGTTGCCTCAGGAATTAACCTGAACAAAAAAAAATTAGCCTCGCTTACTTCAAAAGGTCTATTAAAGCTGTACAATCCATTATGCCCCTCTGTTTTATACTTCTATTCAAACTCAACATAAATACCTATATTTTGAAAGAACAAACCTTAGAAAAGCTCAAATACAGGTCATGTTCGTATTCAGCCAGATCAGAACACACGCTCATGACCTATGACCTTAACAACTCAATTTTTTCCATTTTAAGAGGTTCTTTTTGTATTTTAGAATTGCGTTAATAAAACAAGATTTACTTTTTAAAAAGAAAAAATCAATTTGAGTCTATTTTTGTTTTCTATGATATTAAATTCTTGACCTGGGAACTCGGGCTTGAACAGGGTTCACGGTCACGTGCTTACGCCTTGTACAGCAACGATTTTTAGTATTTTTTAGTTGTCTGTGTCTATTGGCATTGTATTATGTAAGCTAAGCGATGTAGTGTTACGCAAGCGACCTTCTGTATAAGACTCTTAAGGTTAGCTTGGCTCTTGGCCACTCATAGGTTTCACGAAAGCCATCAGCTCGTTATAATGAATTCTTCCGTTTCAGGAACAGTTGCGCAGTTTAGGAATACTAATCATTTTGGCTTTTCTCCGAGTAAGGTGTACTTACTCCTAACATGTCCCGAAACGTGAAAAATCTACAAAACAGCTATGAGGGCAGATCGATAAATAGATAAAAACAGCTATTCAATAGTATTATATGTACGCAACAACAAATATGTGTTAGTCGAGACCTTTTTTTCATTATAAATATTGGCCACTCAATTTAGTACGTTGCTATACAGCTCAATAAAATATATCCGCGCGATTATAATTAAGAAAAAAACCAAAATAATTCGAATGTTAATGGTTTTTGACGAAATAAAAGCACACTGCCCCAAGATATAAGAAATCTGAACAAATTAAAACAAACAAACTTATGAAGTTTGTATATGTTTATATTGCAAGTATAAACTGATACTTTTTTCAATTAGACTATTTGAAGTATTAATCAATACGTTTAAATATATAACTGAATTAAATGCAGTGAGACTGCACAGTTATCTTAATTACAATTAAATATGTAAATGAAAATTGTTCCTAAAAAAATAGTGCAGTAAAATGCTGGCAACCCTAAAAAAGACAATTTGACAGCTGACAGTTTAGGGTTAGTAAAAATGGAGCTTTACACGATAGAACAACATGTCTTTATTGTTGAACATTATCTCAAAAATAATGAAAGTTTGGCGGCCGCAGTTCGAAAATTTCATGCAAAATATGGTCGGAATAGTGTTTTGTCTTTATCAACTGTGAAGAGATTAATTGAAAAATTTAGGGAGACTGGATCAGTTGGAGACACTAAGCACACTGGTCGTCCAAAAACAAGCCGTTCAAATGTCAATATCGAAGCAGTGCGTGAGAGTGTTGTTGAAAATCCAGGAACATCAATTCGGCGTCGTAAACACAGCTCTTTGTACCGAAATTGGATGATATTGATGTGGCCAATATGTGGTTTCAACAAGATGGTGCCGCATGCCATACAGCCCAAAGCAATTCAAATACAGCATGAGACATTTCCAGGTCGTGTACTCTCTCGTTTCGTTGATCAGAATTGGCCCCCTACTTTGAAAAAATAATAAACAATCATGTGTATGTAGTTTCTAGTTTAGGATGAGTATGCCTGGGTGGAAAGGATATGTTAAAATTGGTGAGGGCGAAGGACAGTCGAATGCTGTAGGAAGAGGTGTTCGTTTCTGGAGTAGTCTGAGGATTTAAACTGGAAGATATTGGATGTACAAGGAAAGTGATGAGAGAAAATAGTTACACAGGATTTATTTATCAATATGTCGTTATAGCTTGCTTTAAGAATGAATGAACCTTAATCAGGACGAAAGTCCAATGGGGCTCCAAAAGTCATTCTACTTCCCACTCCCTGAATATTTACACTGGATGACTTCGCGAATTCGTAAGTTCAGTTTCGAACTGAATACACAAAAGATACTGTAAGCAAAAAATAATAAGAGACAGGCAGTAGGTACAGTTATATGTAAGAGGCGGTAGGACAATGCAAGTGTAAGTAATGGCCTCTAAAGAAGAAAGTAGACCGAAGAACAAAGAAGTAGCGAAAGTATATTTGCTGCTTCTGGCTTCATTTGTCATTTCTTAGTCGACCTCTCTCCGGTTGGTGGAACTAGGTAAGTGGCCAAAATGTAGGAGGTAGGGAAACCTATAGTGTGGTCGGCTCCCTGCTAACGGATTTAGTATGAATAGGTATGAAGTTGGAAATTGTTTTACCAATAAAATAAATGACGTGTCTTCACATGCAAAATTATGATCTGATTAGCCTGAGAAATGTTTACAAATTGAATTCAGAGGGAGCTGATCTATTTTTTGTGTTTTACCATTGTGAAAATTGCATATCATATGTGACAAAGACAAAGGTAAGTTTTCAGGACATGAAAGAACATTACTCTCTCGGGAGGATTCGCTGCTGAAAAAAAAATTGAAGGATTCCTGTGCATTATCCTACTGAGAGATATTATCCCACTATACAGTAGACATGACACACAGACATGGGGGTGAGAATGTTGCGTTTAAAAATTCCCTCTGAATGAGTGATAGTTGAAGCAGCTGATTAGCCCCCTGCAATGTTACCTCGGGACTATTGGTCATCCTTAGGTTGTCGGTGGGTAGGTAGGATGTAGTCAGTATTAATAATAATGTAGGAGGAGGAAGAGTCAAGAACTATTACGGGGAACTTAGCTACGCTGAGTTCTTGTCCATTGCTAATATCCTTTACGAGCGTTTTGTCAAAGATACTCCGTCCGGATATTTGGGAGCTTCCCCTCGATTTGAGTCCAAACCTGCTGGTATATTTTTTCTTTGGCTGATAATTATTAATCGTCAGAATTTTTGATAATTCGAGGTACCATCAAACTCGGATCAAGTTACTGCTTTAATTGTTAAATTTATTCCTCTACTCCTCAATTATCCATTTCTCGAAGAGGAGGAAACCCCAGTTTCCTCCCATAACCGGAAGTAAGTCCTTTATGGCAGTTATGGAGGAAGTTGTCCAGATGATGAGGCGAGGCTCCCCCCCCCCGCGAGTAAAAACTTTCTGCTTTCATAAGGCAATACTTCCTCAATAAGCATGATAACTGCCCATAACATAAGCATGATAACTTCTTGGTGGACTTGAGGTTCCTCTTGCATGCTGTTTGTTCTTGGGAATGGTCCGACAGTCGGAGGTGAAGTTAACTTAACTCACTCACTGTATAGCTCGTGATTTTCTTCTTCTTATTTCCGTTACCCACGGCACACAGCAAAAACGTTTGAAGGTTAACTCATAAAGCACTGTTTATTTTTATCTCTTTCCCTTTTTCTCATGTTTTTTTTTATTGTTTTTTTGTTCGCTGTAAACGGCTGTATATTTTCTCTTTGTGTAAGCTATTAATAAACTTTTGTCTCCTTTGTTGTTCCCGTCCATTCCTGTATTATAGGCAGTAATAGTCAGGTCCTAATCCGTAACTTAGAACAAACTTTTTATCTGACAGTGTAATTCATTGGTCGTACATTTTCAAACGCTAAGGGAGGTTACATTGGGGTATAAATAACCCCTATTTATTATCATTTTCTACAAGCTGTAGACGAGTTTAGTGTGTTTTATGTTGGACTGGGTTGATGAAACAGATTTGGTAGATTTTCATCAAATTTATTGATATTCAACGTTTCGACATTGACCGTGCATGTCTGCATCAACTGAACAATTTAACAAATATTAATAAAGTCCTTGTTGAGCTATCTACTTTTTGCTTCCATCCTCGTTCTATTTTATACAACGACATTTATTGTTAAAATAGCGTCGTCCATAAATAATTTTAATGAAAAATTATAAATGTTTTTTTCATCGATAATCAAATGTAAATTCACTGCTAGAAACCCACGTTTGTATTATTTTATTTTTTTTATTGACGATGCTCCGAAGTATGGGATAAGATATAAAAGTTTCTTAAAAATAAATCAGCTGGTTTGTGGTTACTCTTCTGGCTCAATTGTTGGATTGGTTGCTGCACGTTTCTTGCATTGGTTGCTACAAAGTTGTTTTCTCTAGCTATTTATGGTTTCTGCATTATGAACCTCTGATACCAAAAAAACATGAACTGAAACAATGAAATGAAACAGATGTTGATCTTGAGGAATCTGGAACTCAGAAGAAATACAGTTCAAATTCTCTATTTTGTGTATATACGTGCATCTAAATGCTTCCTGTTGAAACATTCAAGTTAAGGACATCAAGATTTTAAAAAACCAAAATTTTATTGGATTTTCAGTGTAGTTGAAAACCAACTAAATGGTGTTTCACTCAAAACAGACTCGAACTATTGGTAAGCGATGTTTCTTCATATACTAAGTTGAAATTCATCTATTTTACAATGTACTTAAAATTAAAGTAAATAACCCAATTATAGAAATTTGATTTGAGTAGTAAATAATTTTTTACAGTCTGGTGTAGTTTTTTTTTAATTGTTTCTGTCGCTAAATACAACCACAGGAAATTTATTAAGAACAATAGGAAAAGTTTAGATATAACAAGAACTTTTTGTAAGAGGTGACCATTTCAAGTATCTTAAAAAGACTTCTTTATTGTGCTCAAAATACAATCTGCCTTATTAGGCAATAATTAATTGTGATAAATGTCCTCATTCATACCATATTTACAATTTTCATTCACTCGCTCATTCATACAGTATTTACAAACAGCCCAGAGACCTTCCAAATCCTCATGGTTGTCACCACCCTCGCATGCGAAAGAGGAAGCGAAGTTTTGGGAAGTCTCCCACGCTCTTCCGTCAGCCGCGTCACCGGATACGTGCCAGTGTAGGCTGACCAAGAGCGCGAGAGTCACAGACGCTCAGGACATGATTGGAGAAACTGGCCATGTCCAGGAGTCCCACTGTTACGCATTAATATCAGGTCACGAGGCCAGTGCCGTTTCAGTCTTCGATCTTAAAAAGAAATGATTTTTCTCATAACCATCTCCAAAAGGATTTTATTTAATCATCGTGTGAGCCCTTTCAATGGATACACTCAGCTAATTAATATAAACTGAGCCATATATAACGATTTACACAATTTAAAATAATACATACTACTAAATAAAACGGTCAAATTATGATCAACATAAAAATAAATATTGAAATAAAAATGACCTTCCTACATTTGGTATTTTTTTTTTATGGACAAGTGGTTTGGGCAGCTCAAGCTTCAATTATTAAGTGCTGTAAAACTTGACCAAAAACGTTGTACAATTCTACGCAGTTGTGGTAATGACATTGAACACGATCCGGAGGCCCAAGGATTTTGTCTGTCAACTATACTTGTCTCATTGCTCTGTATTTGGAGTTTTATTTCCAACTTAGAAATAAAAAATATATAACATTTGTTAGAGGGAGAAGTGTGTAATTATATTTTTCTGTAATTATTTTTTATCGAAAAATGATAAAGAAAAATACTCACTTACCTCAGACGACTAATATCTGTGGCAGACTTGTTTTTTTTTTTGTTTTTTTGAAAGAATCGAGAATGGTCTAGTGACGCATAAATTGTCTTTAAATTTCATTGTTAGCATTCGATTAATATATGACTGGATTGGGAGATATGTAATTGAAATTGAAATAAAACCAATCAACCGTTTCATAAGTGTACTTTTTGTAAGTGACTATTGCCATGCTAGTTTAACACCTAGATCCTGTTTTTGTTACCAGCAACTGATAGATATATGCGTATAATATGTCGAAACTTTGTGTATAAATAAATTTGATGAATAACTAACAACTTTTTTTTTCTCCCCCCCCCCCAAGCTCTCAAAATTTGAAAAGAGGAATGGGGGTAAATAGAATGACATGGAATTTATAGGAGTGAAAGGGATCCTTTTACTAGGAGGGACCTATTTGAAGGTTGGGTGAAGGAATTGAAGAGTGTGGTAGACCTTTTTATCAACCTAAGGCCATCTCCGAACAAATACTTCTACTCAATTTGTACATTAAATGGGAATACCTAAATTTTATTTTGCCATTCTCATCCACATTTGTATTCAAACACTATGAGGTTGCGGAATTTTCACAAGCACGGAAGTCGGTTAGAACGATGGTTTAGAGACTACATTATCCACTAATGATGTTTTACATTAAAAGGTCAATATGTCAAAGTGCTATATGCTAAATGCTAAATTGTCCATAGACCACGTGCATTTTAGGCATTTTCACACACGATTATCTGTTTCACATCGGAATTGAGGCGGCAAAAATTGGTTAGCAATTGAAGGGTTTGCTGCAAAAAGGAGGTAGCTCTATCCCAAAGCTGTTGGGAGTTAGAAACACTTTCTTGTGTCAAAAAAAAACCTCTTTTATTTGGAACAAAAAGGATGCAGCTCCAATCGTAATATGTAAACACCATAATTGAAAGTAAGCAACAACAATATTTTTACGTAACTTAAAATTTGAATTTTTTAAACGTTTTGTTTGGTTTCCAAACAAATGGAAAAATTGGAGCTACCTCCTTTTTGCAGCAAACCCTTCAATTACTAAATTAACCCAACTTATTCAAAAGTAGCTACGTTGTTATTTATTTTTAATAACTTTAAATCGGCTTTATTTTAAATACTTATTAACAATGAAATCACAATATCTTTGTTTAAATTTGTTTGTATAGTGTTTAGGGGAATTATACGGAATGTATTGATTGTCCTTAGTTTTGTTCACACCTTCTGTTTCGTTTGTTTTAACAACAAAGGCTTCATTTTAGAATGACACAGTAGTAAAGGTGGTATCACTCTGCTCTTTTGTTGGAAATATTCCTTCAATCATTTTATTCACAATTAAGTTTTTAATAAAATGTCAAGTATTTTTTGTTTTATACTTAGGAATTAAATAAATAGGGGCATACTTTTTTGAAAATAATCATTTGTCATTTCATATCAAAGTTTACTTATTTCAATACCAGTTTCAGCAGTTTAATATCATCGAGGTCATAATTTTCAGAGGAAGGGCAGAAGTACTTGAAACGACATTCTCCTAGAATCCAATGTATCAGATCAGAACTTCTGAAATGTATTTGACAAAGAATTGCCATTAAAAAAACAAAAAACATTATACAAGATAAAATCCTTTTCAGTTCCACATACTTGCGTGAATAATTGTTTTCAATTAATAAAATTGATCTTGGCTGATTGCTTACAAGCAAGAATATCACCATACTCTCCTAATTATAAGCATGAAAGGCAGTGCTAAAGATCTCATTGATTTTTTTGATAAACAACTTTATTGTGGTAAAATTACAATCTGCCTCAAATGGGCAATAAGTAATTGTGATAAATAATCTCATTCATACCACTCGCCTGCGAAGGAGGAAGCGGGGTCTTGGGAAGTCACTGGATAAGAGCCAGCTTTGTTTTTATTGTTTTTAAATAATAATTTGTTTTACATAAGGATTTAATAACAATTTGTATGTGTTATGTAACTTCAGTTGTTATGTAGTATATTACCTTATGTCACTCGCATATTATTTTATCTAGTTTATTCAACCTTATGGTAAGATCACACAGGCGACAGACTCGAGCTGTTTTTAAGGTTAATTTCTTTAAATGTGTATGAAGCCAAGCAAAAATTGTCTTCAAATAACTCACTTTCTTCTGCTCTCTTGTCCTGGGAATACTTATGACTGTTTTTTCCTGCCTAACTAACTCACTCATGAAGGTACGCAGCTGATTTGACTCTAATAGTAGTTAACATATAACCTTCCTCTTATCCCAGTATATATAATAATAGCCAACATCACACATGTGACTCCTGTTTATTTATTAATTTTTTTATTGTTCTCACGGCTAAGATATAATTATATGCTAATACCATGTTATCCCCGACAGGTGTTCCTGGAGCACCGTAATGCGGAGGAGGTCCTCATGCTGATCGGGACAAAGACGAACGGCGCTACCCCACTGGTAATGGCCTGTCGGAACGGGCACTACGATGTAGTGGAGTACCTGGTGGACAGGTGCAACGCAGACCTCGAACAGCCCGGATCCGGTGAGTACGCTCTAGTGACTAGTCTGTATCTGTACAATGGGGATTGGTGTGTGCATGTTCCAACGTTAATCTGGAATGTCTGTAAATATTTACTCTCCGAACTCTGTTACAATTTCGAAAAGATACACGGGATGAGGCACCCCTTAGAAGGGGGGAAGAGAATGACTTGTAAAAATAATCGAAAATGACCGAACTTAGAGGGGAATCCCTAGATTTTTTTAGGGTCGCTAAGTTGATCGCTAGTTAAATAATCTTTGTAGAGAAGAGTCTTTTAAAAGAAAAGAAAGAAAAGCTTTATTATGAAGTACAATCAAAACACTGGTATATACAAATATTAAGAGATCAGTTAGAACATACTGTGTGGAATGTCTAGGCTAAAGTAGGGTCTGGTTTCTTTTTCTTTTTTTCTCCCATTACTTCTTTATTTATAAACATATTTACAAATAGATGACCAAAATTCAATGTACAAGATTTACAGATTTCTCCTATAACTGCATGCGCAGATGCATTCGAAGGAGGGTAGAATTATAACAATATCTTTTTGAAGTTAAAAGATCAAAATACATATATACAAGACTAGGTGATGGGACTCACCTTAGGTTTAGGGGTCTAAAGCTGAGACATATATGTATAGAAAATGATAAGATTCTGGGAAGTAGGAAGGGGAGGTCTTGGAGGGATGCGGTTGCTTACTTAAAAATAACAGGGAACCATCAGTGACTTTTATGAAGTCACGAGGCAGGTATACAGTTCTGCTCAAGCCCCTTCTACTTGTTCTTAGCAAGATTATAAGTATTATATGTAAAGCAAACATTATAAAACTGGTGACAGGCCAGTAATAGTAAAACATGGAGGTTTATACTAATAAAAAGAACTCCGTAGAATCACTTGGATGTTTTATTTGCTATTTACATCACCCCTAAATACTCAAGCTGTGATCTACAATTGTTTTACTTCGGGAACTCGACCCGCGAAAGCTTTTCAACGCCACAAGGCTGCCTGTAAAGAACACGGTGGCTAATGTAACTGGACCGACTTCCGACTCCAGGTTAAAAGATCTCATTAACAGTAACTGCTGGAATGTGACGAAATATCTGAGGGTTCGGGTCTCCTTTACAAACGGAAACGATAGCTCTCTCTCCGTTAGGAAGTTAGACGGCAAAGAACGAAAATAAAATAGCAAAATCACACAATTGCCATCTTTGTTCTTACCTGTTAATAAAAACTAAGCCTAATTATAAATTAAATTTTCTTGTTGGATTCGGTCCAGATCCGACAGTCAGTCTGGGTGTGTCCATAGCAAACTATAGATAATCTTGTATTGTGTATTGAAAAAATCAAACAAAAAAAATTTATTTTTTTAAAAACCAATATCATATTAAATATTTATAACGCCAACACATATTATATGTGCTGTTGTTATCAACAGTCAGATAAGATTTTTGTAGGTAACATTCAGTAATAATCCCTTCCATTATTTACACTACTTACTTGATAAAAACGACAAACAGCTCTGTTTAAAATTAGCACTTGTGTTTTATTTAATTCACTATAGCCACTTAAAGCATGTCCGTAATCTGAAATTAATTATTATTGTTTACGCAGACTCAATTCTGACTCACCAGGGCGACCGATATCACAGAACACTTATGTTCCAGACAACCCAAGGAATTTGAGGCGGTCTCACACAAAGCTCCTTGTTTGCAAGTACAGTGCGATATGGGTGAATGAGAACAAAAATGCTTAAATTGTGAATAACTAAGGCCTAATTAAGTCCTCTATATCTCGCAATTAAATCATTGCAATTTTCCTGACTAGTGTAAAATCTTTTTGGTTTGTTTGATTAATTAATTGATGAGTTCGACAAGAGCTCTGAGAAGGCATACACCAGAGATTTTGGAAGAGCTATTATATGAGTAAAACAAAAAAACATTTTGATTTATCGACAAGCTTTCAGGCTTAAAATATTCGACCGTTGGCAAGCTTCGGTAGCGTTTCTTCCTCTGGCTGATGTCCTCAGTCAGCATCAAAAAGTGTGATGATTTCATTTTAAAGGAGATTTTTTCACGGTATATGCTCTTGTAAATCATCATCTTATGACCGAAAAAAAAAAAGATTCTTTTCGCCAAACAAATAAACAAGGAGTGCTATAGCAGTAGAACAGTATAAACAAGGTCATTTATATAGAGAAAAAAAAACTTAATAAAAAGTGCATGATTTTATAGTGTACGTTCATAATTGCAGTACCGTGGGAAAGGAATATACTGTTGCTATTAAACCTTCATCAGTGGAAAATTTATTAGCAATGGAGTACTAACAATAAGTTGTTATATTATTTCAATTTATCAACTTTCGACCCAGTTTGACAGGAAATAGTTTTGACCCATGGCAACGTCTTCCTGTTAGGACTAGCATTTCCTCTCCATTTCAGGACGAATGTTTCTCGAAAAGTCAACTCTCAAAAAAGCAAAAGAAGGCGCAGTAAAAAATACCGGTAACAAGATGATGTATAAGTGGAAAAATAACTTTGGACATTATTATTTGAGCGTGTCAGGTTCAAAACAAAGCAATTTCCTGGAATATGTCATTTATTTCTTTTTATTTATTTAATAATTCAAATACTCACCGCACAAGGAGTTACCATTGAAAAAAATACACAAGCACTCGGTAATGATTTGTTGATTATTATTTGCGATTCCCTTATAAGGAACGGAACACTCTTCCTGTAATCATTCACGAAGGTCGGGAACACGTTCTCAACCGGAATTATAAATGTATTCTCGTGATATACAACTCTCTACCAGAAGGGATTGAATAGATTATTCTTATCGAATATTCCGGGTGTGGCGATGATGTATGTGATTTTAAGTGCATTATAACTGAAGAATATGGAGAGATGACTACGAGAGCTAAAAGATAAACCGGTAAGCCTGTAACCACTCCCATTTATTCACTGAAAACATTAATTATAGTTATTATTACCTGTATCGGAACATATACCTGTATATGGAATATTCGGTGCGTTCCTTGTGGTGGAACTGTGAGCTGTGAAAGCCTGGGATGTAACAGCAATCCGTACCTTAAAAAAGGAAATTGAGCTTGTCGAATGCTGAACTACCCCTTAGGGGGGGGGGTGCAACCTGAAGACCAAAGCAACAGGGATAACATCCAATGCGTCTTGCTAGACTCTAAAGCCGGATAAATACTCCTGATGCACTTATCCCGATTGTTTAATGAGCAGCGTTTGCCAAAAGTTGAGACTTAAACTACACGTTTTATTTTTTAAAGTCAACTAAAATTTAAATCAGAAGTGGGAATACCGAAAAATTAAGATTCAACTAAATGGTTTAATAATTTAAAACAGTAGTTTAACTAGAATCAAATTGAACTAATATCAAATTCGTGAATAAAAATGTAGGCATTCAGCCGTTGAAAAAAAACAAGTGCTAGCGACGTCATTATAAGGTTTGTTCCCATACAGAATCATGGACTAGTTTCGAACTGGTTTGTGATTATTTACTGAGCATGCGCGAACATTCCCTCATTATGGATTTAAACACGTTGGTACGCTTCTTCCAATATCTCACTGTTGACTCCTCAGAAGGTTACTTTACGAAATAGATTAATTTATTAACTTATATTAATTTATAAACTAAAAACATTAAAATTACCCTCTACTAATAAAGTTTTTCGACGATTAACAATTTTAAATTGAATTCTAAATTATTAATAGGCAAAACTGAAGTTAACATCTATTCATTTTACGATTAATAGTTTGTAATTGAGTGAAGAGTTACGCGACTTCGATTAATTCTTGCGAAATATCTAACCTTATGTATAAATATATAACCTTCCTTTTATTAGCGGGAAAAGTCCTTACTCCAACTTCGGATCGTTCTGACAATCTCAGACCGTTTTCAAACTTGGTTTTGAGCATGTTGGAACAGATGTCAGACAGTTTGAATTTTGGTTTCGGGCGAGTTGGAACGGCACAAGTTTAACTTGCCAGTTTACTGATAGTTTGGAATCGTGGTGGAACAAATCTGTTATCAGCTACGTTCAATTAAGAGGACAGATTAAGATTATGAGCAAATTATCTTATGCTTAAACAGATTAATTTATAATTTAAATTCTCCAGATTGTATTCTAAATAATATCAGTTATATAAACAATGAACTATAACCAAATAAAACGTAGTGTATGTTAAGTTAGAATAAACTTAATTCATTGCCTAACTACTAAAGCTGAATTAGTTTAAGTTCGCTATTTATTAATTTTATAGTGAATAATCTACGAATAAAAACTAAAATTAGAACTCAAAAAGATTTGAGTTTTTCCAAACATCACCAAATCCAGAGTTTGTATATTATGATGAACCCAAGCAGTCAATAGTACAATCGGCAGAGCACAGTCGACATATATTTCCTACCGAATTATAAATTCTAATTCAAATCAACAGCACAAAAAAAAAAAGTTTGTGTTTTTGACTAGATATTAATATGCAATATCGAGGGAATGTGAATCGTGTCTCGTTCGCTCGGGGCAGTTCGGCCTTATTCGTGTACGTTCGCTGGGGGAATATCACCGCTTGCAACTCGCTACACGGCTCAAGATAAACTCAGAGTTCCAGGTTCGTTTAAAACAGAAGTATATCACGTACTATATTCCTATTGTTGCGTTTTACTTTGAACTGTGATAGTATAATCTCCATTTTGTCACAACTTTCTCTCCAGTTTGCTTCAAATAAGAACTTAAGGAGGGTTTCGCATGGTTGCCAAAATTTAAATCTTATTACGTCGTGGCGACCTTATTTACCCTTACCCTGAAATAGTCCTTGCCCTGGTGAGTTCCAAAATGTTGTTGATACTCGGCCAGGTCTAGGGTCCAGAAAAGATTTGGATGACTCGGCCGGTGTGTTCATGGCAAACTTTCTGTATATTTGTACTGATATTTTGTCAAATTAATTGCACTGCTTCATGAATATTTTCCAATTAACTATGCTTTCAATAAATCGAAATTATTCATTCGGTTAAAATTGAATTTCGCTTTTATATAGATTTTACTTATAAACCAGCTTTATTGTCTTTCTACAGCTTATAATCTCTTCTTTTTTGTAATAGTGCTTTCGAAAGCTCTGGGCTGTCATCTTCAGCTATCGTAAGTTGAATAATCTTTATAGAGGGGAATATTTTAAAAGAAAAGAAAGCTTTATTATGAAGTACAAGCAAAGCACTGGTATATACAAATATTAAGAGTTACGATACTACATACTTGGTGGAATGGCTAGGCTCAAGTGGGGTCTGGGGCTAAAGCTGAGACATTTATGTATAAGAAGAGGATAATATTCTGGGAAAAGAGAGGGAGGTCTTGAAGGGATGCGGTTGCTTACTTAAAAATAACAGGAACCAGCAGTGACTTCCATAAAGTCACGAGGCAGCTATACAGTTCTGCTCAGGCCCCTTCTACTTGTTCTTAGCAAGATAATAAGTATTATATATAAAGCAAGCATTATAAAACTGTAGATAACTTAATTTTTTTTCACTATAAAGTTTATACTGATAAACTTTATATAATAAAATCTGTTTTATAATTATACCATTCCACAATCCGGCTATTTAAAAAAAAAAAAAAACTGTTTTTTCTATTCCTACAGTGTTCTCAGTCTTTCACTAGTGTTTATGTGTTGTTGTTTTTATCAATTAGATTGTTTTAATTCCTGTTGCCAACACCCTTGCGGACTAAGACGAAAGGACTAACTAATAAACAGTTTTCCCTAAAAAAATAATTTCTTCAGTATGAGCCTATTCTTATGGTAGAAGGGAAGAAAGGTAAAGATATGTGATATTGATAAGGATCTTACAAGGACAAGAAGAGTATCCAAACGGAAATTGAGGAGTTGGGGAGGCCCTGGTTGGATTCTTGGCCAATAACCTTATCGGGCTTAGGGCAAAAACCCTCAGTTTTTTTTTCCTTTGTCTCTCACAAATTCACTCAGCCAATAATATTATTTATAAATGTACTAAACCGCATCGACGGCAACAGGGGCTGTCCAGAAAACTTGGGTTAAGTTAGTTTTAGTTTCTATGATCATCCTTAAGGTGTGCCCATCATATTTTTATCCATCCAAAATAGTTGTATTATGTATATCATGTATTTTTAAAATAAAAATGACTGTGTATTCACAAACTATGTATAAAATCTAGCCACGCTACCAGTAAATACAGTAAGCACAGACTGCAAATTTTAGTTTTATAATATATTCAAATTATTGAAGTTTCTATAATATCTTAAATACGTACAAAATCAATAAATACATTTTGAAACCAAAAATAAAATTTTTAATATATATTATGTATGCTTTGAATATGTTTTAAATTATAAAATAAAAAAAGAATTAAGAGGGTGTAAGCTATGAGACCAGACAGTATTAATGTCCGATTTAATGAGAATATTTAGGAGGAATAAATTGTAACAACAATTTTTTTTAAACTTATTATTTAAAATATAATACGCAACGGTGACATTCTAAGAATGAGGTAAAACGTAACCTACTCACCTGTAAATTAACATGAGTCACCTATGAAGAGCCCAAAGGCAAAATCCCGAATAAGGGGGAAAACACATTCCCTGAAACTGGGAACAGATCATGTGTTAGTCAGTAGATATGTAATCATGACTCAGTCTGCGTATTCATTTTGTTTAGTTGTGTTTCAATCACTTCCTTGTGAATTGGGTAGCTATCAGTCGAAAGAGTTATTCTCAAAACCTTACGAATTCAAAATGTTAAGACAAAAAGAATTTCAAATGTATTAAAAAAAAAAAAGTTTTGAGAGTCAACAAAAGAGATCGAGTAAAATTGATTTAACTTTTTTTTTTGTTCGGAAAAGCATTTTTTAGTGTACACAATTAAAACGTATTATTTTTTTATCAAAAATTGTCACAACATGTATACATGTAATTAATGAGTTTCAAGGTAGCGGATATTTCTCCATATTATTCCTTCCCCATTCCTTTTTTTTAAATATATATATATATCAACTAACAATTAACTCTCTCTTCACGGAACAATCATTCATTTTTCTGTGCCTCCTTGATCCCATTAATATTTAATACTTTTATTTTATGACCTTTATTCATTTAATTAAACTTTATTTATTATTATTACGAAATTAAATATCTCATATTCAATAATAACTGTTATGACATTTATATTGAACAGTCATGGATCATTGAATATGACAATATTAATCAAATATTAATTTTTTTGACACCTATTTCATGTAGCATACAGCAAATCATTCAAATGTAATGAATTATAAAATAAAATGTTAGGTACCTTTTCGGGAAGTCAAATTTTACTTAATAATTAAGTTAATAGTAACATTAATCAATTTAAAAAATAATTAATGTTTATTAATACAATCTTTATTGCGATAAAATTACAATCTCCCTTTTATTTGTCAAAGGGTAACCGATCAATGTTCTCATTTATATTTACAGTTCATCATTCATACAGTATTTACAAACAGCTCAGAGGCCTCCCAAATCCACATGGTTGTCACCTCCCCCCTCGCATGCGAAAGAGGAGCGTTTATGAGCCAGTGGAGGCTGATGAAGAGCGTGAGAGGCACAGACGCTCAGGACATGATTGGAGAAACTGGCCATTGCTAGGACCCCCACCGTTATGCATTTATAGCAGGTCACGAGGCCACTACCGTTTCAGTCTCCGAGGAGGATTATAGGGATGAGTGGTGCAGTGTATTACTGTGCTAGGGGATTAGGGTGGTTGGATAGGTCACTATGGAATTTCATCAACTTGGAAGGGATGAGTTCAAGAATGTAGGGTATATTAAGGTTGTTATTAAGGTTTCGTTGCTGACGTAATAAGGTACATTAACTATTGTTGTTAGGGCTTTTGATTGAAAGGATTGGATACGCTTAATGTTCGACTTTTTTGCTGTCCCTCATAGCTCTATTCCGTATGTCCAGGTTGGCTTTAGTACAACTTTGTAAACAATAACAATTAGTTTTAAAAAGGAAATGAATTCTATGTTAAAAATCAAATTATCAATAATTAATTACTAACTATTGACGCTATTTAGTTGGTAATTTATATGGTATCCATTACTATTCATGAACTGTCATGAGCCTAGTAACTAACTAGCTAACCTTGTTGGATTTACGAATAAATATATTCTAATGAGATTAAATGAGATGCGAACAATTAATTAATTATTAGTGTGATTGTTCTCTGCCCCATTGTCAGTTGTTTGTAAAACATGCGTGTTCCGCCCTTTCATTCATTAGTTCAATCGACCCCAGTAAGTAGTAGTGGTGTTCACTCACTCTCGTTCACGATCTACCCAATATTTTTTGCTCACTCGCTGCGCGATATGGCAGTAGGAAATGCAGTATAGTTTAGTATTTAGTGACAAAAGAATCAGTGAAAAACTAAATAAAATCAATATTTGCAAAGAGGTAATAATATTAATAATAACGGTTAAGAAAAATAGGGCGGAATGTAGGTCAGGTAGGAACAGCCAGAAACAAACTGAACAATACGCAAGTAGGTGTAAGATTTTTGTGTTGTTTTTTTGTTTTGTTCATTCTATAACTGTCTCACACTAGAATGTAAGGACGTGTAATTTAACTTTTTTGTACAGAATAAAATCACGTTTCAAGAAAGAATCTTAAATATTGAATTACATTTGGGTTCTATTTCAAAGCACAATTTTTCTTATGCGACCGAGTAATCGATTGAAGAGAGCCACCCAAATATTTGTAGTCAAAAAATCCTTTCAGACAATAGACTACCCTTTGCCTAAAAAAAAAAATTTAATAAGGAGTCTTTTCTAAATTCCGCAGGTAGCTTCTAAACTTATCTTGTTCAGATTAGTTTCATACCAGTCCCTCGCCGCTCCAATTACAAAGAATCGCAAAGCCTGAATTTGATCACTATCTGAATTTATCTGGAATCGATGGCATTTATTTTCAAATCTACTTAACCGTGCCGTAGAATCATGCTGCCTCTTTTCAAAAATAAATATATGTATTTCAATGTTTCGTTGTTTTGATTCGTCTTTAGAGATGAACCGAATAGTTTCATTCAGTTGTAATTGTCTGATTCGTTCTTTTTACTCACTATATTTGATAGCTATGTTTGAAAACTATGTTTGATAGCCACCACCAAATTCCATCGGCATTTGAAGTAATTCTCAAGTGGAAATTCTCTGAAGTTAACATTCTGCGCCCCATCAAAATATTCATTACGAATATCGCCATCAATCTGTAGAGCAATTGTTCTAAAGATGTGTTTTCACAACAGCTGTTGTGTTGCTGTTTCTTATCAGTTGAAAAGGTTTGATGTTTCTAATCCTCAAATTCTTCTAGTAAAAGATACCACATCTTCTTATCAGTTGATAACGAAGTCGTCCTCAAATATTTTCATAACTTGCACTAATTTTGGCCGGCCGTCTTAATAGTTGAGGTTAATGTAATTTAATTAGTAATATTATTTATTGGAACTTGATTTTATTCTGTACAGAAGAATCAAATTACATCTGCTTTTAATCTATCAACAAAACAGATAAGGGTTGAATAATGTAGCCAACCTTACACAGGGTTTTACTGATAAGTTAAAACAAGTTTGTTATTTCCTACTTCAATTTCAAATATTTTTAAACATTTAATTAATACTATTGATTATTAATGAGCTTTTTTGTATGTTTAATGACGAAGTGTACTTTGTTGCAGAATTAAACTTTTTGTGTCACGGTTAATAATATGTTTGAGTGTTAACAATTAATCCTCGTGAATAACAAAATGTCTATCATGAGATTGGTCATTGACAATGACTGGATTCAAGTGCGTTCGCGCAGCATCCACGAGGAGGGGGGCACAGTTTTTCTTATAAATAAGTATTGACTAAAAAAAATAATGATAAAGTCTATGCAGTAATTGGCCCGAGTGGGTATCATCGTACGATTTCTATTGTGAGCTCCTTACCATTTTCCATAATACCCTTTTCAGCTCAATTAGGGGAATTTCCCTCTCTCTGCCCGTACATTCTCTCCCTTTGTGCTCGGCAATCGGATCTTAACTAACGGATCACTGAACTGAACGAATCAGTTCATCTCTACTCAATCTGTCATGATCCAGCTCTTTGATGGGTGGGATCTTGATTTTCCTTCATTTATGCCACGGTGGTGCCATATGTGGGATAGGCCATTATAGATTATGCTACATGCTAGAGAAAGGGAATAGCTCTTGAAAATAAAGACATGCGGATGATCTACGTCGGGCATTGTAAGACTACTGGGAGCTCATACTTGGCCGTGAAGGTACCTATAAATGAGTGAATGAATTTCTTAAGACATCAGCCTACTATTCTTTATATTCGTTTCCATCAACTGTTTCATTTGTTATTTCGTTTCGTAATCTATTTGTAGTACATTTATCTTTTTGTGTACCTATTCGTACCTCACTTTTGTTAATTATAGCTACCACATATCTTTAGCATCTGCCATTCTTTTCTTGTTGTCAGGGCCTGTTGGAACGTTGCCAATCAACTAAATTTGATAAAAATCTAACATCTCTCATACATAAACCTAAACGGATACCCACTAAATCATATTTTATGTTACATCATTATTCAGTAGTTGTCAAAAGAAGTCCATTTTATCTAATCTGCAACGACGCCATTTTAACTCCATATCTGACCTGTTAGATTCAGCAAATTGGAGATTTCCTTTTAACCCTAGCAGCATTTATTTCTCGTTAGCTTCAGATAAGAATATATTTTGCTGGAAGAAATGATCTAGTATTTTATTCAGTTAAACGTTTTCTAAAAAAAAAAAATGGAACGACTGTTAAAGTTGACAGTGTTGACACAGTTTGAAAACTTCTAGTTGGCGAGCAACTATCTCAAACTTTAGATAAATGTAAACAGAAATCTGTTCGTTTAATGTCTGGGTATTATTTACTTATATCACGGGATTCTCCTGAGTGTCTTGGTCATGGATTAGGATTTGAGGTGGAGGATCCCGAAGACGGTGGGTATTACAGTAGAATATTATGTCTGGACAGAAGCGAAAAGCGGAGATACCTTACAGGGGTTGTGCAAGGGGAGTCTGTAGTCCCCCATTCTTCGCTCTATCCCAGTCACCGTTGTCGCTTCGTGCACTGGCCGGCAGTTGTGCAATTCTTTAAAATGTCAGGCTGTGACTTTAACGCCCCAAAAGCGTCGAATAACTGTACGGCTAAAACATCTAGAAAAGTATCAATATAATCGTTATTTGCCGAACCAGAAGTGAAAGAATTTACCCACAGACCCCCCCCCCAAAAAAAAAGTGAGGGACAAAAATACTTTGCTTATTTCTTCCCAGAGGCTTTACTTTCTAACAAGTGCAAAATAATCGACTGTATGAACATATAATATTATAGTAGCCATACAAACGATCTAATGCACTTTTGTCTCAGACCAAAAGTGGAGATCCACACTTAATCAAACTAAACCGTAATAATAACGTTTCATATCAGAAATATGAAAACATTTTTTACTCTATTACTGAGGAAGAATCATCGTGTCCTATACCTACATTCTGTCCTCCTCCTATTTCATTCCTTATAGATCCTAACCCACCCTGGTAAGATGCGGAAGTCAGTTGAAAGAACAAAGGATGTAACGACTGGCTGAGGTCATTTACACAGATATGCTTTTAGACTAGAGTTATAGCAAACATGTCAATAATGACAAAAAATGAAAAAAGGAAATAATAACCAAAATTATAAAATTTATAAACATTTATTTAGTACAAACATAAACTAAGTATTATTTTTATTCTGACTAAGCTAATGGTATCTACAGAGCTGGCTAAGGGTAGGGAATAGCTCAAAGAACACCTGGGCAGAGATCGGGGGTCTAGGGTTTGAACCCCCACCCTGTTAATACATTTTTCTTTGGCTAACAATTATCAAAACAGTGGGATTACAGACCACAACTAGTGATAGCTAATCAATATTACTTTAATTAACTAATATTGACTAAATATATATAATATTAACTATTTTTAATTAATATTTTGTTCTTCGGGTGCTCAATTGTTTCTTTGCTTCCCTTCCTGCATTTTCAAAACTCTTCAACCAATTCAGCTCTAGACTGTTAGGATCCAAACATACTCTAAATTAATATTTTAAATAAAAGCTTGCAAAAATACATGCATGTGTCAATAAATATCTAAACATTTTTCAACTACTAATTTCGTTCATATTTTTTGCAGTTGTGTTCGATGGAGAGACGATTGAAGGGGCCCCACCACTTTGGTGTGCAGCCGCGGCTGGACATTTCTCTGTTGTGAAGTTTTTGGTCAGCCGTGGGGCATCGGTCAACTCAACAACAAAGACTAACTCCACACCCTTAAGAGCAGCATGCTTCGACGGACACTTTGAAATAGTCAAGTTCCTCGTTCACGAGGGTGCAGGTAATTTCATCATTTACATTTAAGCATTGTGCAGTGTTATATTTTTAACATATCAGTTGTTTACAACTTTAATTAATAAAAAGAGTTGAAGATCACAATGATATGATTTAAACAGAGTTTTACTTTGTCAATCTATTAACAACTGTTAATTACAAATTATTAAAAACCCTTACTTGCTTCATTATGTTTAAGGTGTCTAAACAACATATATCAATTCAATAATTCAGTTATTTTCTACTTAATATGTTGTACCTGTTTTTGTTTTTTCAGACATTGAAGTTTCGAACCGGCATGGTCACACTTGCCTCATGATAGCTTGTTACAAAGGACATTACGATATAGCTCAGTTTCTGCTGAGCTTAGGAGCTAATGTGAATCGGAAATCTGTGAAAGGTAACACTGCCTTACACGACTGCGCAGAGTCCGGCTCGCTTAATATTCTAAAAATGCTCATAGGCTACGGAGCCAGGATGGATGTAGATTCTTATGGCAAGTTAACTTTTCTAATATATTCCGTACAAGTTACAGAGGATATACCTCTTAACTGATAACTTATTGTAAATAATGTTTTTTAGGAATGACCCCACTTTTGGCAGCAAGTGTTACTGGCCATAGTCACATCGTAGAATACCTCATAATGATGCCGAGGATATGCAACAGACTGGAGAGTGTTGATGCTCTTGAGCTCCTCGGTGCAACTTTTGTCGACAAAAAGAGAGACATGATGGGAGCCCTTGGTTTGTGGAAACGAGCGATGGTTATCAGGTAATTACATCTTTTTTGTTGGGTTATTTTAGAGTTTAGTGGCTTGCCATCTCTATTGTTTAGTGTTTAATGTGGCTTCCCTAAGAAATTTTATCTGTGAGGGATGTGTTTGGTCGAGGTTCATTCAGCCTTAAGCTGGGAAAATGTGCAGATATTTAAATAAACATGTGAATATGGTATATAAAATAAAAATATAAGTTGAGGTGCAATGGCCTCACAATGGTCAATCACACTAGCACCTCAGCAACAACTACAGAGGTGATTTTCGTAGATCTAATTTTTCCTGAGATCTTGCACCATACATTATTATAAAGAGATCTTAATATTTACACTACTAAATAGTACCATAGGGATAGCTAATCTCTGAATATTAAAGGTACTTAGGATCTTGATATCATTGGAGGTTTTTATGGAATTTATTTTAACCATGATAGGTGTGCTAGTTTAAATGTAATTTCTATTATGTAGGCAAGGGCTCCCTTGCTTTCGTTTAAACAGCATCCATTTCTTATAATTGTTACCCTTCAAGTTTGAACTTAATTTTATTCACTCATTCTCATTTTTTTATTTATTTCACAAAATAAATATGGTGACTAGGTTTGAGGACGGGATGCCAGCTATACCTAAACCAGCTCAAGCAGCTACTATTGAGGCCTACGAACACTCGATAGAGATGAGAACAGCAGAGGAACTTGATAGCTTGCTGGCTGACCCAGACGAGATGAGGATGCAGGCCTTGCTCATCAGAGAGAGGATCCTCGGACCTGCCCACCCAGACACCAGCTACTACGTTAGGTAAAAAAACATCAACTGTATCTGTATGAATTTATTTTTTGGAATCAGCTTAAGAAAGAAAGGAGTTAGATTTTCATCAAATATATTTATGAAACACATTTGTCTAGCTAGGCCAGGTGTGGGATGGTCTGATGTTGAGATAGAAGTATTTAGGTGGAGCCATAAGTAACTTCCGTTTTTTTTATCAGACATTTACTTTGCTCTCATTAAATAACAAAATTATATTATTTTTTGATGAGTCTAGGACGCTTTTCATGGAGTTTCTCTTGCACTCTTTGCAACTGCTGAACGTATCGTATCTATCCACAGTAATCGTTAAATTTGACTTCAACGACTCGTGGCGAATTATTCCTTGACAATCCCACCACACACACAATAAAATCTTTTTGCAATGGATGTTTGCTTTTGGATCTGATAGGAGTGGTTGATCCTTATCAAGCCACTGTCTTTCGCGGACTATATTGTCATAGGTAACCCATTTTTCATCGCCTGTTACAATCCTGTTTAAAAAAGGCTCAATTTTTACCCGTGAGACCAGACTTGTGGCGATTGACATACGATCTTCTTTATTCCGTTCACTGAGATTGTAAGGTACCCACACTCCTTACTTGCTGACTTTCCCTAATTTCTCCAAGTGGAGGTTAACAGTTGGTTGTAATGTATTCAACCTTTCTGCTATACCTCTTGTTGATTGACGTGGATTTTCCTCCAATATTGCCTTCAAAAGGTTGTTGTCAAAGTCGGAAGGACATCCCGCCCTCGGTTCGTTTTTTAAGGTCCTACTCCAAAACAGAATTTTATAAACCAATTTTTAACTACCCGATCAGTTATTAGTCCTTCACCATATACACTGCATATTTTTTCAGCTGTCAACCTAGCAATATTGCCTTGTTTAAATTCCCAAAGCATTACATGACGAATATGTACTTTTAGACTCTCCATTTCAGAGGTTAAAAAAAACAGTTTAACGTAAAATGTATCACACAAAACAATTGACAAAAGACTAACTGAAGCCTCGTCTATATAGTATATAGTGAAAACAAAAACTTGTTGTCATGGTAACTCATAGTGGGTAGGTACAAACAATAGATTCGGAAGTTACTTATGACTCGACCTGATATAATGTCAACAGTTCAATACCCAGTTCACCTTTCTTCTTCATTAGTGAATTCCTTTTACTTAAATTACCTTCAATCTAAATTCATGGCTAACTATGAACTCACAGATTATCATAGTTACCTATTTATTGGTAGAGTGTGATAAAGGAGTCTTTATGGCCCACGATCACACTGACATGGATATTGCACGATATCCCTTTACATGTCCATATCATAAATCATGATGATCTATGTTTCTGCATTCTTCACATTTATTTCATATACCATTGTCTTTCCCTTATTGTCCCGTTACTTATGATCGATTGAATTATGTTGTAATTATTAAGGGAAGAAAAAAGATAGTGGCAGGTCTTAGAATCAAAACCAGCACCTCCTGGCATCCTGTCAGTCACTTTTTCCAACCAAACTATCCCATGTTGTTGAGCTCGCACCAGAAGTTCTTTAACAAGTCTCGTCTATGAACATCACCAGATTTTGTTCGATGTGTGTTAGCTCATTAAAAAGAACGCTTGGCTGTATATCCAGGAAGTCTCTGGAGGTTCGAATCCCAGCCCTTTGAATTTCATTTATTTGGCAAATAATTATTTTTAAGCAGTAGGATTACATATCACTACTAATAATCATAAACAAACTATGTAATTTTTCATTGAAGTCGAAAATGTTTGTGAAGTGAAAGTATAAAACAATTTTTTCATATGATTATTCACTCCACAGTTAGCATAAAACCTAAAATAATTTGTATTCTTGTCGGTTAATTGTAAATGTTACCTATGGTCATGATCTTTAAAAGATGATAATATATGATCCAACCACTTTCCCTGTCAGTTGTTAAGTTTAGAGAAAGCACCTGCTGCCTAACTATTTCTACACTAACAAAGAATTTCCTATTGTAAAGGGAGTGCATTCTTCTTCTTCTTCTATTGTGTCACATATAAAAGTTTAGTCCTTCCTGAATAGACATTGTTCAGTCGCTATAAGTATAACACATCCAGACCTTGCAATAACAATTTTTAGATGCAACTCCTAAGGTATTTCCTGGTGATAAATTCATTTCTTGCAAACAGGTGAAACCACAATTTATGATACATTACAAATGGCAATTTTCAAACAGTGAAATAATCTCACCAGAGATTTAAACAAAAATAACATAAGAGCCATGAACGTATGCTTTTAGAGACTTAAAGACGTTTATTTGTGTAAGTTAATTAAATTCTGTTTTATTAGTTTGTTAACGAGTATTTACTTGAAAAATTAAAGGGCTAAAAGTATTTACTCATTTGTGTTCACCTCAAAGGTCAGTCAATGGTAAGCTGTGTTTACTGACTTTTAATGTATTGTTATGTTTTTTATCTATATTGTTTATTTTAATTTAATCTGAGGTTTTAAAGGTTCTGTTAATATAAAAAAGAATTCTGGCAAAAGGAAAATTGTTTAATTACAAAACTATTCATTAATTTATATATACAAGTACATCTGTGACAAATTACAATGGTTTATTAACTAAATTTTTATTTTACCTTAATATCACTCGTGACTGGCCAGAGTTACTAAATTGTGCGTCCTTTTCTGTTTGTTTCATCTGGTTTCTTTGTTCTTCAGCGAATTCTTCCTTTGTTGTTGTTGTTCCACGCGATCAGTAAACGTTCACTGCTATCATCTCAATCCTTCTTCTTTTATAAAAACTCTTCTTCCATCTACTGTTCTTCCATATGCTCATGGGATGATCAAAAAGAACAAGAACTGCCTCCCGCTCTCTCGTCCTTTTTACACTTGATTTTTTCATCCTTCTTTCTTCCAATGCCAGTTGTCTCAGATATTTTTAACTTTTCTTATTTTAAAGTTAACAAACAAATCCAATATTAAAATATTTAAATTTAATTCTTGATATTATTTATGTGATAAATATTAATATTAGATATAACGGCAACAAATAATGTTCATCCCTTCATAGCCATGATCCACAGGTCATTTACCACCCTTTTATGCCCGCTAATTTAGAATTTAAATCAAAGGCAACATCACAAATTCACAACATCTAAATATCACAACAGTATATAATAAATAAATTGATTCAATACATCTTGAAATGTTTCTAACTTATACATTAATTATTAATTGAAAATATTTTGGCTTGTAGATATCGAGGAGCAGTTTATGCCGATGCTGGAAAGTTCTCTCGATGCATATCTTTATGGTCTTACGCGCTCGATATGCAACAAGAGATGTTGGAGCCTCTCAACCCAATGACCCAATCATCACTGTTTTCCTTCACAGAACTCTTTTCATTCATGATGGGAGAAGAAGGTACAATGGTCAAGAATATGTATTTATAAATAACATGTGGTGAGAGTAAACACGTCCTTTTTCTACGTTAAAATACTTCAATAACCTTCATTTCTCCCTCCTGTTTGATCCCAATAGTAGTAATATCCTACTAATAATCCTAGTAGTAGATCCCCCTTAATTTTCCCTTATTCTTGGACTGTGTATGCTAGGGCCTCTGGCGATCTCATCTTTCCTCTACCAAGTTACGCAATCCTACTATTTTTCTTATACTTCCAAACTTTTTCTATCTGCATTCCACTTATTCATGCTGTGGTACCTGTTTATTCTTCGCACACCGCCCTGCAGCATTCGATGGATATTCCTACAAGAGATTCTGTTGAGGAGCTCTTTTCCTTTACACCAACTGGACCTCATATACTTACCCCATATTTAAATTTTCAATCATCTCTTGTCTATCCAGCCGCTTTAATCTTCTGTAATCTGTAAGTAGTCTACAACGTTCTGTTAATTTTCTTAAAAGGTATTTATTTACTTTATCATTTATGAATAAGCACTTGGCTTACTTTTGAGTCTATTTGTACTTTTAGTGTAATTATCCTTAGGGGACAGTCTTCTTGGAATAAATAAATAAATATTTATTTAATGTAACAATTGTACATTTCTTAGGGCGGGCTAGCAGTCGAGGAAGGAGAGTACCGGCAGTTTCATTCGACGACATGCTCAGTGTTTTAGTAAAAGCAGTAGCCGAAGTGAGGGCAGGTGTTTGTCTGAGCCCTGAACGCGATTCATCCCATCTTAACAGGTACTTATGTGTATTCTAAGATGTTGTATTTTAATGAAATGAGGTTTTGTTCTCCCCATAGGGTTTTATTTGATATTATAGCACAAATACTTTCAGCAATCTAAAAACTGTCATCTTCACGTGATTGAATAGATAAACTATTTCTAATTAAATAGTGATTATTAGGTTAAAATGTTAAACTCAATAAATATAGATTGAAAATGATTACAATTTCATGTATTTTTTACATAAAAAATCTACAGCTAAAATCTAAAACATTTACATTCTAATAATATTTAAAGAAGGTTTCAATTGTCATAATAGACTATAATTTGTGAATAATTGTTGGAATTAATCCTATATTTTACGGTTATACTGGTTTCAGTTTAGTAGTTTTGATTAATTATTACACTGGATTTGTAAAGCTAGTTTAAAATTGCTGAATGTGATGTTACTATTGTGATAAGGAGTAATTTGGAAGAAGTGAAAATAAACTACAAAAAAGTTTGTTTAATTCAAACAAGCCGGGAAAAGTGCGATTTGGCGCAGAGACTGCCTTTGGCAATGGACATGGCCCAGTCAGCCATTATGAGCGTGAGTTGTGAGGTAGGATGGAAGAGATAGACGCTGTTGGAAAGTCCGTTGCTTGAGAAGAGAAATAGAGGAAACATGTCGGATCACTTTGCAATTTTAAGTGAGATATATATCCGCTTGCAGGTAGTCAATGCATATTTTCCATGAGGCCTCTCCTAACTTACATGTTAGAAAATTAAATGACAGTTTTGACAGTAAGAAGAATGCTGACAACTTATTAGCAACTCATCAGAGAGAAATACTTATTTGGAAGTCAGGGACAAAACAGGATGTGATTTAAACTGGAGTAAATAACCGCGGCCTTCAGAATGTATATAATGTAATTTAAAATAGAGACAATATGTGTAATTTATAAATGTTTGGTTGTCAAGACCCAACCCTGACTAATTAAATAATTAAATCTAATATCAATTTAATGTGAATTCTTCACTAATTTATTTTCATATTTTAAAAAGCCTGAGCATATTAAAATTTATATTTTCTAACTGGAACGAGAACGTTACATTTTAATATAAATATTACTGCTGAATTGCCATTGTAGGACAATTTAAAGTTAATTATGCTGCATTTGATAAAATAAATCTATGAGAAGACAAAAATGTCATTTCATCATCTAACATTAAATATGTTTATCATTAATGCTCCAATGTTTGAGCTAAATAGAGACTTGTTAATAAAAAAATAAAAATACTAATGCTTGACAAATAATACTTTATTATTATGATTTTAAAAGCTTATACCTCAAGTTGGTTTTTTATTCTCAATTGAAAACCTGAAGTTATTATAAATAAATTGAAATATATTTACTCAGTTGCCTTCATTGGCTGAGCTCATCCTTTATGTTAATATTAATGTATCCTGCATTCACTAGTTCCACTCACTGACGGTCTTCGAAATAATATTCTAGATAAGAAATTTCATTGACTTGATTATTTTACCTTTATTATGCCTATATCACTCAATTATTATCGGTATATCTCTGTATGCCGAATAAGTACTAAGTTATTTATATCTGAGGGTATTAACATATTTACTTCATGTAATGCCATGTTTCATTTTCTATGCTAATTAAATATGGAGAGTAAATAATAATTTTGACTGGGCACTTGTTAGGGTGCTGGTGATCTGCTTGCACTTGGCCTGCTTGACCGTGAAGGTGCTGAGCAACCTCGGAGAGAGCGAATGGGATCGAGCGCTGCGTGTACTGTACACACTGGTGTCGCTGAACCCTCGCGGCAAGGGAGGGCAGACACCCCTTCACCTCGCTTGCTCTGAAGAGGCATCCATAGTTGGCAGGTAATACAGGCGCTGCTACTGAGCTAATCATATAAATATTGATAGAATTAGAATAGATATGTTTACATTTAAATGTATATGTACAGCAGTAGTTTCCTAACATGCCATTAGGTAAATCAAGCTGTGTAAATGTAAATGAGCGTTAATGAACCTCATTTTCAATTGATCAGTTGAATAGTTCCTCAATTTCTTTAACTACGTAAAACCATGTATGTGTAACCACTTAAAATAATAAATATTTGCTAATAAAATGTTATTTCTGATAAATATAGTAAAGAGAATAAAAGAACGGTTTCACATCTGAAAATACAATTAGAGCACCATCGGATACCTGGTTCAGCTGTGATTGTTGTGCTAGATAAACTAAAATCATTAAAAATATTCATAACTTTTGAGTACTACAGAACATTCTTGCGTGGTAGAAAAAAATGGGTATTAAGTCTATATTTAAAAAAATTCTAAGACCTACCCATTGGCATTTCTGTTACAAAACTCTTATCGGCTAGTGTTATTAATTCTGTGGTTCTAGGGGAAAATTAGGTAAGTCTAAAAACATATATTTTCAGGGCAATGTTTTTGCACATTGTCACATTACTTAAAATTATGTGTTTGCTAATTATTTTCTCTCCTTACTCCACTATGGACCAAATACAATCGAAATCAATAATATTCATTTTTTCATGGGGCAAACAAAGCCACCTACCAAAACATATACGTTACGTACAATTATCTTGTTTTGAGGTTAAGTCGGCTTACCCACTTTTTCCCTGCAGCCACAGAATTGTTTGTCGAAGAAAAAAGATAAGTGACACCCTCGAACCTTCCAATCACTGGTCAGGTGTTCTGCCAACTGAACTATCCCTGAACGGATATTAGCCTGGTAATTAATATAAATGATAATTGAATTATGTTAAGAGAGCCAGAAGGTAGCTCTTCTTACATTAAGTAACAATGGTTTAATCGATCTGGTATTTTCCAAAAACCTTATAATATTGTTCATTTTTATTATTTGTGGGTTGAAATTTAGCCTTTTCCTCTCATATTTATGAAAGCATTAAGCATGGTTAGGCTAAAATAATTTCTTCGAAAAAAGTTCCAAAAATAAAGTTTGATACATAATTTGCATATTTATAATATATTTCAGCTGATTTCAATAGGTTTGGGTTTATATTAAGAGTTTTAAGAATTTACAATCTTTTTTTTATTTATAAAAAAAGGAAATTTTCATTGACCGATAAAGTTGGAGTCGGCTTAACTGATAAAATAGATTTTTTTTCTTAAAAAAGTACTGATTTTTTTTTTTACTATTCTTTAATAGGTATTTAAGAATGAAATAGCAACTAATCCTCCAATTAATGTTTAAGTAAGTTTTATGTTTCATTGCCACTGGATTGCTCCTGAACTTCGCTCATGTAAATCCTAAATAATTATTATACTATATTGTTATTTTTCTATTTTATATTTGTGGGGTGGTTAGAGAGAGAATAACATACAAGATGATTTACTAAAGCGATAGCTTGCACAGGTACCCTGCATGCAGGTTCCCGTCACCAGCTCTGGTCTCCGCGTTGCTGAAGACGGGTGCTGACCCTAACTCGCTGGACGACAGCGGCAGCAGCCCACTCCACATAGCAGCAAGGTGCAAACCTGTACCATCACGCCTCGTTGTGTCATTGCTCGAGTCAGGCGCCCATCTCGATCTCAAAGACGCTGCTGGCAGGACATTTGCCAATATTTTGCAGGTATAGTTTCTTATTACCTTATAGATCGTCTTCAAGTTATTTATTTATTTATTTATTTATCAAATAATAAATATAATTGGTAATGCCAAAGTGAGAGATGTGGTCTATGGTTGTGGTCATTGATTGATCAACTGCAGCGGGCTACCTTAGCAGTCCTAATCTCTGCCAAGAGATATTGTGGCCTTGAATTTCATTTTGTTTTTTTGTTGTTGCAGCAAATGGATCAGAACATCACAAAGGTATGCCAGCCGATGCGGTACACAACCCTCGCTTGCCTAGCAGCAACAGCAATCCGTAAGCACGGTGTTCCTTTTGCTGGGTTCATACCCAGGCACCTTGAGCCATTTGTTCTAGAACACTAGCCCGCAGTGCTCCCGTTATCTCATCGACGCCTCTGTACGCTGTATTTATTCTTTTATATATGTTCATTTCAAAAATGATTCTGGTTTGAAAGTAATTTTTAAGATATCAGATACATTTATAAATATATTTAATAATCATTTAGTATGTTGTTTAGAATATGTATATTTTATTATGAAAAAGAAAAAAAAATCCTCATTTTTATGTAAATTAGTTGTAAATTTGAAAGGGAGGTTGACTTTGGCATGAAAAAAAAAGGATTATTTTTTTTACCTCGATATCTCAAATTCCATTTTTATGTAAATAACAATCTCAGAATATTTTTGACAGTTGGACATAATGGCCAAAAAAAAAATTATGAATTTTGATTCCGGAACTATGTTGTAAATTGATAAACTAATTTCTAGATGATATTGGCATCTTGTTGAAAAAAATGAGTTCCAATTTTGTTGAATTTCATCAGTTAATGTCATCAGTTAACTGTAACAGTGTAAATACTGATATTTTATGAAATACTGTTACAATATTTTTAATGTTTTCATTGGTTCGTCACTTATGTTCGTTCTCTGTGAGGTGAATTATTTTTTTTTTCATATTTTTTTAGATACCAATGATGAATGATTTATGATAGTATACATTATATCTTACATAAAATCATGTTGTAAAATATTTTTTTGTGTTATATAATTGTTGAAAAAAAATTTGAGTGAAAAAATAAATAAACTTGAAACATGATGTTATTTGTACCCCCTTTCAAATTGAAAAAAAGAAAGAAAGGATATTGCTCTATTTATCTAAAATAACTATTTTGCTTCGGTGTTGTATTAATTATTTGTGGCAGCTTATACATCATCGTCAGGCAAGAGTAAAGGATAGCATATCAAGCTTTTGACAATGAGAGTACTCTTTCCTCCATGCCCCACTGTACCAACATCAGTCAAAGGTCACTTGCATTCAGGCCTAGCTTTTTCAATGCATCTTCCAAGAGCCTGATCTCTATAAATCTACAGATGTGTCCTTAAAGTTTATTATGCCCTGTAGGGGTTCCTGATTTCCTGGTGCTCGGTTCAAAAAAATATTGGTGATCAGGTTGAAACTGAGCCATCCTTATTCCCCCCTTGGCGTAGTTAATTCCTAATCTTTTTACCGTCTGAAAAAGCATATTTCAGCAAAATTCTTTTAAACGACACTATGATGATGTCTATTTTAGTTTTTAAAGTAAAGTTATTGAGAATCATTTCATTTTTATGGCATTATAAGTATCAAATATTTAACTTACTCCTAATTTATATTAGTAATTAATAGTATAGTGTGTAATCCTACTGGTTTTATAATTATTAGACTATGGTAAGCATTACATGAAGGGAAGGTCGTTAAACGAATTGTGTGGTCACTGGCCAGTCCCGAATTCTAGTCGGTCAGCGGATTTATAGGTTTGTTCAGCTGCAGCTAGGAGATATTTAGACGAACTTTTTGCGGCCAGTCAGATTTTTCATGAATAATATCTTTTAGGGTTCTATTGGTTATTTCAAAACCTTGATGGTTGTTTCCCTTCATGTGATGACTATAAGACTCCTCAAAAATTACTCGAAAACATGAAAAATACTACCAATCAATTAAAAAATAATTGTCTGTTTAAGTCGTTACTAATTCAAAGTGGCCCTAGAGTGATGGGATTATTTCCGAATGTCTACTGGATATTATGGCATTGGTAGAAATATTTGTGCACCTCTGTTTTCATATTTTAACTTGTCATAGGACATAATGCATAATTAATCATTTAATAGATTAGATTAGATTTCATATTGTTTAGGCTTATGACTCTATTGCTGTTAACATTTTTTTATTTAGTTTTATTTTTTTCAATTAATTTTTCTTAGGTAGCAAGTTGCTCTCATTACCACAAGTGGAAGTTGATATCTTGTAACAGATGTCCTTAAAAAACACAAGAAGAAAAAGAGTAGTTATATGAATCTGAAAAACTAAGTTGGCTGTGTACTTGAAAAGTTATATGTGATTGAAACAATTAAGAAATAGACGAATGAATGGTTTAAGTGATATGTTCTTTGTCGTGAAATATATTTTTTGTCCAGACTAATTAATGTAAAGTTAAAATTTCAGTTCATGAACAAAAAACAATATCAAAATCACCAAAGAAACTGAATTAATTATTATTATTTTATTGAAATATGAGATTATTATGTAATAAGAATTGATAAATAATAGATTACTTCATAAAAAATTCAAATATTGGTAGCATAAAATGAACGTTGTATATGCACAGTTCTATGAGAACTGGCCCTGCTCCATTCCCTTGTATGCACACGAATTCCAGGCCAATTGTTCATTCTTTTATATCACTTTGAAATGAATAAAAATATATTTATAATAATAGAAATTTTATTTATATTTTTTTTCTTTGCGATATAATAGATCAAATCATTTTTTTTTTTTTTAAATGCACAATGATCTCAGACCAGAGATGGTGGTGGGATTTGCGGAACCTTTTAGAAACCACACCCACTTTTATTATTATTTTTTCATATAGGAATTAATATTTAATTTGAAATTTAGACTTCTAGGACTAACTTAAAAACTTCTTAGAGGTTAAGGGACACAAAATTCTGCTAAAGCTAGCTATCGGCTAGCCATAGAATTTAATGCTATAAATTATTTCATTGGGAATATTTGTGGACATATAACAGGTCTGATGAGCATTTTAAGTCACAAAATTATTTATTAATTAATGAATGTGGACGACAATTTAACACCTGCTCATCAATACAAGCCAATCCCCAACACATGTCATAAATCCATGAATGATATTTTGTTTTATTTTACTGAAGCCAATTATTTTAATTTATAGATTTTGTATATTTTTTCTAAACAAAAAAAAGATTCCACATTAATAATTATCAAACAATGATGTAATTATTTCAAAAGTTAATCATCTCCTGAGCTAGTAGTAGTGGTAGTAGTAGAGGTACTAGTAGAAAGCACTTGTTCTTTTGATGTTGACGTTTCTACATCCGAAGAAGGGATTTCTTCTTTATTTTCTCCCGGTTTTTCAGTCATAGTTGCCTCTCTGAACAACTCCATTGCCTTCTCACCTCTTGCCTCCTGTTGGTCGAGGAGTATATAATAATTTATTATACACTATGGTATTAGTTAAAGGCATTTAGGTACTGTACTAGTTATAAAAGAAATTGTTTTTTTTTGCTTTAAAACCCCATAAGTTTTTCATTTATGAATAATAAAAAAAAAACAATAAACTGAAGGCATACTCCTTGTACAAAAACAGATGACAATTCTAAAGCTTTTTTAAAACCAGAAAGAAAACTTTGTGTTTGCACTTTTTTTTTTTTTTTTTCCCCCTTTTTTCAAAACCTCTATTATAACATGAACAAAATAAATAATAATTAATAATTGAAATACAAATTTCTACTCTTCCTGCCATTCACAGATGCATTTGAAGGAGTGCATAAATGTAATACATTTTGTTTTTGTGGTTAAAAGTTCATAGTCTCTAACACTAGGTGATGAGGCTCACCTTCAGCATGTTTGCACCCCTTATCTGACATGAACTTATATGAGTGTTTGGATACAAATCTTTTTTCCAGAAAAAATCTCAGTTACAATGATATATTCTCTATCTCAAACAAACAATATTTTCAATATACACACAAGCATATAACATTTACAAAGCCAGGGAATTTCCCCTGATTCATTCATTGTAGGGTCACCTTCCCAGGAGGAGGCCCAGTGCCAGAACTCTTAATTGACAGATTATTTATAATTCGAGGCCTTCTGCACTTCAATCCTGAGGATGATTGTAGGTTGATAGAGCTCCTGCTAGGTCCGAAAATGTTTGAGGGAAGCTTGGGTATTTTGTGGAAATGTGATTTGGATAGACAGATATGTCAAATGGTTTATTTATATAATATATTAAGAATTATCAGTCTGTAAAATGTATACACACCCATTAAGCCATGGACTGTAATCAATCAGCCAGATTAGCCCTATAATTATAATGAGTTGTCAAAACTGTCATTAACGTTGTGTATGTAACTTTAACTCAAACAGCGATTTTTTTTTAGCGGCATGACAGTGTAATTCCTTTGATGACCCAATAATGTTAAAAATAAATCCAGCCCCATAAAAAATATTGAAGCATCGTTAATAAATTAATTAGTAATAACAAATTATCTTTTTTTGTAGGTTAAATCCACAACTGGCCAACTAATTAAAAGTAGCTATTTTACTGTTATATTGAGGGGAGTACCTCAACATTATAATTAATAGTGTAATGAATGTTAATGTTGGAGCTGAAATGGACTATAATTCCATAAAATCATTAAAACTCTAATCAAACCAAACGCGTATTCACAAAATTTTTTTGCTCACCTAGATTAAAAAACAGGAATAGTACTTTGCATGAAATATTTATTTGAAGCCCCCAGAAATGATGAAAATAAAAGCTATCTTATGAAAAATAATGATCAGCCAATTATTAATAAATTACTAAACTAATTACTAATTAACTAATATTTTCCAATCATATAAAGTAGGGTATCAAATTAAAGGTCTTGACATCCTAATTAATAATATATAATTATTGTTGTGATATTTAGAAGTTGTGAGTTTGTGATGTTGTCTTTGATATAAACTTGAAATTAGCGGGCGTAAATGAGCGGTAAACGACCCGTGGACCATGGCTATGTAGGAATGAACATTATTTGTTGCCGTTATATCTAATATTAATAGTTATCATATAAATAAAATCAAGACTTAAATATAAATATTTTAATATTGGATTTTTTATCTTTAAAATAAGAAAGTTAAAAAATTAAGAAGGCAGCGGAAAGGTATAAGAACTATGAGACCATGGTAAACAGCTCTTTCATTTTGACCCGCCCACGAGACAGGAAGGATTGAAGAGATGCTAGCAGTGGACGTGTACTGACCTCGAGGCGAAAATACGACAACGAAGCACAAAGGAAGAACCACGCGGAGAACAAAAAACCCAGATGAAACAAACAGAAAATGACGCACAACTTAGTAAATCTGGCCAGTTGCGATTATATTAAGGTGAATTTTAAGTTTAGTTAATAAAATATTGTAATTTGTAACATACGTGCTTATATATTATTATGTTTTTTATTAATTTTAAAATTCATTCTGATTAAATTTTTATCTATTTATCTGAGGTTTCAATGGTTCTTGTTAATAATACAAAGAGGAAATACTCTGGCAAAAGGAAAATTTAATTATTACAATAATGTTCATTTATTCTTTTAAAACTCAGTCTTTGACAAATTACATTGTTATTATTACTAAACTTTTATTTTACCTTACTAATATGGCACGCAACTGGCGAGATTTTTATAATTCTCTCCTATTTCTCTTCTTTTACTTGATCCGCCGTGAGGTCAGCCTTATCCGCAAATGTCACCTCAATCCTTCTTCTCTTGATATAAATATTCTTCCATTAACTGCTCTTCCATACTACAAATCACCATCAATTACAAAAATGTCAATTCTTCTCTTATTTCTGCGGAACCACGCTCTCTTCTTTTACTAAAATGAATAACACTAAACATTCTTCTCCCATCACAGGCTAACAACTATTGCACATCTCTCTCTGTGTCATCTCCCTCTCTTACCAGCTGAACCCCCACTTTCCACTGGCCATTTGCCGCTCTTTTTCAAATTCAAATGTCTTGATACATTAATTTGACAACATCAAAAATCACAACAATGTAATAAATTAATGAAAAGTTTTGTAAAATCTAATTTTCCTTTTGCCAGAGTTTCTTTTTTGTATTAACAGAACTGTTAAAACCTCAGATTAAATTTGAAAATGTAGATAAAAAACATAATATTTGGCGCCCGTGTAAGGAACGTGTTAATGAGGAAATCTGGTTAAAGGATTGTTTAGATAAGCGTGTCACAAAAATTGTTGTTTAATTTTGATGTAAAGGTTAGAATTCAGTCATGGAAAATGATAAGCCTAGTTTCAATTTTGATCCAAATGAGCAAAGTATAATTAATAGACATGTAGATAATAAAGAGAATGTGTTCAGCAAAAGGCAATCACTTGTTAGTCCGAGCGTATCAAATGATGGTCAAAATTTTAGTTTAAATGAATCAACCCGGGAGGAGAATAAGATAGAGAAGATGTTGAAATTAATATTGGAAAAAAATAAATTAATATTTGAAGAAAATAAAAGAATATTTAAATAAAATAAAATAAATTTTGAAGAAAATAAACGAAATGTTGAAGAAAATAAACAGAATTTTTAAGAAAATTAAAAAGAATTATCTAATAAAATGGATAAATTGGTGGAGGAAAGTGATGAAAAATTTGAAATAATTAAACAAGGATTACAAAATTCTTTCAAAGATTTAAATGTAAAACTGGATGAAAAAATACATCCTTTAGAAACGGATTTAAAACCGGAACTGGAAAATCAAAAAAATGATTTTAAAGAATATAACTTAGAAAACGAAAATAAACTTGTAGATCATGAACAAAAATTAATTAAAAATTATTTAGGTACAATTAAAGAAGAAAGTAATGATAAAGGTAATAAAAAGGAGAAGGAAGTGGAGGATATAAAAAGTATAATGGAGTGAAATACAATTAAAATGTCGAGTTACTCTAGTGAACCTAAATTGATAATTGATCGTGATATAATACGAGTGATGGATAGTCATGATAAGTTAGAGATTCAACAATTTAAAAAATCTGACCCGGTAGATATTTTAAGTCAATTAAAAAATACAATAGGTAAAAGTTTGGATTGGGATAAATTCTAATTTAAAATTAGATTTAAAAAAGTGAAAGTAAACAAAAATTTTTATAGACTAGCTCAAAAATTTTTTTAAATCGGACCCGAATGTTTTGATATTTAGATGTTGTGAGTTTGTGATGTTGAACAGAAAAGAACGCACAACTTAGTAAATCTGGCCAGTCACGATTATATTAAGGTAAATTTTAAGTGTAGTTAATAAAATATTGTAATTTGTAACATACATGCTTATATATAATAAATTAATGAAAAGTTTTGTAAAATCTAATTTTCCTTTTGCTAGAGTTTCTTTTTTGTATTAACAGAACTTTTAAAACCTCAGATTAAATTTGAAAATATAGATAAAAAACATAATATTATGTTTCATCTTTAATGGACTCTTATTACAAAAAGTCGCAAAAACAGGCGATAAAATGGTTTTCGCAACTTTAACAAAATCCTTAATTGTGTAATAAATCACATTTGAATTTTAGTTTTATATATAGGTTAGTGGGTATATTAAGGTCAGTATGAAGGGTAATATTTGTGATATAAAAATTGGCGTCGACTTAATATGTGATAGAAATACTATTGGACAGTGATTTACCGATTCCTTCCCTACGGAGAACATAGGAACTTTATCTCCAACAGTTTCAAATTCCACTTCGGTCAGATTCATAATTTCATTGCCGCACTCAGATTGGTCGACCATCTGCAACACAAAATCTTGCGGGTCTACTTTATCTTCAACTATCGGCGCCTCAGTCTTTGTCTTCAACCAGTGCTTATTTGATCTCTAAAAAACACATTTCAAGTAATATAATTTATTTCCATATAACAACTCAATTTGTAACTTATTAGCTTGTTAAGATTTAATACAAACTTACGAGGAACGTGATTGTAAGAGCTTGTAAACATTTAAAAAAACAATAACAAAATATTTAAAAAAAAAGTAATTTATTTCTAGTGAAAAGCATGACTTTTGTATCATAGTAGGTAATAAACCAGTTCTCCTAATTAGTGAAATTGGAATGAAAAATACTTGATTTTTATGTTAGTAAAAGGACGTAGGCCTGTCATGCGATAGTGGCACTTCAAATGTGGGTTTATCAATTTGGAAGATTCTCCTTATCTCCAGTTACAAGCGAGATCACCTCAACCTTGATTGGTCTTTTCTACATACAGAGCCCTCATTTGCAGATAAGACTTGTAGATTTCAATCCCTGAAGTATAGTTTTTCTGTGGCTAGTAATTATTAATAACTAAATATTTTTAGCTGCACTCTCATAAAGACCAGAAGAACATTCATCACAACTGAAATCAGGATCGACTATACGACTAATATAATATCAATTATTAATATAAAGTCAGTTTATGTTAAACTGAAGAAGACCTGACCGTGAATCAAGAGGTCATTATCATTGTATTTTCTCTTTGGCTGATAAAATTTATAAGTTAATATTTTTAACTGGGGTTAGGGCACGTGAAAAGTTTTGTTTTTCTTGCTATTATTGAAGTAAGGACCTTCAACCAGCCAAACATCCTGTAGGTGTCTACTTATTACATACTTACTCCTTTTGGAAAGGAATCACTCTGTGTTATTACAACTTCATTGAAATTCTAGGTATCTTAAATAATATTTATAGTCATTATTTCCCACTTAGTATTTTCAAACATTTAATAATAAAATTATTGATACTTAAAAAAAAAAAAAAAAAAATCAACCAAAACGTATTTAAACGCTCACATCAGTGTAATGAGAGAAAATTATTGAATTTGGATAAAGTAAGAAAACCTAAGAAGGGCTTCAAGAAGTGGACCAGCATTAATGGTGTCTCCTGCTTTTTCCACTGGGGATCTAGAGAACCTGGTTTGGTCCGCCTGCTCCACTTTGGAGTATTCTTCTCTCCGCCTTCTGTTTCTCAAGAATTATATTATTTCAGAACAATCCCTGTTCCTCTGAACAGGCTGCCCCTCGATCTTCATGGAAGAAGAGAAGTACCAGGAAACAGTTCTTCATTCAGTTACCTGTATTGAAAGCTGGAGACACTGGTTCAAATGATCTAAAGGCGTCAAGAAGCGAGAAAATAATATTTAATTACCTTCACATATTTCTTTACAATATCTTCTACACCTGCTGTGTCATAAATAAATTTATAGAAATCATCGTCTAAATCGTTGCTCCATATTTTTCTTTTATTTTTGCCAGAATCAGATGTCTAAAAATAAAAAAAAGTTAAAAACATTGTTTGAAAGCAGAATATAAGTTTTTAGACAATATCATATTTCAATTAAACATTATTTTATGAAACCTGAAAAAAATTTCAACTTTGAGTTGTGGATAGTTAGGTTTATTTGGTTGTAGTTTCGCAATGTTAACCCAAGATAATAATTTGACTTTTTCCTAACAGACTTACTAGTATAGAAGTACTTATTATACTACTACTATTATACTACTACTGCTTGTATTTAATACAGTATTATATTCAGTTCAGGAGACAGCATAACATGTAGCTCAAAAGAAAGACGGTTGGGGAATACAACCTCACAGAAGTGGGCTGCTTTTTCTAGTCAGTTGAAAAGAAACCTACAAGGCCTTCCTCAATTGTTTCTAGGGAGTACATGACAAGAACAGAACACCACTCAAGTTCTGTTTCAGGGCTTCAAGGTTAGCAAGAAGAAAAACCAAGAGATTCTATAGCTCATGGAGTCATCAAACAAAGTTTGATTTATCAAATAGTAGTTTTCAATTATTTCTTACAGAATTGCAAGGTCTTGAAGAGTTGCACAGTTCTTTGGTGATTGGCTTCGGCGTGCAACATTCCTTTTCATTCACGATAATTTCATCTCCGTCGCCATGTGACGGAAGTTCCATCACACATTCCACTTCCCTCTTCCGCTCACCCGTTTTGTACATGCAGCCCGAGCACGGGCCCCAGCCCCAAGTTTTCCACCTAGGGAATTTCATTTATTAAATACAAGTTAAAAATTCAAGTCAAATGAGATACATCTCACATTTATGGGTTTTAATTTAATAACAGTTTTAATGAGATTTCCTAATGATAGTACACTAAAACCACAGCATATGATATATATTACTGATCGAGAAGTTTATGTCTTTAATTTGACGGATTTTTAAATACAAGCAATCCATAATAATCCCTTCATTATTTTCATGATACTGGTCTTATCAATAAAACTTTCATTCCAAGTATCATCTATCTATATAAAACTAGGGTTGGAAAAAAAATTATGAATACACTTTTGATGACAGGAAGAAATTATAATATTTAATATTCCTTCTTTAACAGTTCTTAGAATAGTTGATTTGAAGATGATTTTTGTAGCATTTGAAGACCATTCGTTATTATGGTTAAATTATATTTATACTTCTGTCAGAGAGTTGATACTTATACGGTGATTGAATACAGTTCTGTGATGACCTTATTCTGTAGGTTTTCTATCAGTTGAAGTTGACGTGTCTTTTAACTTTGCTCTCAGCCAGTCCATTTCTGAAGGAATATACTTGGGTATTCCTATTCTCAGTATTGGTTCATCTGTTGTTCCAGGCTTCAGTAGTCCAGACCTCTTTGGATGTATTCTTAACAGGAAGAGAAAGATCTTGAGATGAATCTTAACCTTACAACTTGACGCACAACTAAATATTAAACACTAGGAGATGTGATTACATTTGGATTGAAGCTGGAAGCGATATATTCTACCAGTATTGGTGGAGTAAGGGAGTAGGGTGTCAATTAACACAGTATTGGTCCTCTTACTGTGAAGTGGTATTACTTATTCATTAGATACTCAGTATTAAAACAAAATAAATTATGGAAAACTACTGTATATATTTTCAATTCTATTATACAGATTGTTTGTTAGTAATGTAAGAAAAGCTTACTTGGTCCTACATTTCTGTGTGTTGCAAGTCCTTGTTAGAGGTTCAGGCTTAGTCTTAGCATCGCACAAACTCTCTTTAACTTTTCCGTGTGATTTTTCAACACAGGATGGTTTACATATCTGGATTGAAAGGAATACTAATTTATACAGCAATCGGATTAAATTATAAATTATATATATGTACTAGTTATACTACTGCTAGTAATGGCCTTGCTATTTGTTCCATTATATAAAATATACCTCTTGATCAGATGCTACCCTTATCTCTAAAGCCCTTTGCTAAGGTAGTATCTTTCATCATACTTACATTTTTTTATCCCCTCACATTATTCTTTTTATTAGCTGAAATTATCCTTTATATTCTTGACATTAAATTTTGGATTGATTTTGTGTGGGTATAACAACTAACGTAGGACTTTGCTGATATATAGGATACGTTTGTTAGACAACATTGTGTTAACTTACATCCTCCGATCAGTTCACCTGTCCTTACGATCAGACCTTATAAACCAGCCTACCAGACAGGTGGGTCCTATGGTTGGTCTACCTCTTGGGTGGATATTTTTTTTTTTGTTTTGGAGGTGAAGGGTTTATTTTTTTTAGAGGAGATGGAAGTTTTTCAAATTCATCTATTTCTCTATACCTAGTAAACAAATTAAATGGTACGTGCTGTGAACAAAATGTATCTAGGGATAGTGTGGATGTGAACCGGATAACAAACTGGTTAGCTTATTTTATTTCATTTTACTGTATATGACTGGCACCTTCCTTAATTAATTTTAAGGGATTTCTTTTAATTTAATATTGTAATCGTCAGATTTTATCTGATTGTCTTTTATTCTATAAAGTTCCACCTATGATTTTTTTTATTGAGCTTTACACTTAAATTTTCTTTGTCATGTAACATTTCTTTCCCTTTTGTTAGGCAGAGTTGATTTTTTTTTTAATTGTAATTCATTATCATTCCTAGGGAACTTGATCCCAGAATAAAGTTTTTTTGTTTTTTTTCTGACTATCGCAGTAAAGACAGATAGACATTCTTGGCACCTAACTAACTGTTTGAATGCATGTAGATACTCTGAGGTAAGGCAAACGTGTGAATTTGTTATTGTTTATTATATAGCAATAGTAAGGTAAATATATAAATAGTAAAAATACAATAAGCCGAAATGCCCTAGTTACCGCACTTCCTCCGCCGCACCTCGCTGAACAGGGCCCCCACTCGACGAACTCCCAATGATAGGAAGGATCAGCGATGGCTTCGTCCGTAGCAATTGCATACTCGTACTGTATACCAGGGTTCTCATTCTTGAAGTATACGTACTAAACAGAAATACAAAGTGCATTTGCCTGTGTTTTTTTTTTCCATAAATATTAAGCCACCTATATTTGAGTATTATGGTATGGAAGCCCCTCTAGTTCAATTTGGGGTTGCACCAAACAAAGTGGCAACACTGTGCTAAGTACTAGTGTAACCTTCCTACGTAAATTATGTATGCGGCTCACTTGTAAAAGTGTACATTTCTTCCGTTGGAATAAATCAAGTTAGTTAATTAAAGTTGTCTAAACACAGTTAAAATATCTTAGTGATTGTTGTGGTTTTATAGATTGATGGAATAAAAAGTGTCGTCTCTCTGCAATATTTTAATCAGCACAAATGTTTTTGAATGATCCAACAGTAATATTCAGTGGAAAAATTAACAAATGTCTGATGAGCTAAAGTTTATCTCGTAGCTATTTAATATTTAACTAATTAATGAAAATTGGTAATAACTGTTATTTGTTTTGATGGTTATCAGATATTTGTTAATTTTAGCACTGAATGGCAATAAAAGACGTTGTGGAGAGACAAGACATTTTATTTTTTACAATGATATATTGTTGGATCGTTTCTTTTTTAATACAGAATTTAAAATATTCCAAGAATCAAATGTTAAAAAATCATTTTTATGTTTTATATTTAAAGTAAGAAGATTTACTTAATGAGTTTGTGTTTTTTCTTTTAAAGACTTGGGTTATATTGATAAAAAAAACAAAATGTTAGATTTTCATCATATTGTTTTATGGACGTGGAGGGGACTGCGCCAGATCCTTCTGCAAGACTGTTTGAGGATGGTAACAACTACTTTGGGAGCCACTGGCATTTTTTTTTTCATATTAGTCAGGTCATAAATATGTGGAAACTTCGTTCATAAATAATTATGAAGAAAATCTTAACTTTTTTTTTCGATCTATCTAAGCCGGTTCATAAAAAACAGCGACTTCCACTTATAACTATTTTCATGAAATACACTTTTGAAAGTAATTTCTGAAAACTCGAGAACACTCAGAGAGAAGGATAATCAATTCTTTTTTCTTATTAAAATGGCGATACAGTCGTACACACTACACTAAAACAGTACTTGAATAATTTAGAAATCTACTTAACCTACTGTGTGACAGATTTGTCATTTCAATAAACTTGCCTTTAACGCTTCAAATATCAATTCTTATATCACTTATCACTGGCGTAACTTTAAAATGAATGTTTATAGTTTTGTTGTCTGTATTACAGTCTATCCCTGCTCTAAATGTATGCAAAAATTGTCGAAGAAGCTGCTAGTGAATAACAGTTGTAGTATTATTGTTATATTAACAAATATCACCTACATATAGATTAAAGTCTTCTTTTGTCGGACCTCGAATATGAATTTCCTCTCTATCTTCTTCCGGTTTTGTATATAGAGCAAGAACTCCTCCTATGGTGAATTCTCCAGGCGGTTTCTCGGTGCTAGAAATATAATAAGTTTTTTGTCTCACCTTACAGAAAAAAATTCCAAGAGGTAAAATATTGATCAAAAAGATCAAATGAAAATCATTTTGGGCTAGCAGTTTCTATAAGCTTCTCCCTAAAGATGTAGGCTGTTCTTGGTACCAACGGTTTACGTGAATGACAAAGGAAATGTCAATTATTAAAAAAAGTTACGAATAAATGTTCGTCGTCTTCATATTGAAGAGACATATTGTCTCTTCAGCCTAAATCTGCAAGCTAACAAACAATGTATACTACAGCTTAATATCAACCGGATATATAATGAAACTAAGAAAATAACACTTTCAAAGTGATAAGCAGGTATACGAACGAGCACTGCATATGCCCATGGCCACTGCCACCTGTATAAACTTGAGAAATTTGAACTTTTTATTGAACTAAATTATTTGTATCGTTGACTACTTATTGAAACTAAATAAATATTAACATATTACCATTGATAAAAAAAAAATCGTTCCAGTTTTGGTACCACCCCCAGGTATAATGTGTACGTGTGTGTGTGTAAGTATAGTACATATATATATACTGCGTGGAGTACAGTAACTATATATATATATTTAATTCTAATAGATATAATAAAAATAAATAATTATTTCTATCACATAAATCGATAATAACTTCTAGTTCCATACAAATGATTAGGCGAGGTGAACAGCTGTTCGGCTTCCTTAATCCTCAGTTGCAGGTCACCGCCCGTGGAGATAGGGTGGGGTTAGTTCTTCTGTAGTTGTCCTCTTGTGGTAAATGTGTCACTACAGTTTTTTACTTATTGTGTTGATATTCCGATGCTCATTGGTCAAGATAGTAGATAACGAAAATGGATCTTTATATAAGTTTGATTTGCGATCAGGTATTTCGATTCACGTTGATCAGCATAGTATACAACGAAAATGTGTTTACTTGCTTTATAATAATGTTGACTTGGTAATTAGGTATTCTAATCTGTGAGGCAAGAAGTCTGGTGATGGGCCAGGAAATGCTCAGGGTCAAGTGGGGTGTGTCTTGTCTTAGAGGTACTGCGGCTGGCATGGGACGTGTCATCCTCAGGCCGCATCGAAACTAGGTGGTGATATCGCACAGATCGAGGAGCTTGCAGAGAAAGCTTAGCATGGGCAAAAGCCAAAGGAAGAAAGCTTTGAGGCAAGGCAAGATAAACTTGAGGGGAAAAATTCTAAGAACAGTTCTATCGCAGGAGAATGGAGTGGCCCAGACGAAAGTAGCTGTCGCAGGGTAGAGTGTTATGGTTTTAGCTTTATAAGGTAAGGCGCCATCTTACATAGTTTTGACCACAATACTCTATCATGTGAGGCACCTTTGTCTGAGTTGCTCCAGTCTTTTGTTTAGAGCCGTTCTTAGATTTTTTTCCCTCAAGTTTCTTTTGACTTACCTCACTGTTTTCTTCCTTTGGCGTTTGTTTTTACAAGGCACTTTTTGCCAGTTCTTCGATCCGTGTGATATTGGCATGTAGTTTTGAAGCGATTTAAGGACGGCATGGGCTCATCTCAGCGACATTATTTTCAACACATGACACGCATGAGTATTTTTAGCTCTGAACTTTATTTTTATCCTCACAGCAATATAGGGATTTGATCAGAAGGTTTGTTGTCCAGGCATGTCTTCACTGGACTGGGCTGGTGTGGTTTGATCTAGTCTTGTTTCATCTCATGCTGACTAGTCGTTCTAGTCTGGTCTTCGTAGGTTTGTCAGTAATAAAGGAGTTCATTCATATTTGTTTTCCAGGTCTGGCATGGTCTTTGCTTTTCTCCTCTGTTTCGGACTTGTCTTCTCTGGGCTGACAGTAATAAAGGGGTTGTAGTGAAGCCGTTATAAATAACTATAAGTTTGGTTAGCTGATATAAATAACAGTGTGTTACGACACCTGGCATGTTTTCAGAAGTTTTCAGTTTTGAGTGTATACATATTGTTTGCAATATCTATGTCTCATGTATTGTGTAAATAAATTGTGTCGCGTTATTCAATTACATATGAAAATGTGTCTCATTATTCGGCCCCTTGTCACAACAGGGGTTCAATTAAAGATAGTTGTTGTACAGGTAGGTCTGGTCCATTGCTTAAGTTAGGCTCTTGCTGTCATCCTTTCGGAACAGAGGTAAAAGAATCGCGGTTGCGTGTATCCCAACAAAATTTTGATTCATTTAAAATGGCCTACTTTGCATCCTCAAGCATCGATGTGTTTCCTATGAGCCAGGCGGCATAGGCTCATCTCAGTGACATTATTTTCAACACATGACACGCATGAGTATTTTTTAGCCCTGAACTTTATTTTTATCTTCATAGCAATAAAGGGGATTTGGGTCTTTCAGGGCCCATGATTGTTTTTAATAATTTCTCAAGTCTATTATCTGTAAATGAATGGTTCATTCCCATTATTGGGGAAATTGTTTAGTAAAAGATGTTGTAGTGTTTGAACATATTTATTCTGGTGGCCAAAAATTTACAATGTCATTTATTAATTGATCAAACAAATTATTACCGCTATTTCTATTGCGCTATAAAAATTCACACAAATATGAACGATCAAACTTCTTCTTGTACCATGTTCTTTTTTGTTTCTTGCCTTTGCTTGTACCCATAACGATTCAATTCGTTGTGTGTGACTACCCGTGGTGGGATCTAGGAAAATTTGTGAATGATTCACAGTACAATGCTGGTAATTCATTCCTGGTATGTTAATAATGCGGGGTAGGATGACCACATGTCAATATCATGTGGTGGGTAGTTCACATGGGTGAATACAGTCTGATATTGTTTTTAGAGTGTTTCCGATGTTCGGTTTGGCGCGCGATACATAAAGCATTGCTTATCTTCCCGACAGACACTTCCGAAGACCCATTGATTATGATCAATTCTACCAACGAGATTTTTGCGCCGAGAAAAACTCAATTCGTCTATCTCAACTGCTTTCCCTGGCCCTCCGATCTTTCTGATTTTTTTTTAATAAATAATCCGCGCAAACTTCACGAAACATATTTTTCCAATCTGTAATACCATCGGTTGCTAATCCTAGTTCCTCTTGACAAACTTTAGTAGATGCATATTCTTTTGCCCAGCAGTATAGCAAAATAACAAATTTATTAAATGGCAAATTACCGTTTTCCAAAAATGTTCCTTTTCTCAATTCAAAGGTGTCTTGGCAGCCTCTCACGTTGCATCTCCATCTATCCTTCTCGCCTGGATAAAGTTTCATTTGATGGCCATTAGAACACATTTTTTCACTTTGCAATACCCCCTTAGATTGAAGAAACAAAACCACTTTTTCCTTCGTATCTAATTCAGCAGCTAATTCAAATAACGGCATGATGTTTTTCTTCAGGATGACAAGACTAAACTGAAATATAATCAGGTACCAAGGTTCGCTAAGACGGGTCAAAGTAAACATTACAGGAAAGGTGAAAGGTGGCAAAGTAACCGAAGCAATGCTAGATATGAGTGGGGTCCCTATTCCCAAAAAGAGCCCTTAAATTAGTCTTTTAGAATGCTAAAAATAAAAAAAAATTACTTGTTACTTATGTGTGAATGCAACTAAAACATTTTAGTTGGGTATTTTCTACTACACAGTATAATAATATTTATACTAAATAGATAAAAAACATTACAAGAAAGGTCAAAGGTGGCAAAACAATGCTAGATATCATACATTTTTGTATTACTCCTTATCATAGGCAAACTAGTCCCCGAAAATTCAATTATATTTCACATTTTGTCCCTGCTGTCAGATCCGTGCCCATGGAACTTGGAGTCGCTTCGAAAGGAAGATTCATAATGGGAAAACCATTCATTTCGTTAGGATATTGTGGATGTTTTATATTCGAGTCCCAATCCTGCCAGTTAGGTTTTCGTCGGGTGTTATTCTATGTGGTATAAACATTAGTGAAATACATTTTCAAATAAACGGCCTCTTTGCAGGCTGTGTGTATGGAGAAATCAATAAAAAAGCAAAACAAAAAACAAACAATGTAGATGAATGAGAGAACTGTTAATTCGTGTTTTAGCTGATTAGGCAAATAATGATAAGGCCCTTTCAATTAATTAAAAAACTAAAAGGGAAAGTTTTAACGATAAAAGACTTAAATATCTTTCTATTCTGATGTGTTGGATGTAAACATTGTGTCAATAAACAAAATCTGGAATACTGAATACTATACAAAAAATCCTCTTTAATTAATATTTGATGGCTCGTATCCGGTTACGCGGCTGACGGAGGAGCGTGGGGGACTTCCCAAGACTCCGCTTCCTCTTTCGCATGCGAAGGAGGTGACAACCATGTGGATTTATGAGGCCTCTTGTATGTTTGTAAATACTGTATGAATGAGCGAGAGAATGAAAATTGTAAATATGGTATGAATGAGAACATTTATCACAATTACATATTGCCCAATGAGGCAAATTGTAATTTTATCGTAATAAATTAATATATAAATGACTACCATCAAGGCTATTTTGATCAAGTAGTGGAGAAAATACACAGCTAATAGGAAGGCATTTTAAACACAGCTAATTAAATTATGCATAGCAAAGCTTGAGACACAACTTAATTTGGCCAGTGGAGTGAACGAACCGTTCGCGAAACTTGCAACTATTAAGAGTCACTACAAAGTGACTGACCATTCAACGAACGGTTGCATTGATAACTGCAGAGCCGATGAACAGATAGCCTGAAAGAAACCTACATCCATTCATAGAATGACCATAGTAAAAAGTTAAGTTGAAATAAAGTTAATTTAAAGAATTACAAATATGAAATAAGTTATAAAGATTTTCTTACTTATTAGCGTTGAAGTAAATTTTCGAGTCGGAGGAGCCTGCTGCTAAAATATTTTCCGCCGATGCGAGCTCTTGTATGTCAACATTCGTACTGCCTTTTGGTATCGTAGTTACTTTTACATAACCTGAAAGATTTGAAGATGTATTGTAATGATATTTATTTAGTTTTGTGGGCCACCGGATAAATCCAATCGCAACTAGCAATTAGCAAGTAAAACTAAAACCTTTTTGCAAATCAAGAAATTCGACATAAATATTTTTTGCCCTTGATTAACATGCAGCTTTATTTGATGCTTCAAGCCATTTTCAATGTAATTTGTATTTCAATGTATATTAATTAGGAGGTTTTAGAGGTTAGACGAGATCTAGTAAAAACAAAAGTAATTGGTACAGGATAGCTCAGTTGGATAGAGCACCTAATTGGAGATGAGGAGGTCCAGGGAGGGTTCGATTCCCTAGCTCCAGTCAAATAATTAAAATAGTTTATTTAATGGGATGCCATTTAATTGTTCTGGATTTGATTTCTTTATCAAATTCAGAATCAGCGTACAATTATAATACTATTTATATTTAACTAAATTTATTACTGTCCCAATCTATTTTAATCCAAAGTAATTTATAGTAATAAATTAACGTGATTGTCAATGCAAGGAATTTCTTTCATATAAATCAACTTTTTTAATATGATATGCTTTATTTAAATTATTGATCATAGTCAATGCCATTAAAATATCAAATAGCATGAATTCAGATGAAAAATCCCTTAAATAAAATTATGGATATTTACATTGACATTGATCTACTCAATTTTTAAATCTAAAGTGGTGTCTTCATTACAAAGAAGTTCGGGCTGGCCTGTCACTAAACCTGCTTCTCAAAACTCCAGTCTTCCGTCATCCTCCTGGTCTCAAAGATTTAATTCTTAGATTTAATTCTATTACCATAAACCGCTACCGCTATAATAAATAATTTTAAAAAAAGTATAATATTAAAGATATCATGCATACATAAAATAAATATACATAAGTAAAACATACCAACGCCTTTTTTCGCATTAAATGTCCCATTGTTGACTTTACAGCGTGTTCCGTCACCGTTACACTCTCCACAAATGTCTTCCACGGCTGGAGAATCAATGACCCAGTCACAACCAACGTGCTAGAATTAAAACGAGATATGAAGCAGACTAGACTAGAAATAAAAAGGTTAAATTATAATTTATAAATATATTCACTGACAGGCAAAAAATTCCACCCACTTGTAAAAAAATTGTATTTGTATATAATACATGGTAATTGTATATAATACTTATTATTTATTAACGTTTATTAAATGGGCCTTTGTTTAAAAATTAAATCACTCGTATTTTTATCCTAAAAGAGATTAATGACAGGATCATTTAATAGCGCGTATTTCCTCCTCTTGCCTTTATTACTTCTTGAAGACGCCTCGGCATACTTTCCACCAGTCGGGAAATGTCCCTTTGCTGGAGGTTAGTCCATTCTTCCCGAAGAGCCCTTTCAAGGTCCTGCAGTGTATCAGGAAGTGCTGAACGCGCTCTTATTCGTCTTCCGAGGTTATCCCATAAATGCTCGACAGGGTTCAAATGTGGAGAACGTGCTGGCCAGGCTAAGACGAATGTTGTGCTGATGAAGGAACGTCTGTACTATGCGAGCGACATGTGGACGTGCATTAGAAATGAATGATCGCTGATTTCGATGAGGATAGGCAACACATGAGGTTCCAGAATCTCATCTACATAGCAAGTGGCCGTCAAAGACCCTCCACGAACAACAACCAATTCTGTGCGGCACTCCATTGAAATCCCAGCCCACACCATTAAGGAACCACGTTGAAAAGGTTGGCTCTGGGTGAAATTACAGACTGGATACCTTTCATTTCTTCTTCTCCACACCCTTTCACGCCCGCCTGGAGATCATAGAGCAAATCTAGATTCATCTGTAAAAAGTACAGCACACCATTCGTCCATAGTCCAATGACTTTGTTCTCGAGCAAAAGCCAGCCGTATAACTCTGTGAGTTCTGGTCAATTCTGGTCCTCTTACTGGGCGAAAAGCCATTAGTCCATACTCATTTAATCTTCTCCGAGCAGTACGTTCAGAAATTTGCACACCTCGAACTTCTTGGAGCTGATTAATCGCTTGAACAACGGTAAGGTGCAGGTTTCGTAAAATTCTTAAAGTAAGAAACTGGTCATCCTGTGGTTCTGTTGCCCTAGGCTGTCCAGAACCGGCCCTTCTATGGTAAGACCCAGTTTCTCGAAAACGCCTGACGGCGTCTCGTAGAGTTTCATAGGGAACTCCGATGGCATTAGCTACATATCTAATGGAACGTCCATCATCAATAAGTGCCACCCCACGTGCAACATCCTCAGCACGAAGTGGCATTTTTAAACTTAAAATTAAAATATCGAAGCCGAAAACTAAGAAATTTGTTGCACCAGAACGCAAATGACACTGAATAAACATTTTTTATTCTATGGAAAGTAAACATTGGGAACGACAGTCCTTTAATTGAATTAAGGATTATGGGTTACTATCCTCTATATTGACATTTCTAATTGAAAAAAAAAATACATATTTATTCATAAAAAAAATTGACCAATCCAAAGCAGAAATATTTTGAGATGAAAACATGAAAAAAACATGGTGGACTTTTTTTCCTGTCAATGTATATCAATAACTACGTCGAACCAAACAGTTAGCTTTTTTTATATAACTGATTATTTTTTTTTTAATAGGTATTGTAATGATATTTATCAGTTTGCAATGTTAGAGGGTAATTTTATGCAATTGATATTAATATTTTTTTTTGCTTGGTTAAAAAGTGTAGAGTTGTAGAGGTACTGACATGGGACATTGCCTATAAAATTGTTTACATATTAAAATTTGTAAATGTATATAATAAATAGCAAATAGCAAGGTGTTTAAGGGTTTTTTTGCTCTCAAAACCTCATTATTATATCATCATTCATTATATAATAATAATATTTCTTAGTAATTAATTTTACTAGCTGAATTACCAATCGTTGCCAGTGATGGTCCGAGTATTTGCATGGCTTACACATTACGTTTCAAACGATATTTTAATACAAAATTTCGAAGAAAGTACTACTAATACGACTTAATACTAAAATATCTCATAAATAGTAACCACTGTTATGTTAGCTAATACATGTCTGGGTTTAATCCCTTTTAAAACTACAATCTACTCAAATTTTAAAATAATTTTTACAACGTCAGCTCTCATTAGACAGACAATTAATTAGTGGGCCGAATTTTAAATCCTGATCTGTTAAAATTATCACGAAGTGCTTAGCTAACATAAATGTTAACGATTGCTTTCAACTGGTTGCGTGATGGTTATGTGTGTCAGGGCCTTTTCATTTAGTCCGTGCAATAAGACTCAATCTATGTTTTTTAATTATTGTAATAATACTTTTTTTTTCTTCATTAGGAGATTTTTAGTTAGAGGAAAATAACGAAAAAATAAATGTTTTAGACCAGTGTCTTAAGAAAACCCTATGCAAAAAGAATACAAGTCATCCTCTCGAAGACAAAGGGCTTACGAAGGAATGGACCCTGTGGGTGTGACTGTATTGTTGACCAGATCAGGTTCTTAAATGCTTTTTGCTAATACTTAACACTTATTAATTGACTGTTAAAATTATCTGTTTATTGACCAGAAATGTTTCATTTTATTTGTCAAAGCACATGGGTAACTAGCAAAAATATTTTAAAAAATCAGACCGGATGATGTTAAATACACAAAATCTATTGTTGCTCCTCAAAATTGTATTTAAAAATAAATACACTATTTGATTATATCTTTAACCGTAGGGAGAAAACAACTTTAAAACTGATTTTTTTTTTAAAGTAATAACTAAATAAAGTATTATAGAAATCATAAAACAGAAATAACGCACAACACACAGGCCGTGGATGCAAGTGTCTTTGCTTCCTGGTTTGCATCGCGTGCCATCTTTGGCCCTCGGTTGAAGTTTTGCCAGAGATCTCTTGTCATTCAGGCAATAAAGTGCGCAAGGATTTGCTGAAACATGCAAGCACAAGAATATTATGTCTTAATATATTTCGATGCGTTCATATTTATGTGTTTTATCCGGGATCATTGAAACAAGTAAACAATTGTTGTCTTGTTGTAATAGAAGGTTTATCTGAAAGTCACATGTCCGCCATGCATAAGTGTAAACAATGTAAGAGACAACATGGCCAGACCCCAGCTGGGTGAAAAACACAGTTCCAACCTAATCGTTAAAATATGTAACAACGTGACATTGGGAATTTTCAGGGCTGAAAGGTGGGCTGGTTTATTATTTGCATAGTGAAATATACTCACTGTCCAACTGGGTATCTATATTTTTAAAACAGTTTGGAAATTTCAAGTGCTTGAAGCAGGACTTGAGCAAGTTACCAGCTATTGTGACGCCCAACCACTCGCGTACTTAAATAACGCGTATTTAAATAATTATGTTTATTTTTTAATTGAAGTTTAATTAATCATTAACAGATTTCTAATGTATATTTCCTTTAATATTTTTTTTTGTGTCTGTATATAATAACTTAACATTCCATAAGGTTGTTAAAGTACTTCGTTCTCACTGGAGATCTCTTCCATGCGGGCCCTACAAACTTTACCAGCGATCCAGTCCGCCTCTCTCCAGATCACAATCGCCTTTGGGATCCGTTTTTCACCGTTTTTAGGGTTTTCGCCTAACCATAGACACCGAGTGTGAATTCGTGGTCATTACAGGACCACATAAACTACCTATAATACCTAGTATGTATCTCTTCTCCTGAACATAGTGCACTGTCGGGGCACACCTTCTAAAATCGTTTGGAGTCAGATCAATACGAATGTCCGCCGACTAGGCCGCCAGTAAAGGTCAAAGACCACAGGTCTACCGCCGAACAGCCCGACAGCAGTATCTGTAATTTTGATGAAACTCAGCGCAATTTTCATTTTATATAGCCATCTGTCCTGTACTGTCTCTTGGGCATGATGATCAGCTTGGAATTACTATATTGCGAAAGCATTTTAATTGTATTAAATTACTTAGCGGTTAAATTAATCGGAATAGACGGTATAAATATTATAAACTGACTTATAGAAGTATAGATTGGTCAATTTAATTATTGGCTTTCTTTTTTGTTTGTTTCCGTTATAAATATTATTGTTTTGTGTTCTGCCAATAATTGTAGAACAGAAGTTGATGCTATAAGGCACAGTTAACTAACTAGGCTTTTTATTTTTATGATTTTACTTACAAGTGTTCCTGTTTTGTTTTAATATATTTTAATAGCTTCATTATCATAGAGTTTATTCTAATTAAATGTTTAAAATCGGTCGTAGGCGACTATGGCTGACGGATTAAGCTCTATAGTATATAATATTTATAATTTTAGGTTTTGGTAACATTTTTTTTTGTTTAAATTAACACATTATCGGGAGGCCCGCGCCGGTGAGAGGTATCGTCGACCCAGCCACGGAAAGGTAGGTGGGTGTTTTTTGTCGGAGAAGTTTTCTGGAACTTCTATTCATTCGTGGTGAAGAAGTTGGCAGAACAGAGAGTAAGCATTTTTTTTATTTAATTTAAAATGGGATTCAAACGAGAGACAATGTGTCCTATAATAGATTTTGAAAAATTGTGATATATTTTTCGTTTTTAATTTTCAACGTATACAGTTGTTTTTTTTTACCCACGTGTGACTGCTCATACAAAAATGAAACTTCCACGAATATAGATTTGCTGAATATGGTTTTGATAACTTTAATCAACTGACTCAGACATGTGTCTAGGAAAGAGTGCCAAGAAATGACCGTTGGAAGTTCTGAATTTAATTTCCCGCCTTCAATACCAACACATCAGGTTGCAATCGATGTTCATCCGTTTGACGTTGAAGATCGTGAATGCGAACCACTGTACGCCGTTTCAAAGCCAAGCCGGCAAGTACTCTAGCTACTGGCTCGAAACCTGGAGAATGACGGCATAGTCCGTCGAAAAGGTTCGGGTAAAAACAAATTAAGCTGTAGAAAGATAGAATGTGTTTTGTTTCACGCCATCAATAATTATTTATTAGTAATAATAAAGCAGTTTCTGTAGCATGGGAGTGTGTCACCACGCCCAGCTGTTTTATTAAAATAGTAGGGTTCACCTCAAGGCCCCCACTTCTGTTTCTCGCTCGGGACGGTGTGCACCAGGGACTTTCATTCATGAGAGGAAGGCTAAAGGCCAAAATATCACGGACTTATTTTATATATCAGCGCATTAACATTCTTACTGGCTAATGACCTCATAGATACGAAATACCTAGTCATTTTACTATAATAATGCCATCAGCAGAAAATACTTCCACCTATCAGTCCGTTTAAAGTCGAGACCAAGTTTGTCAATAACTGTTAAGCAATTTGAAACTTGCCCAAAGTAACTAGGAGCAGAATATATTTGAAACACATTTAAAAAACGATGACAGACTGTGAGAATAATTAGAAAATACTTCCCATAGAGAAATAATCAAATATGTAAGTATAGAAGTTTGTGTGTGAAGAGATTTGTAGGGGCTGCAAATTCTCTAAATTAGTGAGATATTCGCACAACATATGTCAGAATTCCACCTTGTGCTCCCCAATTTTAGTTCTATTACTACCTCCATTTTAAACAAATACATTTGAGATTTTTGAGATTTTCCCTCTTTTCCCAAACTTGGTTCCCATCTTCAAATCTAAAAACGATAGTATGCTATGAAGATTAAGTACATAAATTTAATTCATAGAGAAAATTTTAAATTAAAAATATTGGGAGCTTTTGAATCTTCAGAACAACTGAACAACTGAACTACTTTCCTCTGACAAATGACATTCCCTTCCACACAGTACACAGTTCACCACCATATACCTCCTCAATACTTTTACTATTTCCTACCTTTGTATATGGCTTCTTCATTTAATTAAATGTCACTTATTTATTAATTATGTACATATTAATATTAAACTATATTATGTATAAAATAAATTTGTATACAATTATATTAATATATTATAATATTGTATATTAATTATTTATATGTTTATATATATACGAGTATAATAAACTTACGGTCACTCTGCGGAGAAGGGTAAGGTGTCCATTTGTACTTTACCCCCTTGAGAGGTATGTCGTTTTGTTCAGTGCATTGGACTTCTCTGAACGTTGGCTTACGTTCATCACAATTCTGAATAATAAATAGCATAATAAAACATCACTTGAATACCAACTAGTAATAATATAACTTGTGAGTGGTTAATGTGTTCAACAAAGATGTTTTGAGGTTATTATTAGGTTTCAGTTGCCGGGTCTGAAGTTAGAAATTTTACTTCAATACAGTTACGCGTACTATAACCCCACCACACTTCCCGCATCGATGGCAACAGACTGTCCGGAAAAATTAGGTTATATTTAGCTTAAGTTTTTATTGTTAAATCTAAGTTAGTTTTAAGTTTATGATAAATATGGTGAGCCCCATCACTTTTAATAAATTCAGTCCAATAAAGTATAATGTACCATAATGTAGCCAAGCTATAGGAAATAAAATGAAGCAATTGTAAATAGATTCGTTTGAAGAATCTATATTTTGTACATTTATAAGTTTGTAATAAGGGGATATAGAACAAAAAAAAATAAATAAAAAAAATACAGCATTCGTCGAGTCCTTTTTTGCTCGCTCCGCCATCTCTGGAATTCTCTTCCTCCTAATATTCGATACATAAAGCCCTCATGTACCAAAACCCCACCACCCTGACAGACGCTTGCTAGCTCTAGAGAATTATTTATGCAATACATATTCATTTCCTCCTAAATCATCTCAGGGTGTTGGTTCTAGTACATATTATTGGTTGTTTAAATGTTTATAAAAAATATTGACTATAGTAAACTTAGATATAATTGCAATAATATTTACCTTACCATAGTTTTACAATACATGATAAATAAATAAGCTGACACATTCTTGATTGTTGGTGGATGACGAGGCTCTTTAAATCCAAATTATCTTACCCTTTTCATATTTAGCTTCTTGCTGTTCACTAACTCAAAGATTCTCTTCTCTACTCTAATAGAACTTAAGATCGTCTAGAATTTCTATCTTCTTTGGAAATACTGCATATTTTATACAATTATCCTTTGTTAAGTCTTTGAAGTCAATTCTTCCTGTGCCACCCCCCTCCCAAGTTATACCTTAAATCCTAAAAGTAGACATCCCTGGACATTCTTTCTTTATACAAATTTTGCCAACAAAATTTACTTTCTAAAGTCAACCTAATAAATAAATTTAATTGATAATAGAAATAAAGTATATATTTATGTACTGCCGTTTATTAATTTGCTATTTGTAAGTCATGGTTTTATTTTTAATTTAATAATAAATTACACCGTTTTTTTTTTTTTATCTTTTTGTAACTGAGTTATCGGTACGCGCGATAAGATATTATTCAAGATCAGATTAAAGATATTTATTCTTCCGGTGATAACGAATATTTATTCTAAACCGATGGGGTACGTTTGGGTGACAAACTTAAAAATTAAAATCGTCAATTGACACATTAACTAAACTAATAAAAATCACGTTAAAATTAAATCCGAATTGAGCTGACGTTGGCTCCTTTTACTGCATCTCATGCATTTCAAGCAGTTTTTTTTATAAAAAAAATACAACTATCTCGTATTGAAGTTAAAATTATACTGAATAAAAAAGACCAGGTGATGGGGCTCACCTTCGGATTACATAAGGGACTTACCAAACTATATTAAAACTAAACTTACATACTAACTTAATCCTAGAGCGTTCCTGCCTGCTGCCATCGATAGGGAAACGGAGAGGAGGGAATCGTGTTAACACGGGGTTTGTTAGATATTGCAGCGAATCGAAGAATTTGATGTGTCTACCGCGAAGGAACTCATCCATTGTAGGCAGCTCAAAATCGGACCACTTTCATTAGAATGGTTTGAAATGGCTGCAGTCAATTTGGTGTCGCTTCAGTCAAATGTCTAAAAAGCGGTGCACCGTACAGCAGAGCAGGCCTGAGTACACTCATAAATCATGAGCTTGAGGTGCAGTGATAAATTGGGGGAAGTCAGTATGTGTGTGAGCGGGTAAGACTTCTTGCGTCTTTTTTTTTAACTTCCTCGCAAAATGGCCTCAAAAATGGAGTTGTCAGTCTATTTTTATGCCTAAATATGCTAGGCTGTCTGCTGGTGAGTTCTGCTGGGTCCCTACAGTGTATGTAGTAGGCAGTGACTTCTTTCACTCTGAAAAAGTAATGTGTAATCCCCAATTTATCGCTGATCTTGTTACAAGTTGTTTCTGCATGCCTAGGAGCTAACTTGGCGCTCATGCTGCTACTGTACACCGCGATGACGTTGGCGAAAGCAGCAATTGTGGTGCTTTTGTACCGGGCTCCGACAATTCAGACGTATACACGTTGAAATGTACTGGGGTCATAGAGAGTGCTTGCGGACTAGTTTGTCCGTGGTGATGAAGATAGCACAACAGTGATATATTTATTATATGTGGAATATTTTTCATTAGCAAATATTGAATTAACTCCTGTGGTGGTTGTGGAAAAGCAGATTAGTCGAAATAATATAAATAAGACACAAACGAACAACCTTAAGCTTCACATTGGGAATTATTGCTTGCATGCAACAGAACCAGACCAAAGCGATTTCACAAGACACAAACCACAACAAAAGGGATTCGTCGGCACGGTTAACCCATTTTTTCGTATAACTCGACTAATCTGTTTTTTTGCGACCACCACAGATTTATCAGTACCATATTATCCGAGAATAATTTTTTTTTTCTATTACTACTCTACCACACCAATGTATACTTAATGTAAATAAGTAACTACATAGAATTTACATTCGAGTTGCATATCTTGTATTCGTGCCTGTCCCCTGTGCAGAATCGTCCGTAGTTACTCGGCGCCGGATTGTTGCACAGCCTCTCCCTCAAGGAGACTCCACCTCCGCAGGTCCGGGAGCACTGCGTCCATGGTCCCCAGGCTCCCCAATTTCCGTCAACGGAGACTGGCCGCTTTCCCAGGGGGATGCATTTGGACTGGTAGCACCACTGGCAGCCATAGAATGAGGAGTGGTAAAAAAGGAAAATTAAGAATACAACAGAAATGGCTACTTGACAAACAGCAGCTGTGACTGATTTTGAGATCTGTCTCTCAGGCTCCAGGCGATCAAAAAGTGACCTACATCAACCACCTTTATTTAGCACTTGCAGAATTTCCCGGCGTCGCACAGTTTGTCCGAGGTGGGGAAAACCCCCCAAATCTTGAATTTGAAAAATTCTTAAAATGTAACTAACATTTTTTTAATAATAATTAGCTACAGTCATTACTCTGCGCCAAACACCCCTATAATCCTCCACAGAGACTAAAGCGGTAGTGGCCTCGTGACCTGCTATAAATACGTGACAGCGGGAGTCCTGCCAATGACCAGTTTCTCCAATCATGTCCTGAGCGTCTGTGGTTCTCGCTCTCTTGGTAAGCCACCACTGGCTCGTATCTGGTGTCGTGGCTGACGGAGGAGCGTCGTGGACTTCTCAAGACTCCACTTCCTCTTTCGTTTACGAGGAAAGTGACAACCATGTGGATTTGGGAGGTCTCTGGGCTGTTTGTAAATACTGTATGAATGAGCGAGTTACTGAAGAATAGTAAATACGGCACGAATAAGAACATTGATCGCAATTTTTCAAATAGGTAGATTGTAATTTTATCCAAATAAAGATTTTTTGAAAAATAAAATAATTAGCTATTATTGAACGCTGGTTGAGTTCCAGTGAAAATAACTTTCAACGTGCACTAACATGAATATTTCTGACATTTTTAAAAATGTGAACCGGACGTTACGTGAATAACTACAAAAACAATCATAATATAATATTACATTATTTTATAATTTCATGTATTTTAATAAATTATCTGATTTAAAAGAAAACTGCCGTCGAATTGAATAAAAAATGCATGATAGAATTTGAATACTTATACCATTTTTCATAACCTTTACTAAAATGGTTCGGCCTCCCCATTAATAATTTTTGTTAGTACAGTACATTTCATACCATATGGTAATGGAGTAGTGCTGTTATCTCACCAGACTCAGTGGTCGATTCAGTTTGTTGTGACGGTCCAGAGTGTGGAAGGATAAGTTGAGAGTGATGTTTATCTCGACAAAGGAAACGAAATGTAAACAACTTGTTCATTTATGTGAAGACCTCAATAAGTGTGAGCCTGATTTGAAACAATTCAGTCTTCGAGAAGACCAAGCGGTCGACATAATTCAAGATATGAGGGTTTTAACTCATTATAATCAAAAGCTCAAATCTGCGTCTTATAACAAAACTAGATTTTTCGCAGAGGTATAGTTATAGTGAATGGCTGAAAGGCGAGTTTGTAGTTACGTTTTGTGGTATCGTGACGGAACATTTGGCCAATAACTAACTGTAACCAAGGTCGAAGACCTACTAACAGTTTCGAGGAGTGCGACAAGAAAGCCACAAAATACAAAACTGAAAACCTAAGATCTTCATACCCTCAGAGCTTTGACAATGAATTTGCATTAGCCCTTATGATGCCAACAAACAACATACCTGCCGCTAGAAGCATAATAACTTCTAATTTATAGTAGGGGGGGGGGGCAGGGATAAAACACAGTTGTATGCTAACATTTTTTTAGCACGTTATTAATTCGTTTATTTTTCTAATTTAACAACTTTTTAAACATTTAATCCCTCAGGTTTCAGTGGCTTACATGGCCAATTGTAGGAAACTCGATGAAGCATTATTTCAAATTTTGAAAGCATTCAAGTACGATATTGTTAACCAATAAAATTTAATCAATACATTTCAAAAATCTAATACGTAATGATGTTTGAATCCACTAAATGTATTTTAACACTTATCGTGGTGTTGAAACACTGTGCGTCGTCCGGGATTGATTTTCGTTTTTCGCTCTTAAAAAAACCGAATGGGAATTCTTAAATAATTTTAGCGGTATTTTACTATGAAGCTAACGAGTGAGGATACTCTCATATTATGCATGATGATTATTACTAATATTTTGCTATATAGTTCCTTTATTGTCTCTACATTTAAATAGTATTTGTAGAAAAACAGTCCGAAATTTAACTAGTATTGGGACCCTACCTTATCACACATCCCCAAGTTTCCCCAGGTTAAGACGGGACACCACAGACAGCCTTCAGGAGGCAAATAACCCATCAAGCAGATTATCCAACTGCAAATACATCTGCAAACTATTCTAAATAATTTATCTTTTGTGTACTTTATCTACTCCACAGTTTGTTCCATCAGCAATAAGCCCTCCAAGAGATTTACATTTTGTTGTTCCTATCTTCTTGCACCAGAGCCTCTCACAAATTTTATCCTGAAATAATACGAATTGGCTTGAAAAAGGATTAATGACAACCCCCTACATTGGTAATGTATGTAAATGAAGACTTCATCAGTTACTTCAGATTTTTTTTTTTTAATTCTATAATGTCAATTAGATTCGAAGATTAAGATTTTGTTTTGTTTTCGTATTTAAAATACGAAGCGTAAAGCTAAAAGTGTTGTCTGTGTTTGGAGAAAAGACAAAGATCTCAAAGCTCTTAAGTTTAGTTTAATTATCAATATGACATACTAAGTTAAAAACTTCATATGCCTTACTGAAGGTGCTTGTTTGGTCAAATACTAATCCTAACTTACAGGCTCGAGTATCGAGTACTACATCACCATCGATAATTGAAGGGCGTTGATCTTATCGTGACGTTTCTTGAAAATCGGTATCGCAACCATTGAATCTTTGAACTTACAAGCACCTTACACGCAAAAAATTTCAGAACAAGCCAGAAGCCGTTTTAACGTGATGAAGCACCTGGAATACGGGACCGTTAATGAGCACATGCCTAAGTGTTGGGTAGACATTGTTTTAAACCGATTTGACAGCAGCGACCATATTTAAAGTTTCCACCACTCAGAGATGCTTGGTATCGTTTAAAAACAATTAACGACAATCTTCGAGAGAGATGAGTAGGGGTATCAGGAAAAAAAGAAAAAAACGTGGTTAAGTTTAAAGCTCACTCGGCTCAATCTTGGACATTTTGAAAGGGGGATAAAATATGAAAGGTTCTTGAAAATAACCCTTGTTTTTTTTTGTAGTAACTCCTTCCTGTTTCCTAAAATCCTACCCTTTTCTGACCTGCTCAGGGCCAAGACCCCCCCACTTGTGCCTAGTCATTCAACAAAGTATGTTCTAATGGTATAACTGATCTCTTGATATTTGTATCAGGTTTTTACAAAAGGCAAGAAAGCAGTGGAAACTTGCAGGAGGATATGCGCTGTATACGGAGAGGATGCTGTTACAGAACGTGTGTGCCAGAAGTGGTTTTCAAGATTTCGATCGGGAAATTTTTCTGTTCAAGACGCACCTCGCTCTGGCCGGCCAACTGAGATTAACAGTGACAAAGTGAAGGAATTAGTCGACACCAATCCCCGTTATACAACTAGGGAGATCGCAGCTATCCTCAAAATATCCAAATCGAGTGTTGAAAACCATCTGCATAAACTTGGCTATGTGAGCAGGCTCGATGTTTGGGTTCCCCATCAACTTAGTGAGGCTAACCTCGCCCAAAGGATTTCCATCTGCGATTCGATGCGGAAACATGAAGAAAACGATCCTTTTTTGAAGAGAATGATGACAGGGGACGAAAAGTGGATCGTCTATAACAATGTGGAGCGCAAACGCACATAGGGGAAGCGCGGCGAATTACCACAAACAACCCCCAAAGCAGAACTTCACCCAAAGAAGGTTATGCTCTCGATTTGGTGGAACTGGAGGGGTGTTGTCTTTTACGAACTTCTTCCCACGAACAGGAACAGGACCATCAATGCGGATGTGTACTGTGACCAGCTGCTGGACAAATTAAATTCAGCGATCCACCAGAAGCGTCCAGAACTAGCCAACCGTAAGGGGATTGTCTTCCATCACAATGCCAGGCCGCACACTTCTTTGCAGACCCGGCAGAAGTTACTGGAGCTTGGCTGGGGAGTTTTGCCACACCCTCCATATTCGCCCGACCTTGCACCTTCAGATTTCCACCTGTTTCGGTCTCTTCAAAATTCATCATTAATGGACAGACAACTCTGAAGAAGATCTAAAAATCCACTTGGAAAATTTTTTTCCCAGTAAAGACAGGTAATTCTTTGAGCATGGAATTATGAATATGGAACAGAAGCATGGCAGAAGATACTGGAACAAAACGGCAATTATATCATTGATTGAATAAATCGCTTTGTGTTTAAAAGTTGTGTCGCTTAAAACCCAAACGGACTTTTTGACCAACCTATTATATATACCAGTGTTTTGATTGCTATTAATAGTAAAGTTTTTTAATAGACTCTCCTCTACAAGATTATTTAACTTGACACAAGACCACATTCTTGAAGCAGTGATTTGCCAATGACTTCCTGAAGATACCTAGGAGGTTCAATATTCAACGTACTGAAGACATCACCAGAATAATCTTGGAAAAATAATATATTTGAGCTAATTATATTAAACATTAGGCTATGTAGCGATTGCCAACCACATATGTAAATTACCCTATACTCTGGTGCATAATGTATTATAATATAAATGCAAATCTTTGTAAACTTCTTGTAATAAATCATAGAGAGGTCGGTAGTCGTGAAACAAGTAACAGAGGGTCGAAGGTCCTGCAATAAAACCTGAGAGGGTAAGCCACCTGCCCTTAATAAAACCAACACGGTAGACCTCTGGCGGTCATAAAATATTGCCAGAAACAGTCCTTTAGGGGACGAGCGATCACGTACCTTGGTAGGTGTGACATCATAAAACACATTCTTTCAGGCTAACAGTCATAAACTTAAGCGGTATTGGCCACCTGGGCATAATAAAAAAATAACCTTTTAGCCGGCTCCGCCTTCCACTAGGATGGGGAGATTATATTTAAATCAAGGAGTTTCGCCCTGTAGAGACACTCTTCTCCAGTCTCTGCATCTAGACAGTCGCGATACTCCAGGGCCCCGGGGCCCTGGAATCTTCTACTAGGCTCTCTCTCTCTCTCTGCCACACCTCTGGGCAGTCACCTCACAGCCTCTAGCAGACCCTCTGACGACTTGTACTATTACGCTGCCCGCCCGAACTCTGAAAACTGGTCTTATTCTTTATGAACCTCTGAACCTTTCTCCTGAACACAGTGTATTGTCGGGACACATCCCTATCAATAAATGGAGTCAGATATTAACGCCTACATGGAACATGGTCCATGTTATAAACTACAACAATCCGCACTTGTCACCAGGGCTAGAGTGATTAGGCACTCCCCTAGTGACGCCCCCGACAGGCTACATTAGTGTGTTATATCATATGCTCGTTACTAATAATATTTCAATATGATTCCGTACAAAAGATTCATTCATGTAGACTAATAATTTATTAAACTATAGAAGAAATGTATGTCTTATCGTTATTACCTTATAACTAGGTACCATTATGGTATAAATACCAGGTATAATCATTGAGCATCAAAGTAATATATGATGGCCACATCAAATTCGACTTCTTTGACAAGGTCTTGAGTCTATTATGCATAACGTTACACTAATTAATACTAAATCTAAGCACTATTTAACTAACGGAATTGTTTAATTAATTTGACCTTAGCATGCCACATCAAAATTGTTTCTGATCAAAGGAATATTAGAATTAGACTATTAGAACGTTATATATTACTGGATATTTTGATAAACATTACCCCTCCGAATTTGCACTGAATGAAGTCACCGCCAAAAACAAAGGTGCACTGATGATCTCCATCGTATATGGCTCCAACTGGCATATTTTGGACCGGGTAATTGTGGTCCTTAGGCTCATCCAGAAGACACTCCCCCATCTGATTTCTGTTCAAGGCAAACAAAAAGAGAATCATTTCAATGGTCATAAGAGCATTGGCAGAAGAAAGAAATGAACCAAGATAAATCTTCAAGAGAATGCAAAAACACCCCTATATTCCTCCACGGAGACTAAAGTGGCAGTGCCCTCGTGAATTGCTATAAATACGTGACAGTGGGAGTCCTGCTAATGGCCAGTTTCTCCAATCATGTCATGAGCGTTTGTGGCTCTCGCGCTGTTGGTCAGCCACCACTGGCTCGTATCTGGCGTCGCGGCTGACGGAGGAGCGTGGGGGACTTCTCAAGACTCCGCTTCCTCTTCGCATGTGGACCTGGGATGCCTCTGGGCTGTCTGTAAATATTGTAAGAATGAGCGAGTGAATGATGAATTGTAAATATGGTATGAATGAGAGCATTTATCTTAATTACTTATTGCCTTATAAGGCAGATTGTAGTTATAGCACAATAAAGAAATATATATATATATATTAAAAAAACAAAAAAAAAAAAAAGAGAATGCAATTAAATATTTATGCACGCACAAAAAAAGTCTGCGTCATATAAAATGAGAACCATAAATAAATAAAATATATAACAAAAAGACTTGAAGACGTAGAAACTAAAGTTCTAAAAGGGAGGTTATGTTCGATAAGACTGACCATAACCGGTCTATCCGTTCAATATGCCTCATTCACTCAGCAACTGTGTGGATATTTATCGACGCACTTATAATTAGCCATTATCAATGGTGAGTTAGTCTTTCGTGAACATTTCATAACTTGCCTCTTATAAATAAAGGCCACGTTATTCCAAATTTTATAAATATTTCAACATTTTCATAAACAAGTTGAAGTTTTGTTGGGAGATTGCCTTGGATAACAAATATTTCGAGTTTATCTGTCGACAACGTGTAGACATAATTGTGAATATCTCCATCAATTCGACGAATGTAAAGGTTATACATGGTCCGTAAACATGTTAATCAATAACAACAGTTAGGTACAATAAAAAAAAAAAAAAAAGAGGTGTAAATAAGTGTAGTAAACCAATTGATATTAATATGTTATTAGGTTTGACCTACAAAGATATTTGGATAAAAGATAAAAACAGAGTTAGTACTAAGTCTAATAAAATAGACTTCGTAGTAAAAATATATTTAGTAATCAAAACGGGTCAAAGACGATTTCTCCGTAGTAGATAGTAATAATTGAATGTTGACCTTTCTGCAAAATGTCGAAAGGATAAATGTGGAAATTAACTATGTCCGAAACCAGAAACAAACGATGGCTACATCGAGTGAAATGGAAGACAGTGCCAGTCTCGTATGATCTTCACCTTGTTCCTGGCTACTGCAATTCGTTTTTAACTGTTATTATTTTCTTTATTGTGCTAAAATTACAATCAGCCTTATTAGGCAATAAGTAATTGTGATAAATGATCTTATTCATACCATATTTACAATTTGAATTCACTCGCTAATTCGTACAGTATTTACAAACAGCCTAGAGGCCTCCTAAATCCACATGGCTGTCACCTTCCTCGCATACGAAAGAGGAAGCGGAGTCTTGGGAAGTCCCCCATGTTCCTCCGTCAGCCGCGTCACCGGTTTCGAGCCAGTGGAGGCTGACGAAGAGCGCGACAGCCACAGACGCTCAGGACATGATTGGAGAAACTGGCCATTGCCAGGACTCCCACTGTCACACATTTATAGCAGGTCACAAGGCCACTGCCGTCATAGTCTCCGAGGAGGATTATAGGGATAGTGCATTGCAATGACTGTGCTAGGGTATTAGGGTTGTTGGATAGGTTACTATGGAATTTCATGAACTTGGAAGGGATGAGTTCAAGAATGTAGGGTATATTAAGATCATTATGAAGGGTTTTGTTTCTGACGTAATAAGGGGCATTTACTATTGTTCTCAGGACTTTTTATTAAAAGGATTGGATACGCTTGATGTTCGACTATTTTGCTGTCCCCCATAGCTCTATTCCGTATGTCCAAATTGGCTTAAGTATAACTTTGTAGATTAGTAATTTATTTTCTATTGAGAGATGGGATGTCCTTTGCAGTAGTCTGTACAGTTGTCCAAAGCGTCCTGCTTTAGTTATTGTCTTTTTAGCCTCGTATGTGGGTTCCAGGTCAGCCGTTTGTAACTGTTATTTCATTTCCCTCACTATTTCCAATTGTGGCCCTGAAAAATCAAATCGCCCGCATAGAGAACCGTTGATTTGTACGACGAGTGTTTGTACACCTGAAGGGAGCAGGTTTCGCCCGAGAGGGGCAAATACTCACTGTATGAGGCTGGTGATGAAGTTGCGGCTGCAGTTGGACCAAATCCTGGTAACGGAAGTGATCTGGGGGTTCATCACCGTACCGCTCCCATCCGGAAGTTTGCCTGCGCATCCGCTCTCTTCCAAGACATCGTGATGGCACCCCATGCTACAACAGATG